>OY756932.1:601955-799060 GCA_963580335.1 Leptographium flavum | reverse complement strand
TTCTCGTGCCGCCGGATCTTCGCGTCGGCCTTGGTCGTAATCGCCTCCCACTCGGCCTTTTTCTCGTTCTTTTGGCGCACATAGTAGTTTTTCACCTGTCCCTGTCAGCTGTGTCCTTTGCGCCTGTGCGCATGTCTCCTCCTTCCTTCCCCACTCACCATGACGGCCGTCTTCGTCTGCATGTATGCCGCAATCGCGTTCCAGTCCGTCCCAAACGTCGACAGCAAAGACGGAAAGTCGTTGCACTCAGACACGCTCCAATAACTCGATGTCTGCTGCGTCGCGCGATACCGGTCCGACCCTGTCACGCCCACGTCGAAATTCGAGATCCCAATCTGCAGCGGCGGTGGCGGCTCCGGCCGTAGCGACGGCGGCTGCAGCATCTCGCCAATGGTGCTCGGCGCTGCCAGTCCGCCGCCGCCGCCGCCCATGTCGCCGCCGCCGAACCCATGCCGGCCGCCGTCCGACGCTCCCCGCAGCTCGCCCACGCCACTGCCGGCCGATGCGGGCGGCTGCATGCCGCCCACATTGCTGGCCATACCCTCGAAATGCGTCGGCAGCCGGATGGGCGTTCCCGCAACGTGCGGCGTCCCGGCCTCGTCCTTCTTGGCCACTGCGCCCGCCGGCAGGTTTGGTGCCTGTCCCGCCACTGGCTCGGGCGGCCGCGGACTGCTCTGGGCCCGCGAGCTCGACCGCGACCGCGCCCCCTTCTTGGCCTTGGCCTCCTTTTCCCGCTCCTTGGCTTCCTTGGCCTCCTTGGCCTTGGCCTCCTTCTCTTCCTTTTCCTTTTCCTTGGTCTCCTTGTCCTTGCCCCGTCTCTTGCGCCGGTCCGGCTTCTCCCCCTCGTTGCGGCCCCGGCGTCCTGTCCCGGTGCCCGCATCCGACTCCGCCGCCGGCACCTCGTACCCCCAGGTCGGTGCCGCTGCGCGCCGTGGCCGCCGCCGCTCGCCGTTCTCGCCCGTCTCCGCTGCCGCCGCTGCCGCCGCCTCGTCCGCGTCCGGCTCGCCCAGCTCCGCCGCCGGGCCGTGGCCGCGCTTCTTTTGCGCCTTCTTCCGCCGCCGCGGCTGCTTCTTGAGCTTCTCCTTGAAGTGCTCCTTCTTCTTCACGCAGTAGTAGTACTGGATGCACGCGTGAAAGTCCCGCGTCGCTACCTGCTCTGCGATCCGTCCCCATTGCTTCGGGAACTCGAGGTAGGCCTTTTCGAACTTGACCATTTCCTCCTCCGTGAAGTTGACCAGCGGCGGCAGCACCTGCCACGCCGACACCATCTTCTCCGGCGGCAGGAAGCCCGACCGGTCGATAAACAGCTCCCGCACCCGCTCGTCGTCGTGCCAGTACATCTCCGGGATCTCCGCCTCCTTGTCGCTTCGGTTCCGCTCCTGCTGTGCGCGCTGCTCCCGCTCCCGCCGCTCGTCCTCTTCCCGCATCGACGCCTGTAGCACCCGCTCCAGGTCGCGCTCCGTCGCAAACCGCCGTCCCGTCCCGCGGCCCCCCTCTGGCTTCGCGTCCGTGCTCGGTGAGTTCCGTCGACTTGATTCCAGCGTCGTCCCATTGCCGCCCAGGTACTTTTCCCGACTCTTGGCTGCTACCGGGTCGTCCGACCGCGCAAATGTCAGGTACGCCGTGTACTTGTCCCGGTACTCTTGCTGCGCCACCTTCTTCTCGGCCGCCTCAACGCCGCCCTCGTCGGCAATGCGCCGCGACACAAACGCCTCGATCGCCGCCACCGGCATCGCGTCCTCCAAGAATGTCGTGTCCTCTTGCCACGGCGCACAGCTATAGTCTGGCAGCGCCTCCAGCGGCGGCGTCTTGGCGTACACCCGCACCGCGTCCAGCAACACATTCCCCATCTCTTCAATCTCCGTCGCGTCGTCGTCCTCCACCAGCGATGGGCTCGTCGCCTGGGAGACCCGCGTTGCCTCCAACCCCGGCGGCGACTCGGGGCTCTTGCCCTCTTCTGCTCGGAATCCGCCGGCCGTCACCTCTGACGTGCCGCGCAGAGACCGTGGCAGGTTCGGCGTTGCACCCAAGTCGGTCGTCGCGCCTGTCGCTGGACCAGCCTCCTGCATGACCGTGTCCTCGGCTGGCGTCATGTACGCCGGCTCAGGTGCCAGAATCGCCGTTGTTGTTGTCAGTGCTGGGGCGGCTTCTGCCTTGACGGCCGCTGCCAAGACAGCTGGCGTCGCCTCCTCCGGCGTGTCCACCTCCATCTCATCGGCCTTGGCGCTCTTCCCGTGCCCCTTGGTCGAGTCACGCGCCCGCTTCCGTGACGGTGAAGAATCGGCAGTCGGTCTCGTTGTCTTGGCTTCTTTCACAGCAGACTTTATCTTTTCCTTCTCCGCATCCCCTGACACTGTCTTGTCAGTCGCCTTTGCTGCCTCCTGCATGGCCTTGGCCTCTTTTGCCTCGGTCTTCTTCCATGCGGCCCTCGTCTCGTCTGGCAGCGTGCCCACAATGCTCGTCACATTCAGATGCGGCTTGAGCATCTGCCGCGCCAGAATCGCCTGGACCAGACCGAAACGCACAACCAGGTCCTTTGGCACCGCTTCTGCCTCAGCTTCGAGCTTCTTGATCTCCGCCTCGTGCTTCTCAATCTCCACGTCAAAATAGCTGTTCATATCCTCGTCGTCCGAGTCCGATGTGCGGTCAGGTGTTTCCGATCCGCCTGGCTCCTCCCGGAGCGAGATCATGACGGCTGTCGCGGCCATGGTTTGAGATACCGGTGCGCCAGATGCGGGCACAGGCGCCAGAGCGGAGGTGGTGTCCTTGGCTGTCTTGACTGTCTCGGGTGCGGCCGGCTGCTCCTTGCTTCGCGGTCGTGGGATGACCTCTGTGGCTGCTTCGGTCTCTGCCTTTTTCGGCTCTGGCAGATTCGCAGGGTCACTCGGCAAAGTCATGCTTGTCTTCTCGTCCATCTTAGGGATCGAAGGCAGGCCATGGGCAAACGGCGTCGGGCGGTATTCTCTCGGCGCAGACACGGGCGAGCCGGCTTCGATAATCTCGCCCGGCTCGCTCTGGCTCGTATCCATGTGCGAGTCAGACTTGGCATCGCTGCTGCCCTGTCGGCTGCCTGGTCTGCTGCCCTGTCTGCTGCCCTGTCGGCTGCCCTGTCGGCTGCCCTGTCGGCTGCCCTGTCGGCTGCCCTGTCGGCTTCCCTGTCGGCTTCCCTGTCGACTACCGTGTCGACTACCCTGCCGGCTGCCTTGCCGGCTGCCGGACCTGCTGCGCGGCCTGGGGCCAAAGTCGTGACCAGGGTATGTAGTGCCAGCCGACTCGGGCCGCGTCAATAATGGCCGTCCTTGATGCATCACAAAACTCTGCGAACGGCCCATCTTGGGTGACACGGACGGATTCCGGGTTACCACGGGTTGGGTGTTGGGGTTGATCCACTGTTTGCTCGACGGTCGCTGGATCTTGGCTGGCAGCGCCTGCTGCGATCGCGGGCCGGTCGGGATCGAGACACCTATACCCTCGTATGGCAACGATCTGTTCGGCACCGCAGTGTCCGACGTCGTCGGGCTATGCAAAAGCGAGCCCGACAGCAGTCCAGCCGGCAGATGCCTGGCTTCGAATGCTGACGGGTGGCGCGTCTGGACGGACCCAAACGCGGGCGCTGACGGTGCGATTGGCGGCGGTGAGGACGGGGCCGGGACCGGATCGCGTGGAAGAGAGCTCCTATCGGCTGGCTTCTGCCAAGGCACTTCGCGGCCTCGGTTGTCCCGCTCGTCGCGCAGGTCTCTCGGACGCGGCTCGCCCTCGCGGTAGTCTCGATCGTCGCGGTCATTTCGTAGTGGCCAGCGTCCCTCCTGCGATCGGCTTCTCGGATAGCGGTTGTCGCGGTCGTCGTAGATGCTGCCTGGCCTCGCCGCTCGGCCTCCGCGATCCCAGTCGGCTGGACGGCCACGTCCGAGCCCTCCGGGGCGGCCACGGCCAGCAGCTCCTCCGCGGTAGGACTGGGCAGTAAATACAGGGTCTGATGAGGCCGAGCCGGCCGATGGGGGGCCATCGCGCGAGCCGCGCCGTGGCCGCTCGATGCCGTCGCCGCCCTGTGGAGCATCTCGGTCTCGCACATCGCGAATATCACGTGGGTCACGTGCATCACGTGCATCGCGAGACAGGTCGCGGCCCGAAAGGTCTCGTCCAGGCGGTGATCGAACGGCGCGGCCGGGCGGCGGTGGGGATGTACGCCGACCACGAAAGAGATCCCGTTCGCGCCAGTCGCGTTCTCGGTCCCAGCCACGGTCGTCGCGGAATGGTGGGTCTCGCCGGAAGTCGTCGCGGTCGCGCACGCCTTTTTCCCGGCTGTCATCTCGCGCCCAGCCTCGTCCCTGACCAGCTACGCGCGAACGCCCGCGGAAGTCGGACCCGTACGAGCCCCCTCGTGGGCCATTTATCATCTCCGTCAGAGCCTTGGGGCCGCGTGGCGGCTCGCGCGTGATGGGATCGCGGAAGTCGCGGTTTGGCGGGAAGCCGCCTTGGTTTGAGCGTGTTTCGCCCGGAGGGCGTCGCCGCTCGCCATCGCCATACTGAGAGCCTCGGTCGTTATACCGGTCGGCGGGAGAGCGTTCTCGTGGGGATCGCGAACGGCGGTCGTTGTAGCCATATCGTGTCCTTGTGACAGCAGTCAGTAAGCGCGTCGGCCGTTGGACCAAGCATCTTAATTTTCATAGAATTCTCTTGAAGACGTGTTGGAATAGACGTGCGTGGCCTTCCACGACACAGAGCGGACGTACATTGAATGACTCAAGAAGCAGGGCGCGCCGTGGCCCCTGCTCCGATGGTTGTCGACAGCAAGCGGGGGAGGAAGATGTTCGGTCGGGCGTAAATCGAGTGTACGCGCCTCGGGTTCGGTCGTCGAGGCCGTGGGCTATGATTTCCCTGCCAGATGCGTTGCTGTTGATGCGATCCAGGGGCGCCGAAAGTCGATCTCGGGGTGACACAGACAGGGAAACGGACCTCGGAGGGTCGAGCGCCTAGATAGACTGTAGGAGATGGCGCCTGGAGACGCCAAGTCCGGTAGTAACGATAAAAGAACGCGTGCGTGATGCTGAGAAAGAATGTGGGTGGTAGTTAAGATGTGGACGTGACAGGCTGTGAGAGGGTCTTCGGCGAAAATCGAGACAAACCCGTTTTGGGAGGGCTTTGACCGTTCTGGGGCCTCTGACCAATGGCAGGCGCAGAACCCTTGCGCTCCGGCTGTTGACGGTGTACCCATGCGCGTAGTAGCGTCTGGACTCTGCCTGCCTTCTGGAGCTAGTACTTTTATGGACTAGAACGCATCCCAGGTTCTCAAATATTATATAATCGGCTCCCATTGGCACGTTGGTGTTTCAGCTGCCCCACGTCGCTGCGAGGCACCAGCAAAAAAGTCTGGGATCTCCCACCATTCTACTTTTGTCCACGCAAGGCAATTGCAAGCACCGCTGTGTTACCCTTGTCCTTCGTAACTATGGCGGCCGTTCCTGCAACTGGCAACGACCAGCCGCCAGCCGCGGCGACAGATGCTGTCTTGGTGGCATCCGTCGCAATGCCGGAAGATGCACAAAAGGTCGAGGAGCTCGACTTTAACAAGTTCAAGGGCCGGCCGATCACGGCCGACGACCTGTACCAAGGCATGAAGCACATGGGCTTCCAGGCGTCGTCCATTGGCGAGGCGATTCGGATCATCAACGATATGGTGAGTCGACGGCGGGCTAGACGACCAACCAGTCAGACAGCCTGACAGCCAGACTCGCTGTCTCTAACAGACCTAGAGAGCATGGCGTAACCCTGAGACCGGAGATGGCACGACCATCTTCCTCGGCTACACATCCAACCTGATCTCATCAGGCCTGCGCGGTGTGCTGCGCTACCTCGTCGAGCACAAGCACGTGTCGTGCATCGTGACGACGGCCGGCGGCATCGAGGAGGACTTTATCAAGTGTCTCGGCGACACGTACATGGGCGCCTTTAGCACCGATGGCGCGTCACTGCGGCGCAAGGGCCTCAACCGCATCGGCAACCTGGTAGTGCCCAACGCCAACTACTGTGCCTTTGAGGACTGGCTCGTGCCGATCCTGGACAAGATGCTCGCCGAGCAGGAGGCGGCGAGGGCGGCCGGCGACACAACCTTCCACTGGACGCCCTCCAAAGTGATCCACCGGCTGGGTCGCGAAATCAACAACGAGCGCTCCGTGTACTACTGGGCTTACAAGAACGACATTCCCGTTTTTTGCCCGGCGCTGACCGACGGCAGCATCGGCGACATGCTGTACTTTCACACCTTCAAGTCGTCCCCGGAGCAGCTGCGCATCGACCTCGTCGAGGACATTCGGCGCATCAATACGATTGCAGTGCGGGCCAAGCGCGCAGGCATGATCATTCTGGGTGGCGGCGTGGTCAAGCACCACATTGCCAATGCGTGTCTGATGCGCAACGGCGCCGAGTCGGCCGTGTACATCAACACGGCGCAGGAGTTTGACGGCAGCGACGCGGGCGCGCGGCCGGACGAGGCCGTGTCGTGGGGGAAAATCAAGATTGGCGCGGATGCTGTCAAGGTGAGCCCAGTCGTGGTATTCTCCGGGACACCCTCCAGGCAGTTTTAACAGGCGAAGGTTTATCAGGAGGCCACGGCCTGCTTCCCCTTGATTGTGGCCAACACGTTCGCCAAGGAGCCCTGAAGTAAAGCCTAAAGAGACTAGGCCAGAATAAGCGCCGCGCCAAATCTTTGTCAGCAAGACTGTACAACGTGTTGGGACGGTCTCGCGGCAGCCTCTACACCAGCCTACAAATCAGGCATGAACCCGGCACAAGTCTGCAATCCAATGCGAAGGGGTAGACAGATCTAAGGAGACTTTATGCATAGAGGGCTCAGATAGAAAGGCACTCGCATATCGTACTCCGTCCAGGGAACGAATAATTTGACAGCCGTTCATCAGCACCTGCATCTAGCAGCAGACGCTACTGCCCCCGCACCCTACAGCCGAGAATTATGCGGGGATATCACGTGGGTCGGCCTCTTACATCTCCAGCCTGTAAAGCCGAGAGAGGCCGGGCAGATAATTGGTGATCCGACTTCCTGACCGCTGCGGCTGACAACACTGCACCGATGAAGCTCCCGATGCGCCCAATTGCACGACTATCGAAGCGCTGCGGCGTGCGGCTGCCAGCGGCGCCCCGGTTCTCGACGACAGCACGCCGGTTCGAGGCAACGCAAACAGCCCCATCGCCACCGTCGAGCCGCGTCAAGATTGTCGAGGTCGGTCCGCGCGACGGCCTGCAAAATGAGAAGAAGACGATCCCATTGGCGACCAAAATTGAGCTGATTGAGCGGCTGGCCAAGACGGGCTTGTCTACGATCGAGGTGGGCTCGTTTGTGGCGCCGAAATGGGTGCCCCAGGTGCGTGAGAGCAGGAGAGACTTGTGCAGAGAGGGCCGTCTCTGACCAGCAGATGAACAACTCGGACAAGATCCTGGAGCACGTGCTAGAGCAAAAGATTGTGTCGCGTGTGCCCATTTCGTATGCCTTCTTAGTGCCCAACAACAAGGGCCTGCTCAACGCGACGACGATCCTGGAGCGACACGCGGGCGGCTTTCTGGCCGAGCAGACCGAGCCGACCGAGACGACGGGCGAGACAGCATCGGGAGAGACAGCCACAGTAAAGGACACGGCATCGACGCCGGCTATTGAACTAGCCGTCTTTGCGGCGGCCACCGAATCATTCTCGCGCAAGAACCTCAACTGCGACATTGCCACCTCGCTCGAACGCTTCCGCGACGTGATCCGCGGCGCCAAGGAGCTGCGCGCAGCCGCCGGCGGTTCACCGCTGCGGGTGCGTGCGTATATCTCGGTAGTGCTGGGCTGCCCGTTTGAGGGCTACGACGTGGACCCGCGACGGGTGGCCGAGTTGGCGACGGACCTGCTGGAGATGGGCGCCGACGAGATTTCGCTGGGCGATACAACGGGTATGGGGACGGCGCCGCGGACCAAGGAGCTTCTGCGCTGTGTGACGGCGGCCGGGATCCGCAACGAGGACGTGGCGCTGCACCTGCACGACACCTACGGACAGGCGCTGGTCAACACGGCGGTGGCGCTGGAGCACGGGATCCGGACGTTTGACAGCGCCGTCGGCGGATTGGGCGGCTGTCCATACAGCCCGGGCGCGACGGGCAACGTGGCGACGGAGAACATGGTGTACTTTCTCGAGAGCCTAGGCATGGACACGGGGGTCGATTTGGATGCCGTGGCCGACATCGGGCAGTGGATCACGGGCGAGCTGGGCAAGGCCAACGACAGCAGCGTGGGTCGGGCAGTTCTTGGAACGCGGGCAGGGAACGGGGGAGAGTGCGTATAGTCGAGGTGGTGAGGGTCGTGAAGCGGACGAGGTGAGGTCCAAGTCGTCATACAAAGTCTTGATTACGTATGCGGAGTGCTCTCCGTTTCCGCCAGTTTGCCGCTATGAGTGGGCCGACAGAAGCCGGACAGTGGTGAGGCGGGGCAGGGGCGACACGGGAGTTTTCCGAAACAGGCATGTAGCTGCAAGTACTCAGAAGATATTTCCATTTCGTCGCTCGTTTTTTGTCTTTTCCCCTCTTCTCCTTGGAATTCGACACAACTGCGGCACCATGACCACCATCCGCCTCGGTACCTGCTCACCGGCCACGGCCGACACGCCCAAGGCCTCGCTGGACGTCCTCAAGCGGTTTGCCCGCAATGCTGCCACCCAGCAGATTGATATTTTGCTCTTCCCCGAGGCTTTTCTCGGCAGCGGTTATCCCCGTGGCGAGGACTTTGGCTGTGCCATTGGCAGCCGCACGCCGGCCGGCCGCGAGGCGTTTCTACAGTACTTTCGGCGGTCCGTCGACTTCGGCGACGTGGTGGGCGACGCCGGGGCCGGCGGTGGCCGCGACTGGGCCGAGCGCCGGGGCCGGTTTGCCGCCGAGCCGGCAGCCGGGGACGGGACGCGCGAGTTTCTCGAGCGCGTGGCGCGGGAGACGGGCGTGTTTCTCGTGGTCGGCGCCATTGAGCGCGCGGGCGGCAGCCTGTACTGCACGGCCGTGTATGTGTGTCCGAAGCGCGGCATCGTGGGAAAGCGGCGCAAGGTGCAGCCGGTGCGTTGAGGCTCGCTCTCTCTTTTGCTGATCCACTGCTTTGCTAACCGATAGACCGGCTCCGAACGGCTCGTCTGGGCGGCGGCCGGCCCGGCGACCCTCCGTGCGGTGACGACGGAGATCCGCGGCGTCCGCATCAACATGGCCGCTGCCATTTGCTGGGAAAACTACATGCCGCTGCTGCGGCAAGCGTTGTACGCGCAAAACATCAACCTGTATCTGGCACCGACGGCCGACGGGCGCGATGCGTGGCTCGGGCTGCTGCGCACCATTGGCACTGAGGGACGCTGCTTCGTGATCAGCTCCAACATGTGCACGGCTGCACCAGAGTCGACCGTCGCCGCCACCACCACCGCCAACGGACACGGCCGCAAGAAGTCGATTGTCGATGAGGACGGCAACGAGATTGTGCTAGCAGGCACCGCGATGCCAGCAGCGAAGCCGGCCGCCGAGGCCAGTCTGTCGCGGCTGACGACGCGTGGCGGCTCGGCCGTGGTCTCGCCGTTTGGCGACGTGTTGGCTGGGCCGCAGTGGGACGACGCCGAGGGCATTGTGTATGCGGACGTGGATTTTGACGACTGCATCCGCGGACGGCTGGACATTGACATGGGAGGAAGCTATTCGAGGTGCGTCTGTCGACACGTGGAGAGTTTTTTCCGCTCTAACTCTTCAGAAACGACTCGTTCAAGTTGTCGGTCGAGGGTCTGGACCTCAGCCCGCTGCCGTATTAGTGTATTGTGTGTGTCTCTTCAATGGTACCGCTACCCACGCTTCATTCGCTTTTATTGCGTTTGTTTTACTCTTTGCTCTTTTGACTGTATTTACGTATTTACTTCTCCGGCTGCGGCACAATCGGCAGGCCAGTTGGCAGTGCGGGCAGGTACTGCCGCGCCACCACACGCGCCTGCTGGGCCAACACGGCATCCATGACGACCAGCGCGGCCATGGCCTCGACAATGGGCACGGCGCGCGGCACCACGCACGGGTCGTGGCGGCCCTTGGCGGCCAGGACGCCCTCAGCGCTGCCGTCGTACGTGGCCGTCGTCTGCTCGTGGCCGATCGTGGCGGGCGGCTTGAAGCCGACGCGGAAGTAAATGGGTGCGCCGTTGGAGATGCCGCCCTGGATGCCGCCCGAGTGGTTTGTCTTGGTCGTGAGGGACGAGTGCGTCGCGGCGGCGCCGAGGGGAAGACTGCCGGCCGCGGGCGGCGCGGCGGCGACAAAGGCGTCGTTGTGGCGCGAGCCGGGCATGGAGCAGCCGGCAAAGCCAGAGCCGATCTCGAAGCCCTTGGTTGCCGGGATGCTCAGCATGGCGTGGGCTAGCAGTGCCTCGAGCTTGTCAAAGCAGGGCTCGCCGAGGCCGGGCGGCGCGTTGCGAATGACGCACGTGACGGTGCCGCCGATGCTGTCGCTGCGGTCCTTGAAGCCGGCAATGTAGTCGGCCATGGCGGTGGACGCCGCCGCGTCGGGACAGCGCACGGGCGCAAACGAGTCGACCGTCGGGCGGTCAATCGTAGCGAGCAAGGCCGGCAGGCGGGCATCCTCGTCCGCGTCGTTGTCAAAGAGGCCAATCTTGCCGACGGACGAGACAAAGGCGACAATCTCGACGCCGTAGGCCAGCCGGAGGTACTTTTCGGCAATGGCGCCTGCCGCGACACGCCCAATGGTCTCGCGGGCGCTGCTGCGGCCGCCGCCGCTGCTGGCCTTGACGCCGTACTTTTCGAGGTAGGTCCAGTCGGCGTGGCTCGGCCGCGGGAAGCGGTCCGTCGTCGCGCCACCGTAGTCGTGCGGCCGCTGGTCCTTGTTCATCACGCGCAGGCCAATGGGCGTGCCGAGCGTGACGCCGGCCTCGGTGCCAGACTGGATCTCGACGCGGTCGGCCTCGTTGCGCGGCGTCGTGATGCTCGACTGGCCGGGGCGCCGCCGGTCCATCTGCGGCTGGATGTCCGACTCGTCGAGCACCATGCCGGGCGGCACGCCATCGACAATGCAGCCGACGGAGCGGCAATGCGACTCGCCGTACCTGCAGAGTTGTTAGTTTACCAGAAGCGGGGGAGATGGGTAAGTGAAAGAGGCCAGGGGCAGGGGGCGGGGAAACAGCAGCACACGCAACGTACGTTGTCACCCGAAAGTACTGGCCAAAAGTCGACATCGTGGCGAGCGGTGGGCGAAAGTGGTTCCCGAGAGACCAAAGAGGGCCGTCGTCGTGGAAAGACTGTACTTTTTTCTGCACTTGACTCATCGCTTCTGCCGCACTACACCGCCCCGTGGCTGCTGGCGGCTGCTCGCTGCCAGCTTTTCCCAATGCGGAAATGCATCGACCACCGCGATCTGTTGGTGCTTTGGTTGGCGCGCAAATGGCTCTCTGGGCAGCACCACGGTGTCGCGTGTCGGCGTGGCCAATGGGGCTTGCCTGGCCTGTCCCTATGTGCACGCATGCTGTCATGCCGCCGTCCCACCGCCTGTTGTCCACGACCCGGCTGCCCGCGCTCTTTGCCGCGCTCGCGTCCGCCGGCGACGACGCCGTCCACGTCGTCCGGTCCACCGGCACAGCTGCCTATGCCAACCTGGCCGTCGAGCAGCGCCTCCTGGAGCTGGCCCCGCCGGGCAGCCGCGTGCTGCTGCTGTACCACAACGCGCCGTGCGTCGTCATTGGCCGGAACCAGAACCCGTGGGCCGAAGTGCGGCTGGGCGGCCTGGCCGCGAGCGGGACGGCGCTCGTACGGCGGCGCAGCGGCGGCGGCGCCGTCTACCACGACGCCGGCAATGCCAACTGGAGCGTGCTATTCCCCGCCGCCGGCTTTGACCGCGACCGCCACGCCTGCATGGTGGCCCGCGCGCTGCAGACGCTCGGCGCAGCGACGGCGCGCGTCAATGCGCGCCACGACATTGTCGTTGATGGCGCCGACGGCGACGTGCGCAAGGTGTCGGGGTCCGCCTACAAGCTGACGCGCGCGCGCGCCCTGCACCACGGGACTTGTCTGCTGGGCGCCGACCTGGCCGCCGTCGCCGGTCTGCTGCGGTCGCCGGCGGCGGCCTATGTGCGCGCGCGCGGCGTCGCCTCCGTGCGCTCGCCCGTGCGCAACATCGGTGCCCTCTTGGGGCGCGACGACGGCGCCGCCCTGTCGGCCGCCTTTGCCGACGCCGTCGCCCACGAGTTTGAGGCGCTCTACGGGCCGGCGCGCCACGCCGTCATCGACCCCGACCGCGAGGCCGCCAACGGCTTCGACTGGGACCCGCCGCTGGCCCGCGGCTATGCCGAGCTGACTGTGCGTGTCCATCCAGTGCTCTGGTCTCTTTTGGGGGGGCTCTATACTGACTGACAAAAAGTCCCCCGACTGGCTCTACGGCCAGACCCCCCAGTTTACCTTTTCCACCGCGCCGACCCCCGACGACCCTCGAGAGCGCCCTCCGCCGCCGCCAGGCGTCCCGGCTGCCTTTTCCCTTTCCTTTACGGCCCGCCACGGCCGCCTCGAAGACGTTGTCCTCGCCGGCCTGCCGATCGTCGCCGCCGCCGCCGCCGACCAGGACGCCGCCGACCAGACCGCTGCGGCTGCCCTCGACGGCCGCATCCTCTATCACATCCGCGACTGGCACGCTGTCCTCACTGACGCGGCCGGCCAGCTACTCGACGCAGCAGCCGCGGTCGCCATCGGTGCCTGGCTCGACCAGCTGCTCGGTGTCGACGAGAGAGCATTTAGATAAAACTGAAAAAGTTAAAAATCAAAAAATATATCAAAATCAAAAATCAAATCCAACAAGGATCAAAGACAAAGACTGATGCGCTGTTTGTACTAGTCTACAAGATATCTTCCACCCTGTCCTCCGTACACCTTGTCCTACTCGCCCCCCATCACGCCCCGCTGGAACCAGTCGGCCACCGTGCCAAAGCGGTCCTCGCTGTTGGCCAGCTCCGCCTGGAACAGATCGTGCCGCGTCGCGTACTCTTCCTGCTGTCGCCGGATCGCCCGCACCGTCGCATTGTCCTGCGCACACAGCGGGCACTCAGCCGTGTCCGCCTCGTCCTCGCCGAACCCACGCGGCCCGCCGCCGCCCTTGAGACAGCGCTGGTGGAACGAGTGCTTACACAGAAAGTGCACCACGGGCAGTTCCAGCGGCAGCGCGCACTGACTGCAGCGCGTCGCCTGGAAGACGGCCGGCTTGGCCGCCAGCTCCACCAGCTCCGTCCGCCGCTGCTCCGTCTCCGCCCGGAAGGCCGCCACCCGCCGCCGGTTCGCTGCAATCTCCCGCCGCTCCCGCTCAATCGTCTCCTGCAAGTACGGCTTGACCATGCCCATGGTCGCCACGCCGTTTTGGCTCAGCGCTTGCACCACCTGCAGCGGCGCCAGCAGCCCGTCTCGCGCGATCCGCGCCAGCACCGCCGACAGCTCGTCCGCGCCCGCCTCGACCAGCACCCGGTTGCTCGACGTCAGGTACGCCAGCGCCGCCGGATACAGCGCCGGCTCCTCGGGCCCGTACCGGTGCAGCGCTCGCAGCGCGCCCCGCGTGTCGCCTGCCGCCGCACACGACCGGAAAATGTCCGCCGCTAGGCCGGCCTGCTCCCGCACCAGCCGCGTGCCCGCCCGGAAGCCCGACAGGTGCGACAGGAGCAGCACGTTGGCCGGCTCAATTGCCGCCGCCGTCTCATCCTCGCCCGCTCCCCCAATCAGCTCCTTGGCCTTGGCCTCCCACGCCTCCCGGTCCTCCTCGTCCGTCTTGCGGTCGGCCGCCTTGACCAGGTACATTTCAAACAGCGTCGTGCGCAGGTCGCGGCCGTCCGCCTCCGACACGTCCTCGGCCCGGAGACAGGCTTCCAAAAAGACAATAAACTCGTCCGCGTGGTCGATAAAGGATGAAAACGCCGTCCGCGGTGCCGGTGGTTTGTACGTGGCAGCCTTGTCCGCGACCGTGCCCTTGGGCCAGTACGTGCCCGTGTAGTAGTCGATAAACAACTGCGTCGTCTCCTTGGGGCAGTTGTCGATGAGTACGCGCGCGTACTTGATCAAGTCCGCATACGCCTAACCGTCAGTTTCTCTCCGTCCTGGATCGGGTGATCGGTCGGCGGCTGCTTACCGTCTCGGCGTCCAACGTCCCAATGTAGGCCAGGGCGTCGTTGTACTTTTTCGCATCCTCGACCAGAATGTCCACCACCAGGCTGCTCTCGCCGTACTGCTTCGCCAGGTAGACCGCCTGGTCGTAGTAGCCGCCCTGACGGCACATGGCAATGGCCGTGTCGAGGTCAAACTTGAGGTCGCCCGGCGACCGGATGAAGCGCTCTAGCTTGTCGAGGTCCTTGAGCATCGCATAGCAATTGAGCAGAAGCGTCGTGTGGTCCGCTGTCGCTCGGTGCCGCTCATGCAGCTGCTCGAGATACTCAATGAGGTTGTGGATCTGCTGCGTGTCGAGAAACTTGCGGATCACCTGCGACGGCTCCGTGCTGTCAATCGCCCGGATGTACTGCGCCATGGCTTCGTCGTAGCTGCCCTTGCGGTACAGGTAGTCGCCGAACCGCCGGAAGATGCCGTTCTGCGCCGCCTCGTCCAGCCCGCTCTTGCGCGCCAGCTCAATCGCCAGGTGGTACAGGTTGCGCTGGTACAGCATCTCCAGTCGCTGCTCCAGCGGCTTCTCGGCGTACTGCCGCACCCGCCCGTCCAGCGTCAGCACGCACAGCCGCCCCCACAGCGCAAACACGGCCTTGACCGGCGACAGCAGCGTTTCCGCGTGCGCCACCACCTTGAGGTCCGTCTCCAGCAGGCTGAACGTCGACGTGTTAAAGAGCGCGTCCGCCGCTGCCGCTGCTGCTGCACCGAGCCGTCGCCGGGCCTGGCCCCCGTTCGTGTTGCCGCCCGCCGGCGACACAAGGCCGACGTACTCGCCGTATACGGTCACCAGGCTCTTGGGGCCGTCGTACGCTCGCGGCGGCCCCCGGCCGTCGAGCGTGTAGTAGTAGATGGCGTCATCGCGCGCGACCACAATATCGCCCGTCTGCCCGTCCACCGTCATGCAGCCGACCGCGCAGCCAGCGTCCTCGACCGTCTTGGCCGCTTGCGCCTTGCCCTTGGCCAGGATTGGCACCTTGACCACGCGCGCCGTTGTCGCGATAAACAGCGTCGTCGTAAACTTGTCGTCCACCTCCATCTCCACGCCCGTAATCGGCTCCTCCGACTCGTACACAATCCGTTGCCGTGTTCCCGTGTCGTTGACCAAGTCGCCACGGATCAGCGTCACCGCGCCGTTAGCAAAACCCACGGCCAACTGCGACAGGTCTGTCGTCGCCGTAAACGCGGAGATCTATTCATCAGTCACCACGCTCTCCCCCTCCTCTGTCGTCCCCCGACGCACCGGAAACTGCTTCTTGCCGTTGTTGACTTGGATCGTGCTCAGACACGTTGGTACCCCCGTCTTCTTCACCGGCTTGTCCAGCGCCCATACTTTGAGCACCGGCTCTGTGCTGAGATCTTCCTGTACTCGTCATCAGTGTCTAGTCTGCCAGTGTCCCGTTGTTGTCGTCACGCACCGCCACGGTTACTAGCAGGCTCGTCCCCTCCACCTGCCGCATCTGCGTGATGCTGCCCGTCTCATGGGCCAGGAAGCTCCGAACAATCTTCCAGCTGGGCCCCAAAATCCGCACATAGCCGTCGAAGCTGCCGAGAAAGAGGCTGTCGGAGCCGGAACACACACTCGAAACCTCGTTGCTCTCGAGAAACGTCCGCGTCTCGTCGTCGCCCGGTTTCGCCTGGCTGACCTCGAAGAAGTCAAACGACTTCCACTGTGGGCCGTTAGCATGCGCAAATGTCCGCGACAGACACAAGGACGAAACGCACCGAGTTGGCCATGGCACATTATCTGCAGCATCGATGTCGTGGCCGAGTTCGCTAGCCGCCAGGAGCTAGCTGTGACGTTGTAATCACGCAAGCCACGTGGCTTGTAGGCTGTGGCGCAGCACTTACACCTCGTTATTCAATTACGCACTACGGAGGACAGAGCAAGATACGGACAGGTCAGAATAGGCAGCAGGGGCATCACTTCTACACGTAAACATCATGGACGCTGCGCAGCGTGCTCGTGCCGCCATCGAGGCCCGCGGCCGCGAAGCCATGTTCCGGCGCTGCGTCGCGACACAGGGCGCGCACGACCCGACGACCGGCCGCCTGCTGACACTCCCCGCCAACGCCATGGGCCTCGTCTACGACGACGTGCCGCTGGTCGAGCCGGCCGACGTGGATCTGCGCGGATGGCCTCCCGGACCTGGCCTGCGCCTGCCGCCGGCCTTTCCAGAGCCCCTGGCCGAAGCCTGTCGCCATGGACCGCTGGTGCGGTTGGAAGCGGAACTCGCCGACCGGGCTGTGACGAGGCCGTTCACGCCAGCCCTATTGCATTTCTGCTTGGTCCTTGCGCTGACGGGCGGCCACGTGGAAGGTGCCGAGCTGCTCCTGGGCCGCGGCGCGCCCATCCTGCGGGAGACGCCGCGTGTGGTGTTGGAGCCGAGGGGACCACGGCTGGCCCAGGCCCAACAGGTCGCGCTGTTTGCCGTCTTGCTGCGCCACGGTTGGACGCCCAACACGCCCGGCCACTATGGCAAGGTGCTGCTGCCGGTGGTGGCAGCAGACGGCGGCGAGGGAGAGACCGAAGATACTTCTCTCCTCACCTGGTTCCTCGACCACGGCGCCGACCCGAATCTCGGTGGCCAGCCCGACAATCGCGACCGCGGCGGCTCCTCAGTCATGGAGTCATGCCAGGCCCTCGAATCAGCCGCCTATCGGGGCACGCCGGCCGCCGTGGCGTTGTTGCTCGCCGCCGGGGCCCGCAATGAAAACGGCCATCCGCTGCATGTGGCCGCCGAGGCCCGGACGCACGACGTGAGTGGCGACCACGACCACTTTGACGCCCAGCGCCTCCGCGTGATGCAAATTCTCGTAGAGGCCGGCGCCGACGTCAACGCAGCCCGTCTCGGCCGTCACATGCAGCCAGACTACCCGTTGATTGCCGCCATCCACGTGGGAGCGGCCGACCGTGTGCAGTGGCTGCTGCAGCACGGGGCAGATCCGCACATTCTGGGACGCTTTGGCACGGCCATCGAGTGTGCGCAGCGCAGCAACGTACGCAAAGTGCGCGACGCGTTGGAGGAAGTACGGTAGCAAAGACGGATGTATTTTTAGAACTCGAACTCCCTTGTCACGTGCCACCCCTAAATCCGAAACACAACGTCCCGTCCAGGACAAAGCTCGACGTCTTTCGACATTGCAGCAGCGGCTGCCACGCGCGAAACGTGCGTCGACGACTCTCTCACGCCTCCATCGTACCCCGACCCTCGATCCTCTTCGCTCCACCATGGGCGACCGGTTCAGCCTGGCGGTGCCGGCGGCGGCCAGCCTCAAAGCCGTCGAGGACGCCAAAAAGGCCCAGGCGGCCGTGGCGGCGCAGTGTGCGGTGACGGGCCGGGAGCTGCCGCCGTACGAGCTGTCGGAGCTGATTGGCAAGGGCAGCTTTGGACGGGTGTACAAGGCGGTCGACAAGGCACACCGGCCCGAGCGGCTGGTGGCGGTCAAGATCATCAACATTGAAGAGGGCGACGGCGGCGGCGGCGGCAGCGCGGGCGGCGTCGATACGTTTGGCGACATTATGAAGGAAGTCAACACGCTCAAGCTGCTGGGCCAGGCGGGCGCGCGCAATATCAACGTCGTACTCGACTCGCTGCTCGTCGGGCAGTCCGTGTGGATTGTCACGGAGCACTGTGCTGGCGGCAGTGTGTCGACGCTGATGCGGCCGACGGGCTTTTTGCAGGAGCGCTGGATCATCCCGATCCTGCGCGAGGTGGCCGAGGCGCTCTTTTGGGTGCACCGGCAGGGCATCATCCACCGCGACATCAAGTGTGCCAATGTGCTGATCACGGCCGCCGGCGGCGTGCAGCTGTGCGACTTTGGCGTGGCCGGCATCGTGGAAACCAAGTTTGACAAGCGCCGCACCGTGACGGGCACGCTGCACTGGATGGCGCCCGAGCTGTTCCACCAGCACGTGGCCTACGGCACCGAGGTCGACATCTGGGCCTTTGGCGCCATGGCCTACGAGGTCGCCTCGGGCCTGCCGCCCAACGCCCGCGTCGCCATTGACCCCTACGACTTTGGTGCCTACCTCGGCCAGCACGCGCCACGCCTCGAGGGTGCGCAGTACTCGCCCGCCCTGCGCGCCCTGGTCGCCTTTTGCCTCGTCCCCGATCCCGCCCAGCGGCCCGCCATTGCGCAGGTCCAGCGCCACCCCTACCTCGCCAACACGGCCGCCTCCCATCCGACCGAGTCCCTGCTCACGCTCATGTCCGCCTACCGCCTCTGGCAGTCGCGCGGCGGCGGCCGGCTCTCGCTCTTTGCCCCCGGCGGCGCCCAGGCCGGCGCGGGTGCTGCCGTGCCCGGCGCCGTCGACCGCTCGCCCGACTGGGACTTTGACGACGACGAGTACACGGACGTGGACGACGACGAATACCAGGATGTGCATTTTCACACTGCGCAAGGCCTGCCACGCGCGTCGGACCCCAACAACCCCGAGTGGTTCGCCCCCGACGACGCCGCCGACGCCGAGGCGGTCTATGCGGCCTACGGTCTCGCCCTCGACGGCGGCCCGGGTCCCGGCTTCTGCATCACGCCGCCCGACGGCGAGAGCACCGCGGCCTCATCCGCGGCCACCACCATGACGGCTGTTCCGTCGACGCCCGACGCGTCCCTCTCCCGCCGACGCCGCCGCCGCCCGCCGCCGCATATTACGCGCCTCGAGGTGCCGCTCGAAAAGGTCTTCAATCCCAACACGCTCACCAACTACCACGACAATGCGCGCGCCGTCTACGGCCGCATCTTTGCCACGTCGCCGCAGACCTCGGACCTGCCCCTGCGCGAGGAAGCCACCAAGTACCCGGTGCGCGAGTCCCTGATCGACCTGGACGCCTCTCTCGTGCCGGCCAATGACGAGGAGACCATTCGCGGGCCGCACCGCAACAGCGTCTCCGAGGACCTATCGCGCGACTTTGCCCGTCGGCGCACCCAGGACTGGACGTTCCCGACGGCGGCGGCGGCGCATGCCGGCCACGGTGGCAGTGGCGGTGGCGATGGCGGTGGCGGCGTGCCCGCCTCGTCCAGCTCCGACGTCGTGCCCTCCTACGACTGGTCCAGCGACCCGGAGCACGACATGCGGCCGCCCAAGCCTGCGCGCTTCACCCAAGAATGGACCTTTCCCACGGCCACGGCGGCTTCCAACGTGTCCAACAACCTGCCCACGCTCGACCTGCCCGACCAAGGCCCGCTGGCAGACGTGGACCGCTACGACACGTCGGCCAGCCTCCGCCGCCAGTCTGCGCTCAGTCTGATTGACCTCGACGGGGCCACCTCCCCGGCCAACCGCCTGTCGGCGCTGAGCCTGATCGATCTCGACATGAGCATTGTGGACGACGAGCCGCCGCCGCGGCCGTCCACGGCGCTGTCCGAGGACACGGGCACCGGCTCCGAAACGGAGGACGCGCCCTTTGGGCTAGACTATGCCCGCCGACAGCAGCCGGATGTGCCTGGCCCGGTGTCGACGGTGTCCGCGGCAGGCCCTCCGCCCGGCGCCCGCTACGGCCGCGAGCCGTCCATGTACGTGCCCGACGGCATTGGGTTTCTAGCCGAGGCGGAGCCAACAGCACCGATCGAGGACCACGGCCACGATCCTATCAGCGGCCGCTCAGCACCCGCTGCCGTCCCACAGCCGGCAGATGCGGCCTTGGCGCCGGGTGCCACGACCTCTCTGGTCCGGACGGGCCTTCCGGTGGCGCCCCTGGCGCCGGCAGGACGCGTGCTCGAAGGCATGGCGACGCGCGACGACATCAAGGATGAGCTGCTGCGGCTGATTGACAGTCTGAGCAACCACCTGCAGATGGCGACGGGGACGCTGGAGCGGCTGCCGGTGCTGACGGCGCGGCGGTCCCTGACGGAGCGGGATGTGGTGTCGTAATGTGACGGAGAAGCGACGTGTGTTTTCTGATTGGATAATGTTTATTGGATGGGAGACTGCGGCGTTGTATAGGATGCATGACTCAATAATGTGCGATTTGCTATGAAAGAACGAAACGAGAAATTGAACGGATCCAGTAGGTGCTCTGTACGCAATCAGATTTTGTTTGTGCCTTTTGTTGTGTCGTTTCCTGTTCTTTCTGTCGTGGCGGTTTACCCAGAAAACGCAGCGCCAGAGAAGTCTGCGGGATGACTCAAGGCGAGCGCATATCCGGCGAAGAAGAGGACAAAGCGCTTGGAGGCCTGCACAGACGATATACCTGGGAAGAGGGGGAGGGTGGCGCCGATCAAGCCCGGCATAGGGGTGGACGAAGTCGATGCGCGAGAACTGGCCGCCTGCTGAGCAGCTGGGCCCGGGCACAGCTAGTCTGGCCCTTGACGACACATGAAATCACACAGCATATATACTATATGCCCTGTTATCTACGAGCCTCAATAGAAGCATCCTTTCTGCAGGACAATAATCGAAGATACGCGCCTCCTATGTGGCTGGACTTGGACAGGTTGCATCCAAAGCAACAATGAGAAATTGAAAGATGAGTGCACGTTGGTGCCTTGGATGGCCAGTCCTCTGTGTACTCGTAGAGTCGACCAAGAAGACGATCGAGACCCGTAGTTTTATTTCAAAGCACTCTAAAGCAGTCGTGTGCTGTTCTGTACATTATACTACAATACCCCATTCCATGCCTGGTGCACGAGAACGAGCCCATGCAGCGTCGCCAGCTGCCACCATGGCCACGGCATGGCCGCCATTGTGGCAGACGCATCCACCGCTCCGTCCATGACGGGCAGCGTCCCCGACACGGCTCCCAGCTGCATGGCCATGTGGCCCGCCAGCGCCATGGCCGCCATGCCCAGCAAGCAGCCCATGCTATGCGGCCAGGCCGAGGGCGTTCCTGGACGGCCGGGATCGCCCCCCGGCCGGCCGGCCGCTATGAACCGGCGCACCGACTCCCGCGTCAGTACGGCCGCCGTCACCGCGCACAGTCCCACGCCCGCCGTCTCGGCCACCTTGGCCAGTCCGTCCAACGGGCCCCGTCCGAATCCGTTAGGCAAGCCATCGCCGACCCGGAGACCGTGCAGCAGCGCCAGCGAAAACGCCACGACGGCCGTCCAGACGACCCGCAGCCAAGTCGCACTGTGCCACAAGGGAGAGTCACCTTTTGCCGCTCGCTGCCCTGGTGCTGTCCCGTCGCCGCCCTCGTCCTGGCCGCTGCCGGACAGCGTAAACGACTGGCTAAACAGATCCGACAGCGCGTCCTCATGGCCGTTGCCGCCGCCGCTGCCGCGCGCAAAGAAGCGCGGCTGCGCAAACTCGACCGATGAGGCCGTCGCCTGGCTGTTGTCCGCCCCCCAACCGGTCTGCCCCGCGACACGGATGCCGGTGTGCGGCGAGAACACGCTCGCGCCCGCGCCGTCCGCCTCGTCCAGCGACTTCCGTACCAGATGCCGGCTGGGGGGACTGAGCACGCGCTTGGCGATGCTGGCCGGCGCCGGCGGGACCTTGTACCAAAACGGCCCGCGATCCGCCCCCACGGGTGTCTGGCCAAAGGCGCCCGAAGCTTGGGCAGAGTGCTGGCCGTCCAGCGCGCCGTAGGACTGAAAGGCCCGGTACGGCGATGGTGATGGGGCCGGGTCTGGTTCAATCAACTCGGTCGCCTGGGAGGGCGTCCAGTCCATGGCGTCGTCGTCGTATGGATCCTGCGTCCAAGACGGTTGCTGGTGTGCCTGCTGTGCCAGCTGCATCTGCCGCTGCTCGGCCCGCCAGTCGTCCTCATTGAGCTGCAGTGCACCCAGGCCGAGATCGCTCTTCTGCCGGCGGCTGGCACCCGTGGCCGTCTGGCGATTCGTCCCCGTCGGTCCACCGGGCGTCGCCAGGGGCCAGCCGCTGGGCGTCGTCGACCAGCGGTCCGCGGACGGCAGGCGGGCCAGGGGCGAGGAGGCCAGCTCATGCTCCTCCAGCCGTCGCCGGCTCACGGCAGGAATGTCGGCCGCGATCTCGTCGAGCACGTCCGAGATGGTGTCCAGATCCCGGCGGTGGTCTTGTTCGCGTTCCTCGGCTGTGCGTGGACGTGGTGATGGTGTTGGTGTGGACGTTTGCGTGTACGTGTCTTCGGGCTGCTTCGCAAAGAGCGGCCGCAAGTCTTTACGGATCACCCGCGGCGCCTTGGCGTAGAGGACGAGCGTGAGGAGGGCGGCGCACGCGTGCAGGGCCAGCACCGGGGCTTGCGCGGCGGGACGGCTGGCGCGGCGGTCGGCGGCGGCCAGCACGACGCGGAGCACGACGAGCGTGGCCTGGTAGGTGTACCAGGTCGGCAGGCCGAGAAACGGCTTCGTGAAGCCGCGCACTGTCTGCACAAAGTAGGGGTTCCACCAGCAACAGGCGAGCGTAGCCGTGACGCACAAGGACCGGAGGCGGTCGAGGTGGGCAGCCGTCCAGACGAGCAGGGCGGCCAGGTGCAGGACGGCCGACGGCGGGCCAGCCAGGGGCATTGCCGCCGAGCGGTCCCCGTCCACGATCCCGTCCACGACCTCGTCCTGCTCGACCCCCTCGGCGCCTGCGCTGGCCGCCAGTAGCCACGCCGCTAAGAGGCCCACCTGCCACAACGCCTGCAGCACCAGAGCCGCCCACCACAGCCAGTGTCCCAGCCGTGCGGCCG
Organism: Leptographium flavum; assembly: GCA_963580335.1. Lineage (NCBI taxonomy): Eukaryota > Fungi > Ascomycota > Sordariomycetes > Ophiostomatales > Ophiostomataceae > Leptographium > Leptographium flavum. The sequence continues at coordinate 776,279 of OY756932.1, read as the reverse complement.
CGTCGAGGAGGGTCGGCCGTGTCTGCCGCACCTGGCGGCTGTTTCGCACCATGCGGCGCAGGTGGTCCGTCTTGGCCGTGTAGCCGGCCTGGCGAATGCGCGCCAGCACGGCCGGCTCGCAGTCGGCGCATACCTGTGGGTAGCGCTGCTCGAGGCCGCGTCGAAAGCGCCAGTAGCGGCGCTCGAGCTCGGCAAAGTCGGGGTGATCGGGATCGGGGGGGAAGTACTGGGCCAGCGAGGACACGAACAGGTGCTGGTTCTTGAGGCAGGTCGGGCAGAAGACGACGCTGGGCCTGTCGTCGCCGGAGTCTCCCACGTGGATCACGCTATGCGGTGTCGCATGGTGCGCGTAGACCGAGGAGGCCGCGGCGGCGGTCGTCGACACGGGCGGATCGGTAATGTCGCCGTTCTGCTGGTCAGCGGACGTCCCCCCCGTGGACCCTATTCCCTGCTCCCACTCCCACCACCCACCTCATCCAAGTAGTTGGTCGCCTCGCAGTGGGCACATGCAAACTGCCGCATGTGGCCGTCATACCGCATCGACGTCCGCCGGCCGCAGTAGAAGCAGGAGAGGTAACGCGCCCGTCGGAAAGCGGCCATGGCGCGAGAGGGGCGCGGAAAGCAATCGCAAAGACAGAGACACGTCGGGTAGGGCAGGACGCCCGGAATCAGTCATGGCACGGTCGGTGTGCTGCTTCGTTCGCAAACTCTGGCCTCGTCGTGTCCGGTCGGTCGTGAAGCTGCCAAAAGTAGTGCCGGGCGGTCAGTGGACTAAAGTGGAACCGGACAGCTGCAGTTATGTACATAGCCATTATCCTTCGATACATGCATGAATGTTGACACCTCGTCAGAACTCGAACGTCGACCGTCGCAGCCAACACGTCCACGAGGCCGAGCGAGGCTCTCTAACGATCTGATCGTGCTGATCTAGTTCCTTTTGGCCAACTGCATCTCGCTCAAAGATCCTCATCCGTGTCGGACATGTGCAAAGGAACAGCTCCGAAGCATTGAACCGATCTGTCGACCACTCGGTTTCGCAATGGGTACGTCTTGTCTGTTCTCAGTGGAGCGAGCTCTGACCCTCGGACAGACTCTGGTACAGCCCTCGTAGACGTTGCCTCCAAGACGATCCGGTCAAACGACCTCCAGACGCTGCTCGTGCTCGGCAGCCTTTTAATTGTCTTGGCCACTGCTGTCGGCAGCCTGCTGTGGTTCTCGCTTGTTGGCCCTGTCGGCATCGCCACGGCCGCTGCTGGGCTTCTGTCGCTCCTCGCCGTATGTGTTTCTCTCCCTCTTCATGTCGCCACATCGCTGACAGCGCAGCTCCGCCATGTGACCACTCTGCGCCGCAGCCGCGCCGCCATGCGCCAGGCTTGGTCGGCCGCCCGGCGCGGCGGCGTGCCCGATGCCACCGTGTTGCCCCCCACCTACTTCCTCTACGTACTCGGCTCCGGCGGCCACACCGGCGAACTTTGCGAGATGGTCAAGCAGCAGTTCCGCCCACACCCACGCAGCCACCGCCGCTATGTCATCACGTCCGGCGACCAGCACTCGGAGCACGCCGTGGCCCGGCTCGAGGGCCGCATCCAGCAGGCTTTCCCGTCCGCGGGCAGCGCGGGCAGCCTCCCCGGCCCCGGAGGCACGTGGGATGTCGCCCGCGTGGTGCGCGCCCGCCGCGTGCACCAGCCGCTCTGGACGTCCTGGCTCTCGGCCGCCCACAGCGCGCTCACCATTTTCGAGGCCATCTATACGCGGCCGGTCGAGCGGTCGGACGCGGGCGCCTTTGACGCCCCTCACCTGATTGTCACCAACGGCCCCGGCACGGGCTTCGTCGTGTGTCTGGTGGCGCACTTGCTCAAGTTTCTCTGCCTCGTCCCGGCCGACCGGTGCACGATCCTGTACATTGAGACGTGGGCGCACGTGAGCACGCTCAGCCTGACGGGCCGGCTGTTTTACTACAGCGGCATGGCCGACCTGTTTGTCGTGCAGCACAAGGCGCTCGCGGCCACGACGGGCCAGCGCTTCATCGGCGAGGTGGCCAAGTACGGCAACCTGCTGGGCGTGCGCAAGACGCTGGACCGGCCGCGACACTGAGACGAGAGAGCACAAGAAAGCGGTCAAACGATGCACAATGGGCGTGAATTCGTACAGTACAGATGGCAGACACGACAGCCGCCTATTCGGCCTGTGGTGCGCCGCCCGCGGCCGTCTCGCCCGCGGCTCCCTCCTCGGCGCTGTCCGTGGCAAACGACACATACGCAGAGCTCTGCTCGGCCTCGAGCTTGGTCGTCTCGTTGGCGGCCCATCGCTTCCACCGCTCGTACGTGTCGTTCTCGAGGTCCATGCCGAACTGCAGTGCCGACTTGCCAAAGTAGGCGCCGACCATGCGGGCCTCCTCCTGGGCGACGCGCCGCTCGACCTCTTCCTGGTGGCGAAGCGCGTAGAATTCGCGCCGTGCCGAGTCGTAGGCCTGCTCCTGGGTCATGCCGCCGTTTTGCATCAGCCACAGCTGGCGTTGGACGACGCTGAGGGTTAGAAAAAAATCACAGCTGTACCGCAAGAAGCCCTTCTCGGGACGAACGCACCACTCGCCAGACAGGGCCAACCCCGGCTGGATCAGCCCCCGGCTCCAGTCGTACCGCCGCGCATCCTTGCCGTCCGTCTCGAGCACGACCCGCGGCCGGGCCAACTCCCACGGATGGTCGCGGAAGAACGTCTGCCGCAACTCGTCCTCCTCGTACACAATGTTCTGCGGGCGGTACGTCCGCCGCGGCTTGCGCATGTGCGGGTCGGGTGCGTGGTGCTGCACCGGGATCGTCCGGGTCAACGTCTCTGTCGGCGGAATCGTCTCGACCACGCGCAGCCACGGCGGCTCGGCGTCGCGCAGCCGCGGCGTGCGGTGGATTTCGAGGCCCAGCCGCACCGCCTGCGCAACCCGTGCGGCACGGAAGTAGCGGACCATGATGTGTGTATGGCGTGTAGAGGAGCAATGGCCAAACGTGCCAATCCAAAGCATCCAAAGCAAGGCGGACCGAGATCTGGGAATTTTTCCAGCTTCCATGGGCATGCCCCGTTAACTGCATAAATACGCACATATACGGGCATCTCGACAGCCGGCGATAAGATTGGCAGCACGGTAAATTTGCATGGACATCTAGAATATTCTGCTTTTGCCAGTGCCTTTTCCCACGACTCGAACTCGACCAGCAGCCGGCAGCCGAGACCGAGCCGGTGCGACACACGATCCCCGACATCCCTCCCTCCCGCCATGCGGACCAGCCGATGAGGACCTCTAGTCGCTTCGACCGGTCCATCTGCGGCACCATCCTGTCCTGCCGGTCTTCGCCCGCGCCGACGACACCACCCGCAGCGCGCCGGTCGGCCCGATGTCTGCACAGCACGGGCGACCACGGCCGCTGGGGCCGCCGGCCAGGTGGCCCCATGGGCTTCTTCTCCACCGGGCTGCCCGACCCGGCTGCCGGCACGTTGCTGCCGTGGCTGCTGCCGCCGTCGTGGCGACTGCCGACCAAGCAGACCCTGCGGATGCGCGAGCCCGGCGGCTGTCGGGGCCGGCCACGGATGCAGCACACGGCCGCCGATGCGGTACCGGCACTGCCCTCTCCGCCGTCGGGCAGGCCCAGCGAGCCAGCTGCCGAGGCCACCGACGTCGGGTTCTGGCGACACCACCAGCCGACGCCCGACAAGCAGGAGCTGTTGTCATTTGTCGACCCGCCGGCCGAGGGAGACTCGGTCGATGATCACCTAGACCTGATCCGCGACCCGTATCTGCGGCGCTACGCCCGGGCGGCCGACGGGCCCGAGGTGGCCGTGTCCCACGACCGCGAGGATGCCGAGTTCCCGACGTGGGACGACGTGCGGCAGGCCGACGAGGCAGTTCAGCTGGGGGTGCATGCACTCGGCCAGGCTGTGTGGTCGCGGCTGCGCAATCCGGCGCGCACGAGCGCGGCCGAGGTCTACGAGCAGTACCGGCGGCTGCCGGGGGCCGGCTCAACCGATACGGACGCCGGCACAGGACACGCCGACCACGCTGATACGGGCACGACGCGCATGGCCTACATTCCGGCAACGCTGCGGCACCAGCTGCTCAAGGCGCTGGGCATGGTGGAGAAGAAGAACGCGCAGTCCATGATGCGGTACTTTGCCGTCGTGGCCGACGTGCGCGACGGCGGCTTCTCGCTCTGGCGGGCCGAGTGGAACGCGGCCATTTCATTTGCCAGCCGCTACGTCGGCGCATCCACGGCGTCCGAGACGGAAGCGGCCGTGCGGCTGTGGCGGGAGATGGAGCAGGAGGCCGGTATGCCTGGCAACGAGGTGACCTTTAACATTCTGTTTGACGTCGCCTCCAAGGCCGGCAATTTTACGCTCGCCGAGATGGTTTACCAGGAGATGGAGAAGCGCGGCCTGCGCTTCAACCGGTACCACCACGTCAGCCTCATTCACTTTTTCGGGCTCAAGATGGACGCCGACGGCGTGCGCACGGCGTACCGCGAAATGGTCGAGGCCGGCGAGATGATTGACGTGGTCGTGCTCAACTGCGTCATGGCCGGCTTCTTGCGCTGCGGCGAAGAGGACGCGGCCCAGCGCGTCTACCGGCAAATGTGCGAGAGCTACCTGAAGCGGCTGCGAAAGGGCAAGACCCAGACCGCCGCCGATCTCGACTTGGAGCTCGCCTTGGCCCCCCCGTCCAACTTTGCGGCGGAAAAGGCCATGACGCAGGTGCTGATGATGCTGGCCAAGATTAGCCGCCACAACGCGGCCCTGCGCGCCGGCTTCCAGCAGCTGGTGCCGACGCGGCCGGACCTGGCCACGTACCGCATCCTCATCCACCACTACGCCGTGCGCATGGGTGACCTGACGGCCGTCGCCCGCTTCCTCGACGACATGAAGACGCTGCGTATCCCGCTGCACGGCGCCGTCTTCTTGGCCCTCTTCAAGGGCTTTGCGCAGCACGGCGGCCGCGACGGCACCGGCGCCGCCTGGAGCGAGCAGCGGCTGCGCGGCATCTGGGCGGCCCTACTCAAGGCGCTCGATGAGGAGGCCGCGGGTCTCTACGTCAGCACCTGGCTCATCCTCTGGGTCCTGCGCGCCTTTGACCGCTGCAGCTCGCCCGAGTCCATCTTCAAGGCCTACAACTCGCTGACCTCGCGCTGGGATCCTAGCGACGACGACGCCGACTATGCCATTGGCGTGCTGCACCGCCTGCTCAAGGGCACACAGGGGCAGCGGGAACGGGGGCGTGACCGGCGGCCCTCCATGTTGCGGCAGCTAGGCAGCCGAGCCTATGAAATGTAGCCGCCCGCCGTAGAACGCGTATCGGCCAGACACGTCCATGACACACACGGACGACGAGATATAGACACGAAATGAAGCATTGGTTATGGTCACATGGGGTCCAGTCGGTCCGTGTTCTGCGTGTATGTGGTTGGCATGGCTTCTGTATGTACATGGCCATCGACACCCCCCTTGCCGCCACGCCAATATCCGTCCGGTTCGTGGGGCGAGCCGCTTATTTCGGCTTGACCGTCTGCCAGACTGCAATAGTTAGCATGCATCTCTCCCTGTGCCGTGTCCTATTATCACGTACCAGAGATGCCAAACGGCGCAAAGAAAAAGACAGTCATCGAGCCCCAGTACAGGAGGCCAAAGGTCTTCTTCTTGGGGTCGAACGGCAGGTTCGAGTACGGGCCCTCGGGGTAGTGGTACGGCGACGACATGCGCGGCGGCGACACGTGGAAGGCGCGGCGGCCGGCGACGGCCGTGGAGCTGCGGATGGCAGCACGGGAGAACATCTGGGGGACAGCAGTCAGCCGAGAATTCGGGACAAGGTGGAGACAGCGGCGAGACGGATAGCCGGAAATGTCGTCTCGGAAGAGCCAATTTGCCCCAATGGGCCGTGGCGGTGTCGGATACGCACCTTGATCGATGGCAGCGGTGCTAGGTAGTCGGTGGTGTCGGTGTGGTGGATGGAGGAAAAGCCGCGGAACAGCTTCGATTTTGCAGTGATCACTTTTTGCACTTCTCTGACTGGTGGCGTGAGCGACAAATCGTTGTTCCATGTTTTCCCGGCGGGCAGGAAGAGCTGGTCCGTGCATATTCTGGCACGTGACAGGGGCGACCACCTTGCTCTTTGGTATGGCAGTATTTTTCACGGCTCCACCCTCGACACTTTTTGGGGCCTTTTTTTCGGACACGATCCTCGCTCCAGGCTGCAGATATTTTCCTGGTCTGCAAATCGTTCCTCGATCGACGGTGCACGGGGGAGCCACACATACATGGAGGCCCTGGGCTTCTAAATCGCTCATCCACTGTTCATCTTGATCCTGCAGGATGAATACAGACGAGCTGTTTGAAGTCTTTGACCAGCCGCAGCCGTCGCGGCAGCGACAGGCCGAAGACGCAAAGGCCCCGGCCGCTGCGCACCCGGCTGTGTCTGCGGCCATCGATGTCAGCAGAAAGCGCAAGGCGGGCGGGATCTCCGACGACGACTTGGAAGACGAGGTGGACGACGATGACAACGACACGGCACAGAAGCCGACCAAGGACCAGGATGAAGACGAGCCGATGGAGGATGCGGATGGCGATACGGACGCGGCCACGGAGACCAACGACAACAAGCGGCGCAAGAAGGAGGACGAGGCAGAGCCGGTGCTGACCGACACGTTCCAGACGGCCGAGTCGCGCGAGGTAGCGGCCACATCCGGCTTTGCAGCGCAGACTGAGACCGAGGCGCTCGTGCTCCAGCACAACATCCAGCACCAGGTGGCGCTGCCGCCGGACCTCAACTACGAGTACATTCCGTTGTCGGAGCACAAGCCGCCAGCGGCCCCCGCACGCGTGTACCCGTTCCCGCTGGACCCCTTCCAGAGTCTGTCGATTGCGTCGATTGAGCGCGAGGAGAGCGTGCTGGTGTCGGCGCACACGAGCGCCGGCAAGACGGTCGTGGCCGAGTACGCCATTGCGCAGTGCTTCAAGCGCAACCAGCGTGTCATCTACACGAGCCCGATCAAGGCGCTGAGCAACCAAAAGTTCCGCGACTTCCAGGCCGAGTTTGGCGACGTGGGCTTGATGACGGGCGACGTGACGATTAACCCGACCGCCAGCTGTCTGGTCATGACGACGGAGATTCTGCGCTCCATGCTGTACCGCGGCTCCGAGATCATGCGCGAGGTGGCCTGGGTCGTGTTTGACGAAATTCACTACCTGCGCGACAAGACACGCGGTGTCGTCTGGGAGGAGACCATTATCCTGCTGCCGGACAAGGTGCATTACGTCTTTCTCTCGGCCACAATCCCCAACGCCTTTCAGTTTGCCGAGTGGATCGCCAAGATCCACCGGCAGGCGTGCCACGTTGTGTACACGGATTTCCGGCCGACGCCGCTGCAAAACTACTGCTTCCCGGCCGGCGGCAACGGCATCCTGCTGGTGGTCGATGAGCGGGGCGTCTTCAAGGAGAAGAACTTCAACACGGCCATGGCGCTGGTGGAGCAGAACAAGGGCGCCGACCCAGCCGACCCCGACGCCAAGATGAAGGGTCGCGGCAAGAACAAGAAGACGCACAAGGGCGGCGGCAGCGGCGGCAACGAGTCGACGTCGGACATTTACAAGATCATCCGCATGATCATGAAGAAGAACTTCCACCCGGTCATTGTGTTCAACTTTAGCAAGCGCGAGTGCGAAATGCTTGCCCTCAAGATCTCGGGCATGAACTTTAACAACGAGTCGGAGCAGGCGCTGGTCACGCGCGTGTTTGAAAACGCCATTGACACGCTGTCCGAGGCCGACCGCGAGCTGTCGCAGATCACGCACCTGCTGCCGCTGCTGCGCAAGGGCATCGGCGTCCACCACTCGGGCCTACTGCCCATTCTCAAGGAGATTGTCGAGATCCTCTTCCAGGAGAACCTGATCAAGGTGCTCTTTGCCACCGAGACCTTTTCCATTGGCCTCAACATGCCCGCGCGCACCGTCGTCTTCACCACCGTCCGCAAGTTTGACGGCGTCTCAATGCGCCCGCTGACGTCGTCCGAGTACATTCAGATGTCGGGCCGTGCCGGCCGTCGCGGCCTCGATGACCGCGGTATCGTCATCATGATGGTGGACGACAAGCTCGAGCCGGAGACGGCCAAGGCGATTGTGGCCGGCAAGCAGGATCGACTCAACTCGGCCTTCCACCTGGGCTACAATATGATTCTCAACCTGCAGCGCATCGAGACGGTGTCGCCCGAGTACATGCTGGAGCGGTGTTTCTTCCAGTTCCAGAACGCGTCGGGGGTGCCCATGCTGGAAAAGGAGCTGGTGGCGCTGCAGCAGGAGCGCGACAGCACCATCATCCCCGACGAGAACACGGTCAAAGAGTACTACAAGCTGCGCCAGCTGATTGAGGAGTACCGGCGCGACATGGTCGTCGTGATGCAGCACCCGACGTACTGCCTGCCCTTTCTGCAACCGGGCCGGCTGGTGCACATCAAGACGCCGCAGGGCGGCCAGGACTTTGGCTGGGGCGCGGTGTTGAGCTTCACACAACGGCGGGCGCCGCGGCGGGGCGAGGAGGAGGTGCCGGCGCAGGAATCGTACTGCGTCGACGTGGCGCTGTTTGTGTCGGACCGGAAGTCGACGGAGAACGTGGCGCCGGGCTTCCCGACCGGCGAGATGGCTCCGGGCATATTTCCGGTCACGGAGGACGAGGGCGAAGACAGCGACAAGGGGTCAGGATCGCGCAGCTCCAAAAAGGACAAGAGCGACAAGGGCGACAAGGGTGACAACGTGCCCAAGGATGTGCGCGTGGAGATTGTGCCGTGTCTGTTGTCGTGTGTGGTGGCGATGAGCAAGCTGCGCATCTTCATGCCGGACAACGTGGCCAAGAAGGCCGGGCGCGAGCAGACGGGCAAGGTGATCAAGGAAGTCGAGCGGCGGTTCCCCGACGGGATCCCGACGCTAGACCCGATTGAGAACATGAAGATCACCGACGACTCATTCAAGAAGCTGATCCGCAAGATTGAGCTGCTCGAGTCGAAGCTGTTGGCGAATCCGCTGCACGGGTCGCCGATCCTGCCAGAGCTGTGGCAAAAGTACGACAGCAAGGTGGCGCTCGGCGAGCGCATCAAGGACAAGAAAAAGGCCATTGCCAAGGCGCACAGCATTGCACAGCTCGACGAGCTCAAGTCGCGCAAGCAGGTGCTGCGGCGGCTGGGCTTTATCAACGACGAGGACGTGGTGCAGCTCAAGGCGCGCGTCGCCTGCCAGATCTCGTCGACCGAGGGCCACGAGCTGCTGCTGTCAGAGCTGCTGTTCAACCGCTTCTTCAACGACCTGACGCCCGAGGTCGTCGCGTCCGTCATGACGTGCTTCTTGTTTGACGAAAAGGTAGAGGCGCCCGACCTGAAGGAGAACCTGGCCAAGCCGCTGCGGGAGATCAAAGCGCAGGCCAAAATCATTGCCAAGGTCAGCCAGGAGAGCAAGCTGGACGTCAACGAGGAGGAGTACGTGCAGAGCCTCAAGTGGCAGCTGATGGAGACGGTGCTGGCGTGGGCCAACGGAGCGTCGTTTGCCGAGATTTGGTGAGTCGAGCATTCTTGCCTTGCTACTCTTCCTTTCCTTCGCTCCACTGTCTTTCCCCGCTAACATTGCAGCAAAATGACAAACGCCTACGAAGGCTCCCTGGTCCGCCTCTTCCGCCGCCTCGAGGAGCTGCTCCGCCAAATGGCCGAAGCCGGCAAGGTCATGGGCAGCGAAGACCTGACCAAGAAGTTTGAGCAGAGTCTGGAGAAGATCAAGCGCGGCATCGTGGCAGCACAGTCTCTGTACCTGTAGGCGGTGGGTCTGAAAAGTTCCTTTTTGCATCTCGGCGTTGAAAGAAGGCCAAAGAAATGCTGGCTAGGAGTATGTATAAGAATATCCACCGGGGATCATGTCCCCTGCATCTACTCTACACTCTGTATCTGTGTTACGTATACTTTCTGTCGTTTAGAAGGGCCTCTGCATTTAAACAATCTGTTTTGCATGGACTGCTGTGCAACGTGACAGAAGAGTTAGTGTTTTGATTGTGTTTGCGATTCTTTGTCTATGGGACTTGGTTGAGTACTTATATCAACAATGGCGATCCATAAACAACATCAAGGCAAGATGGCCGAATGGTTAAGGCGTGTGACTCAAGCTAAGCTTTCACCTTCAAGGTGGTGTATTCACATCCGTAAGGGTTCTGGGTTCGAGTCCCAGTCTTGTCATATCTTTTGATATTTTTTACTTTTTGCTCCCTACGTTTTCTCTCGACAGAACATACTTTGAAGAGTTGGACGGTTGTGCAATTTCTTTTTTTGGCTATTTTTCACTGCGTAAAAAAATCGACATCAATATTAGCCCCAGATAACACAACAATATATGAAAACAGCTGGGTGGTTATGTTGGGTGCCATTTTTATTCTTCGGATCCTGATTTACTGATTCCACCACCAAGCCAATGGCGTCGGTAACTCTTGAGTTGCCTCTACTACAAATATAAAATGAACGTAAATTTCCGTAACGACAAGAAATCCGCTGAAAATAGGTTAAAAAACATCTGATTCACTCTACCAGGTATAAGATTTACCTACGGCGTACTTTCCGCATGCCTCCGGATTTGTGCACAGTTCTAGGTATGCACGGATCGACCCTTGGCACCGCCTCCGGACCTACGGCAGAGCCCCGCGCATATGTCTAGAAACCCGGTAGGGCAGCATGGTGACATGTCAACAGGAAGAGGCAAATGCAAGTGTACTCGTACGGAGTATCTTCGTCGTATGGAAGCGTATACCAGGCGTAAACACAGGCTCGCCACCGCCTTTTCTGTGGATACTCATACGGGAGGCGAAAACAAACTCATGATTAGGCTCGTCGAAGAATGCAACGTCTGATCCGAGGCGACCGCATCCTCTCCCGTCTTGCTGCACACACTAAATACGAAGGACGACGCATCTTCCAGGCACAATTAGTACTACTCGTACAAACATACTCAAGATTGCCTCGAAAGGCCACGTGATATCAGAACACGAAAACCGCCGCAGCCAAATTCCTTTTCGTCGCGCTTTGGCCAAACGCGTTGCTGCCGGCGGGCACGGGCCAGTGAGCGCGCAGTGTGTTGTTGCCCCCTTTCTTTCTGGGCACACCTTTCCCGAACGGACAAAGCTCTATCAACAAGAGGGAGCGACCGCCACAACGGCCCAACACCTGGGAAAACAGCAGCCACGGCAGTAATTTCCACCCCACCAGACTGCAACTGCATCCATCCCTTGTCTTTCAGGCTCCCACATTGCTGCTCCCCACCCCCCTTTTCTCCATCAGCAGGGTGTCCATAAAGTACGACCATTAAAAAAACGGCAACACAAACATTTGTCAGGCTAAAAAAGCGAATCCTTTTCTCCAAACAAATCGTCTGGAGATTGCTCTTCCCTCCAACGTCGTCCACCTATCAACACTCTCCAGTTTGTAACCATGCGTGAAATCATCAGCATCAACGGTACGGCCTCTGCCCTCCCTCTTTCTTCCCTTTGCTGCCGCTGGAGCGGCTTTTTGCGGCGGTGTCTGGCGCGTCGGGCCACATACTGGCCGGCGGATTCCTTCACCGCATCGTGATGCCACACAATCCCAGGCGGGCAGCAAAACACCACCTTCAGTCCCAACCTTCACCGAATCTGCCTGCTTTTCTGTTCACTGACTTCTCTGTGTGCTACAGTCGGCCAGGCGGGCTGCCAAATTGCCAACTCCTGCTGGGAGGTACGTTTGCTACACGATTGGGCTAGGGGCGAGACGAATATATATCGAGAAAAGGGGCGCTGCGATATGGGATATCACAACTGCCGATGTTGGGACGACAGCACGCTGACATGACCACAACAGCTGTACTGCCTTGAGCACGGTATCAAGGTACGTGTCGCCTCACGACACACTGCTGTCTCTCCTTTCCGATCGTTAACACGCAGCACAGCCCGATGGCTTCCTCACGGAGGAGCGGAAGGCCGCCGAGCCCGACCACGGCTTCAGCACCTTTTTCACTGAGACGGGTAGGTTCCAATGGCCCCCTGCTCGTACCCAGTGCATGCTGACGTCCACAGGCCAGGGCAAGTACGTGCCGCGCACCATCTACTGCGATCTCGAGCCCAACGTCATCGATGAGGTCCGCTCGGGCCCGTACCGCAGCCTGTTCCATCCCGAGCAGATGATCTCTGGCAAGGAGGACGCCTCGAACAACTACGCTCGCGGCCACTACACCGTCGGCAAGGAGCTGATCGACCAGGTCCTGGACAAGGTTCGCCGCGTTGCCGACGGCTGCGCCGGCCTCCAGGGCTTCCTGGTCTTCCACTCCTTTGGCGGCGGTACTGGATCGGGTTTCGGTGCTCTGCTGATGGAGCGCCTCTCGGTCGACTACGGCAAGAAGAGCAAGCTCGAGTTCTGCGTCTACCCGGCCCCGCAGACTGCCACGTCCGTCGTGGAGCCATACAACTCGATCCTGACCACGCACACCACTCTCGAGCACGCCGACTGCTCCTTCATGGTGGACAACGAGGCCATCAACGACATTTGTCGCCGCAACCTCGGCCTGGAGCGGCCCAGCTATGAGAACCTGAACCGCCTGATTGCCCAGGGTATGTCGCCACCGAGGCTACTCTGACATGTTGCCCCTGCGCCTGCTAATTGATTAGTTGTGTCGTCCATTACCGCCTCCCTCCGCTTCGACGGCTCCCTCAACGTCGACCTGAACGAATTCCAGACCAACCTGGTGCCGTACCCGCGTATTCACTTCCCCCTGGTCTCGTATGCACCGGTCATCTCGGCTGCCAAGGCCGCCCACGAGGCCAACTCGGTCCAGGAGATGACCATGTCCTGCTTCGAGCCCAACAACCAGATGGTCAAGTGCGACCCCAGCCACGGCAAGTACATGGCGACCTGCCTGCTGTACCGTGGCGACGTCGTGGCCAAGGACGCCCACGCGGCCGTGGCCACGCTCAAGACGAAGCGCACCATCCAGTTTGTCGACTGGTGCCCGACGGGCTTCAAGCTGGGCATCTGCTTCCAGCCGCCCGAGCAGGTCCCGAACGGCGACCTGGCCAAGGTCAACCGTGCTGTGTATGTGCCTATCCAAATTCTCCTTGTTTTCTTGTCTGGTTCTAACAAGCTAGGTGCATGCTGTCCAACACCACGGCCATTGCCGAGGCCTGGTCGGCTCTGTCGGCCAAGTTCGACCTTATGTACTCGAAGCGCGCGTTTGTGCACTGGTACGTCGGCGAGGGCATGGAGGAGGGCGAGTTCTCCGAGGCCCGCGAGGACCTGGCAGCACTCGAGCGCGATTACGAGGAGGTTGCCACGGACTCGCTGGAGGGCGACGATGGCACCGAGGCCGAGTACTAGACGGGAGACGGGCGTCGATCTGCTACTACCACTACAGACCTTTGTAATTGCAGAGAGACAGACTTGCTTCATCCAATTCCCCCTAGGCGGCCCCTGCGTTATTTACCTTTACCCGGCTGCTCTCCGAGGCTCTTTGTGCTGCCCCGCGCCGTTTTGACTGGACTTGGTCTTTGTATCCAGAATATATGGGTTTGGGCGTTGCCCAGTAAAGAGAACCTCGGAGGAAGCTTTTCCTTCGATGCCTCGATCCTTTGCAGATTTTAGCCATTCTTTTAATACCATTTGGCAGTCGACAAGAGCTAGGCGGCAGCCTTGCAGCAGTGCTCGTAGCAGCCAGCGCTGTGGCTGCTGGTAAATGCTCGCCCTTCGGGTGCTGCAGAGCTGCCCCTATTCGGCGGCCGTTAGGCCCGCACGGACGAGGTGGCCCACTTTGTCAACTAAATTTCAATCCAGCCACCGGACAAGCAGCGATCCTGCCTCTCCAAAGAATCGTCCAGCCACCTCGTACCTCGTACCTTCCCAACCAATCTGCGGCTCCGATTGCCACGAAGCCGATTCGAACGGACTGCCTTAGACCATTTCGACCTTTGCATTCTTTCTCCTCCATCAGGACACAAGCATTGTCCGTGTCCTGCCACCGCATCTCGTAGTTGCCCCGAGCGACTGACACCCCTCTGAGCTCATCGCTGGAGAGCATGCGCCTTGGAAACAAATTGTGTATCGACTTTGGTTGTTGACCTTTTGCCGATTTCCCCTCAGCGACGCATCTTTGCCCTTCTTCTTTCCTGTAGCCTTTTAGCAGGAAAGACACGGAAAACGAACCCAACAAGCCAACCGAACCGAAGCGGCCATTTTGGAAGACAAGCCGTCGAGCGTTAAACAAGCTCCCCCATAGCCAACAACCACCCGCCGCAACGACCGCCCGTCCCGACCAACCCGCTGCATCCAACCGAGCAACAAGGCCACCTTGACGCCGAGCTTCGGGCCTCTCTTCACGATGGTTTCCGAAGGCTCCGACGATGCGGGTGAGTGCTGTCGCATCAGGGCGCGAGCTGTTTTGGATAGCTTGGATGCGGGAAGCTGGCCTGCTGCTGACTGATACACTAGGCCACAGCCTCAACCTGACGGCCGAGGAGCGGCATGTCTACGGCCATCTCTTCCGTCAGGCCGACACGGAATCGGCCGGCATTGTCATGGGCGAGGTCGCCGTCAAGTTCTTTGAAAAGACCCGACTCGATTCGCGCATACTCGGCGAGGTGAGCGTTGCTGGCGTTCCCGCTCTCTCGCATTCTCCGTCTAACCTCCTTTCTCCCCTTCTCAGATTTGGCAAATTGCAGACTCGGAAAACCGTGGCTTCCTAACCCCCGCCGGCTTCAGCATCGCTCTGCGCCTCATCGGCCACGCCCAGGCCGGCCGCGAACCAGCGCTGGGCCTCGCGACCCAGCCGGGCCCGCTTCCTCGATTCGAAGGCATCATCCCCCCCGGCGCTATGCCGCTCGCCGCGAATACCACTGGTGTTGCTAGTCCACTCTCGGCGCAGGTGACGGGTTCCTTGCCGCTGGTGGCGCAAGGAACAGGCAGCGTGCGTGTGCCGCCGCTGCCCCTGGACAAGGCCGCGCAATACGCCCGACTCTTCCGCGACCAGGCCCAGGGCGCTGCCGTCCTCGCGGGCGACAAGGCCAAGCGAATCTTTGAGCGGTCCGGCCTGCCCAACGACGTTCTTGGCCGCATCTGGCAGCTGGCCGACACGGAACAGCGCGGCGCCTTTGTGCAGACCGAGTTTGTAATTGCTATGCATCTGTTGACGGTGACGAAGCTGGGTTCGTTGCGCGGCCTGCCGACCGCCCTGCCGGCGGCCCTGTACGAAGCTGCCACACGAGGCGCGGCTGCGGCGGCAGGCCCTGCTGGGCCTCCTATGGCGAGCCCGACAAGCCCCATTCGCCGACAGACAAGCCCGCTCAGCGGCACCCCTGGCGTACCACCGCTTCCGCCACCGGTTCAGCGACAGACGACTGGCCAGTTCCGCCAAGCGCCACCGATGCCGCCGCCACCGACGGCGCAGCCAGCGAGCGACTGGGTCGTCACACCCTCGGAGAAGGTCCGCATGGATCAGGTCTTTGAGAGTCTGGACAAGACCAAAAAGGGTTTCATTACGGGCGAGGAGGCGGTGCCCTTTTTGACGCGGTCGGGGCTGAACGAGGATGCCCTGGCGCAGATCTGGGACCTGGCCGATATCCGCTCCGAAGGCCGCCTGACCAGCGACACCTTTGCCGTGGCCTTGTACCTGATCCAACGACAGCGAATCGACGGCACTGTGCCGACGAAGCTACCGGCGAACCTGATTCCTCCGAGCATGCGCACCCAGCTGCGTCCGACTAGTCCTCCGGTGGCGGCGGTGACGCAGAGACAGCAGCCACCCGCTCCGCCTGCGCCATCTGTGCCAAAGTCTGCTATGGACGATCTGTTTGGCCTCGACACGCCCGCATCAACGACGCCTGCTCTGCCGGCTCTGTCGGCGAATGTGACGGGCGACCCCTTTGTGAGCCCGCTGCCGCCCAGCTCGCCGGTGAGAATGTCTCCGGCGCCGACCACGTCGAGCTTCAAGCCGTTTGTGCCGTCGTCGTCGTTTGGGCGGTCCATCACCGCGCAGGTGACGGGCGATTCTGCAGGCTCGGCGCCGCCGGCGACTGCGGTCCCTGTGGTGCAGCCAACGCAGCCGATGCCGACGGCGGCGCGTGCCCAGGACGACCTGCTGGGCGGAGACAGTGACGAGGCGAGCCGCAGCATTTCCAATGACACGGCCGAGTTGGCCAACCTGTCGAACCAGGTGGGCTCGCTGTCGAAGCACATGCAGGAGGTGCAGACGCACCGGACGACGCTGCAGTCGGACCTGGGCCAGTCGAGCCAGCAAAAGAAGAACTTCGAGCAGCGTCTGGCGCAACTGCGCACGCTGTACGAGAAGGAGGCGCGGGACGTGCGCGGCCTGGAAGAGCTGCTGGCGACGGCCAAGACGGAAACGAAGAAGCTGCAGACGGAGCTGACGGCGATCGAGGCGACGTACCAGGACATGCAGAACCAGCACCAGCAGGTGTACTCGGCATTGCAGGCGGACCAGCAGGAGAATGGCAGCCTTAAGGGGCGCATCTCTGCGGTGACGGCCGAGGTGAATCTGCTGAAGCCCCAGCTGGAGAAGCTCAAGTCGGAGGCGCGGCAGCAAAAGGGCATTGTGGCGATCAACCGCAAGCAGCTGTCGCTGGCGGAGAGCGAGCGCGAGAAGCTCAAGGCCGACGTGGAGAGCCAAACGCGCGAGAACGAGGAGTTGTCGCGCCAGATTGCGTCGAGCGCGCCGCCGACCACGGTCAGCCCGTCAGTGGCGTCGAGCTCGGGTAAGAACCCATTTTTCCGGCGCACCGGCAGCAGCGACATCATGGGCGGCTTTTCTACGCCGCGGGCGCAGTCCGAGTCGCCCAAGCCGTTCGTGGCGGAGCGGTCGTTTGACGACGTGTTTGGGCCGCCGCCGCCGGCTGCCACAAGCGCTGCGCCGAGCGCTTCCACGAGCCCGGTACCTCCGAGCGCGTCGCCCGTTCCCAACATGCCCAGCATCCCGGCCGCCTTCAAGCCGCAGACGACGGGTGCCTCGTCGGCCAGCGGTGCCTCGTCGACGTACACGGCCGCGACGGCCCTCAGCGGCCCGACGTCGGCGACAGCTACGCCAGCTATCAGCCGGCAGCCCACGTTTGCTCCGGAGCCGGCAACGACGGCGCCGACGTCTACGGCCGCGGTGACTTTGGCGGCGCCCGCAGCATCGTTGGCAACCTCGTCGCCGGCCATTTCGCCGCCGCCGGCTGCCTCCGCTCTTGCTGCGCCGCCTGTCGAGGTGCCGGCACCCGTGTCAACGCCCCCGGTGGCTCTGGAGGTGCCAGCGACGACAACGGTGGAAGCAACGCCCAGCGCAACGGAGACGACCAAGGCGGTGACTAACGAGGCTCCGACGACATCGTTTGCAGCGGCTCCTGTAACGACAGCGGTGGCGGCGGTGGCGGCGACGGCAGGCGTGGCTGCGATCGCGGGCAGTGCTGTTCCGGCTTCTACGTCTACGCCTCCGCCGGCGAGCATTACGGAGCTGCCCAAGAGCATCTGGGGCCATGCGCCGACAGACAGCCTCAGCGACCCGTTCGCGTCGCTGGACAAGCAGCAGGACAGCAAGGCAAAGGAGGACTTTGAGTCTGCGTTTGCCAGCTTCAAGGCTAGCAAGGCAGCGGCGTCGTCGACGGACGTGACGAGCACGGGCGACAGCACGAGCGGCGAGGCGGCCAAGAGCAGCGACGTGTCGCACACGGACGCGACCAAGGCGATTGCAGCGTTTGACACGGAGTTCCCGCCCATTTCGGAGCTGGCCCGCGACGAAACGGACTCGGAGAGCGAGAACGGGTTCGACGACGACTTTGCACCGGCATCGCCGCCCAAGGCCACCGAGAAGACGGCGGCGACCGCAGCCCCTATCTCTGCGACTATTGGGAGTGTGTTTGGCAGTGAGACCCATGCGGCCGCCACGACCGCCACGACCGCCAAGGCCCCTGAGCCCGAAGCGACCAAGGCGGTGGACTCGATCTTCGCACCGGCACCGGTCACGAATCTGGACGATATCTTTAGTGCGCCAGCGACAGCAGCGCCTACCGCGACGACCTCGGCGCCGACAGTCGCGGCTGTCCCCACGGTATCGGCCCCTGCGACGATCGAGTCGGACCCGTCGTTTGATGATCTGGACGCGGAGTTTGAGGGCCTCGAGGATGCCAAGGAGGAGTCGGCGGACGACGACTTTGCCAACATCAGCCGGACGACAGACTTTGACTCGCCGCAGCAGGGAGGAAAAGGAGACTCGGCGTCCAACTTTGGACTAGACAGCAGCTTTGACTTTGGCAGCCTCGGCTCGTCGACGGCGGCGGCGGCGCAGAACGGCACCAGCAACGGAAACAGCACGAGCAACGCAAGCGACTGGTTCACGTCGTTTGCTGATACACCAGCAGCCGAAGCCAAGGCGACGACGACGACGACGCCGACGCCGCCGGCGCACGGGACGCTGGAGGTACGACCGGCGGCGCCAGGGCGGATGCTGACAGACGACGGGGTGCATGACGACCCGCTGCTCAAGAAGCTGACGTCGATGGGGTATCCGCGGCCGCTGGCACTGAGTGCGCTGGAGAAATACGACTACAACGTGGACAGGGTGAGTGCGGACTGAACGTGATTCGCCCGAATGCGAGAATACGAGAATGCTGACATGACTCAGGCGGCCAACTACCTTGCGTCGCAGTCGTGAACAGTCTTGGAGATCCGTTTGTGGTACAAGCACGTACATGCACGTACGTACATGCACGTGTGGAGGATTTGTCTTGGCTTGTTTCGCGTGGCTATTCCCGTTTGGACCCAACGGGATTCACTCATTTGCCGAAGCCGTCTGCACCTGACACTATTGTTTTTCTTTTGTTCGTCACGGAGTAGACCGACATCTTCGTTTTTGGACAGACGGCCATTTGGCAGCTTGGAGGAATGCATTTTCTGCCGTTGGCGGCCTTTCAACTTAATTTCTAGTTTAGTACAATTGTAAATAGCATATTGGTATTCCGATATTCTCCTTTAGGTGCCGAGTGCCGAGTCTCGTCAGCCCAACATCTCAGCCGTCTCGACGCGCCGGGAGACAAAACAAAGGGCAGACTGCCTATCGACACCGGGGCTGCCGAGGCGTTTTGTTGGAGCCCTTGCGACATACGGAGGACGAGAAGTAAGTATAGATCTTGATGTCTGATAGTTGGGTGCAGGGTACAGGGGTCGTCTCGACCCAGCTGATCCGGCGATCAGACGTGCGGGGGGGAGCCAAACATACAGTGGTACCTGAACACGGATACGAGGTCCTGCGTCCAGCCGAGGGCTTTTTCAGGGCCAGGTTGCTCATGTGGCGTCTGGGCGGCCGTAGGCCGAGGCGCTACGGGAAAAAGATTCCTTTGTGCACGGAAGGACCTCGTGGCGAGAAAGGGGGGAGAAGAGGAAAGGAAAAGAGAAGGGGAAAAAGGAATTAGGAGCGAAAAGGGCACGAAAAGGGAGAAGGAGAAAAAAAAAGTCCGGTCCCCCCAAGTCTGCCAGGGATAGGTCGGTCCTCTGATTCGGGTATGCCGCACGCCGCTTGGAGCCTGATGCTTGGTCTGCCGGGGTCGGTCTTCTCAAGGACACTACGACGTCTGATAACCCCGTAAAGCGGTGGCTTGTCACGGACAAGTACGACGACCACGGCTGGCGTCCCGCTTTGGGCCAGAGGCGTCGAGAGCGCTTTTTTTTCCTAACGTATCGTAAGATACCGTTTAACCGTAAATGCACGCTTCCCTCTCCGCATTGCCTCTCCACGAGCGTGCAGGGGCCAACAGGATTGGCGGTCGGCCGACAAGGCCCCCGGCGCCCTGACCGTTTGTCTCCGACTGGTCTTTTTGGGCCATTTGTGGCGTCGCCGTCTGGAAGCTGAACAGACGGCTAAACCGGATGGGGAGCAGTCTTTATGACGCAGCGGCGCACATTTGAGTGCTGACACGGTCGTATTCGCAGGCGGGCGGGCAGGTGCGGAGGAGGCTTTTGCGGCGGACGATCGGTGACGTTATGGAAGAGGAGGAGGCACAGATGGAGAGAACAGTGACAAACCCAATAGACAAGAATGCAAAAGCCACAACCCACGCAAAAAAAAAAAAAAAAACCAACCCTCCAACGACACGGCACCACGCGGTCTAGACTGGGCCGGGCTCTGCCGAGCGGTGCTTTGCAAAGGTCTTTTTGCCTGGGGGTTGTCAATGATCCCTGTACGGATTTCGCCCACCATAAAGAAGGCCGCGGAAAAGTTGCCGCTAAGCGCGGGTTAGACAGGTACCAGTGTGGGAAAGTACTCTCTGTATTGTGCCACTAGTGAACCACTAGTGCTGGACGAAAAGAAAGTCCCCACAGGCGGCTGAGCTGCAGCAGTGACAACTTCTTGCCTCGACGGGGTCACGCGTATGGGTGTCTGGGTGGTCCGGGCGGTCTGGGGTTTGCGTGGTTGTTGTCTGAGTTGTCCGAGTTGTCCTGTCTGGGATCTGCGCTTCCCTTTTCATCTTACTTGTCTGACTGCGTGTCGGATTGCTTGGAAAGGTACAAGCAACTTCTGTCCTTTTTTGTCGTGGCCGATCGGCTTTTGGACCGTTGTTTTGGCGCCGGAACCGGTTCGGTATATTTCTTCGCCCATGGCCGCAGGCTAGAGGCACGACAAGACCAGAGGAACCGGATAACAAGCAACCCATGGACCCTCGGACCTGGCTACGGCACGCCGAAGAAGCAATATTCGATGAACAAGAAGCTACGCTGTGTGCTCTTCGCCGCTCCACCGCGCCGGACAGAAATAGCAGAAATAGAACACGCGCCAACCCGTTTGGCCAGTTGCCAAGCCGTTGGCGCCTTGCTGGTCGGAGAAGCGACATGTGCGGTTGTACTGATTGTTGTTGCCGGTGCACCAACGAGGAAGGGGCATCGCCGGGCTGAGACCAGCAAACGAGACTATTTGCTGTGCTGGCCGGAGCTTGCCCAGTTGGGACGGAGCTGAACGCACTGGGAGGGCTGGACGGGTTGAGACGAGCTAGGACGAGCTGGGACGAGCTGGGACGAGCTGGGACGAGCTGGGGCAGTCCCTGGGTAATCCTTGGGCAGTCCCTGGAGACAGTCCCGCACGCGTTCCTGGGGCAGTTTTGGTGCTGCTGGCCGCAGCCAGACGTCGCGATGGGACGAGGCAGGCAAAAAGTATAAGAACCTGTACACGGCGCGTCCTTTTTGGTCGTCTTTCTGTTTCCCCATCGGTGCTCTTTCTCTCTCCCGAAACAGTCGCCTTTCTGCACCCGCCTCTTGTTTGAATTTGCCATTTCCCCTTTCTTCTTCCCTCACTCTTATTTTCATTCCAAGATGCGTTCCGCCGTCTACGCCGCCGGCCTCGCCGGCCTCGTCGGCCTCGTGGCCGCCACGGAGTGCATCCCGGTATGTCTTTTTTTGGTGGCCACGCCGCTCCCCCCCTTCCCGCCCCCTTTTCTCCCTCTCAGACACTAACTGAATGATTAGAACAACTGCATGCGCGCTATCACCGGCACGTCGGGTGGCTCGGCCACGCTGCTGCAGCACTCGGCCGACTGCAGCTCCTTTTTCAGCTTCACCGTCGGCGCCAGCACCGTCACCGAGTCCGTCACCGACACGGAGACGGCCTGGGTGACCGCCATTGTGACGGCGGACGGCGCCACCGTCTCGGGCTCGACCGTGACCGTCTCCGAGACGGCCGTGGTCAGCACCGTCGTCGAGGACACGACGGTCATTGGCGGCACCACCGTTGTCCTCGTCACCGCGGCCACCACCGTGCCGGCCTGGGCCACGGTCACGGTCGAGACGACGACGGTCACCGCGCTGGAGACGGCGACGGCCAACACGGTCGCCACCGCCATTGCCACCGTCACGTCGACTGCTACGGCTACCGTCACTGCCACGGCCACCAAGGGCGGCAGCGGCAGCGGTAGCAGCGGCCATGACGACAACGACTACGACAACGACGGCCACGGCAAGAGCAAGAACCGGTACCGTGGCCGCGCCGCCCGCGAGGTCGAGGGCCCCATTGTCCAGCGCATGCCCGTGCCGACGTCGCCCGCCAGCCTGCTCGTCTTTGCCCGCGACAACTCCACCGACGGCATCATCGCCCCCTCGGACCTGCCCGCGTACGCCTCGGCCTGCTCCAGCGCGGCCGCCTACTCGAGCGCCTGCTCGTGCTTTGGCATCGCCAAGACGACGGTCACCGTCGGCACCGCCGCCACGGTCACGGTCACCGCCACCACCGAGACGGTCACGTCGACCACGACGGCGACCATCACCGCTGCGGACGTCACCGCGTCCGACGTCACCACCACCACCACGATTGCCGCGACCGCCACCTCGACCGCGACGGATGTCGTCGAGGTGACTGGCACCTCGACCGCGCTCGAGACCTCGACCGTGACCGCGACCGTGACGGTCGACACGGCCACGACGAGCACCAAGAAGACGACCGTGACGGCCACGTCGACCGTGACGGACACGCACTCGGTGGTCCAGACCAAGACGGTCACGGTGACGACGACGACGACGTGCGGCCCGACGACGTCGACCAAGACCACAGCCAAGACCACGGCCAAGACCACGGCCAAGACCACGGCCAAGACCACGTCGACCAAGACCACGTCGACCGCCAAGGCCACGTCGACCTGCCCGGCCACGGTCCGGGGCAAGTCGGGCCGCAACGGCGACACCAGCCGCTGCTGCGACTTCAACGTCTTTTGCGGCAAGTCGGTCGTGCCCGCCAGCGGCCAGTCGGGCTGCAAGACGGTCACCAAGAGCACCCTCCAGGACTGCACCGACGCCTGCAACGAGAGCGACGACTGCAACGTCTTTGGCTTCTGCGCCAACACCAAGACCTGCCAGCTCTACGGCGGCCTGACCAAGTACAGCAGCACCACCGACACCAGCTTCGTCTACGGCTCGCTCAAGCAGACGTGCTAGACGGTGAACCTCGGGCCGGGGAACGAGTGTAATATATGTATCATGTCATAATAATGGAGAAGAATTCAGACGCACTGCATGCACCAACGTTGGATCACGTGATATATCGATGGTCCGCATGTAGACGGGACTGGGGCGGGAGACTCGACGACTCAAAGCGCCCATTCCACTTTGGTTCCCTTTACCCATTCAACTTGTCACTGCAATGTCCCGCAGTCGGCCTGATCTATGGGCTATCTAAGCGACACCAGTACACTCGCCCTCAAATAATACGACCCGCAAAGACGAGATTGTCCCGTACAATCCAAAGAGATCACAGTGTTCGCTCCAGAAACGATACAATCGAAAGATCCACCGTTTCATCGAAACGAAACACTGCCTTGATCGAGACACTCTTCTGGTAAGCTGTCTTCACACAAGATGCTGACTGGAGATACTGATTGTGGATATATTCTGGACACGCTAACTTCATGGACGACATTCCCTTAAACTTCTCCGTTTTCTCATTCTTAGACCCTATACATTTATTTAAGGGAAAGCTGCAACTGGCCGCAACCCGAGACATATATCATGACTCAACCAGCCAACGTATGCTTGTCACCCATCACGAGCACAATATCCAGCCGCACGTCCAGGGACTGAACATCAAATTGGGATAAATCCAACCAAATCAATATTGTCATCGTGACGTCTATCTAATGCTATCTGCCTGTCCGAGCTCGAGTGATCTGTCGGGGCCATTTGGTATCTTGCAACACTCTATCGCCTTTTCCCACACCGTCATACATGACCCATCACCCATGGCGTTCCGACTGGACTTGCGTCCCGAGTCCCAAACGTCCCAAACGTCCCAATCCTGTCCCGTCCCGTCCCTCTGTCCCCTCCCGTTTTCCATCCCCGTAACGTACATGGCGTATCTAGAATCGTAGTCGAGCAGTCGACAAGTGAGGGGTTGGGACAAGCCGACATCCAGCTTCCTCTCCAACGCATAGAACAAAAAACAACGAAAAAAAAAGGAAAACGCCATGATCCACCGCTCTATATGCTTCCTAGCCCCGTCATGTCGAAAAAATGAACCGGCTCAAAACAAATGGTGCATGATAAACGTATTGGTGAGTTGTGTCGTGCGACAGTTGCTCACCGCGGACGCATGTAGTAGTTGTCGCCCTGGTAGGGGAAGTCGGCCGCAGCCTCGTCGTAAATCATCACAGACGGACGCGTCCCTTCCACCAGCTTGGTCTCGCCGCGCGGAGACACCAGCGGCATCGGCTGGCCCGGGAAGTATGCATTGCCCGACCCGAACGCCGGGAACATCCCGGGAACCGGCACGCTCGGACCGGGCATTGCGACCGGCATGACCCGAGGCGTTGACTTGTGCGGTGATCCTGCCGTCGCTGCGGCGACCGCGGCTGCACGCCCATGACCGCCCGGACCAAACGGCTCCACAAAACTCTGCCGCCGTGCCCGGGGCTGCCGCGGCCCGCTGCTGTCGTTGCTGCCGTTGCTGCTGTTGCTGCCGCCCTGGCGGCTACTGTGGTGGCCGCTGCTGGCGCCATTGGCACTGGTACTGCCGCCGCTGCTGGCGTGGTGGTGGCGGTGTGAGGATGATGAGCCGGATGAGGACGAGGAAGTGTTGCTGTTGTTGTCGGCCTTGGAGCCAATGGTCAGGGCGCCCTCGTCCTTGGAGTCGAAGCGCAGCGACAGCCGCTTCTTCTGTTCCTTGGCCAGGTCCTTGACGGCGTCGTGCTTGGGGCGCGTGGCCTTGACAGTGCTGCTGCTGTTGGCAGAGCTAGAACTCTTGGTGGAGCTGGCGCGGCGCACTTCACGCGATGCGGAGCCGGCTAGGCTCGTCGACGAGCTGGAGGCCTTCTTGTCACCGCTGCCGTTCCGGCTGCTGCTGAGCTCGACGGCCGACGTGTTGTTGCCCGGGCTGGTACCGCCGGGGAAGGCCGGCACGACATTGCACTGCAGCTCGTTGCAGCGCGCATTGGCCTCGGCCAGCGCCTGGCGCAGGGCCGCAACCTCGTCCTCCAGGCCGTTGACCTTTTCCTTGGCAGTCTTGAGGTCGCGCATCAGCTTGCGGTTCTCCTCCATGGCGGTGTGGTTCTCGTCCAGCAGCTTGTGGTTCTCCTCGTCCAGCTTGCGGTTGGCTTCGTCTAGCTTGTGGTTCTCCTCCTTGATCTTCTTGACGCGGCCCTCCAGGTCGGCCCGGTCATCGTCGGCCTGTTGCTTGAGGCGGCCGACGGCCTCGTGCCGCTTGGCATCAATGTCCTGCAGTTCCTTTTCCAGCTGGTGGACGTCGGCTTCCAGGTCCTTGGCCCGGATCTTCCACTGGTCCTTGGAGGTGACCGCACCCTCGTAGGCCTTTTCTAGCGTGGCAAAGTCATGCCACTGGCTCATGTGGTCGTGGCCGGCAAAGGCGGTGCGGTCCGAACTGGAGTAACGGCTGCTGGCATTGCTGCCGCCGACAGCACTGCTGCCAGGGAAGTCGCTCAGCGAGCCGGCACCCGAGTCGCTGGCATAGCGAGACGAGGCGCCGCTGGACAGCGGCGACTCACGGAAGTTGACCCTCCTGCGGTCGGTCATGGTGGAATGGTTGGCTGGGCAGGGGAGGGTGCCTGCTTAAGTGGCTGTTGGAGAGCGACGGTGCGCTGTCTCTCTCCTCTCCAGGCGTTTTTCCTCTTTGGGATGTGCCTGTCCGGGCGATCCCCGTGTTAGGATGTGTTCTGGCCGGCTGCAATGCACGTGGGGCCGCAGAATGGGAGCGTCGAGTCGTGGTCTGACGAACGAACGAAGCCGACGCGACGGGAGGATCGGCAGAGTCCCAACGTGAACAAGTCGAAAAGAGTCGAAAAGGGATAAGTGCTGTATGCAGACGGTAGGCGTTTGGGTGGTCTGGTTCGTCTGGTGCGGTCGGATGCAGTCTGATGCGGTCGGATGCAGTCTGGCGCAGTTTGGTGGGTGAGAAGAGGAGGGAGGGGGAAAAGCAGGACTGGTTGCAGCAGCTGCAGCGGTGCCCGAGGGTTATAAGGGACAGCGCCGACCCTGCGGGTGTTTGCAGGTGTGCGGATTGGGAGACGCCCGGCAGCAAATGGCAAGCAGGAATGTGGGCGTGGGTCGAAACCGGTTGGGTGCCGGTTGGGCTCAAACAGCAGCAAGGCTGCGTGGGGACGCCTAGGTTGGGCTCCAACGGGACGGCTGCCTGGAAGATTTTTCCTAGGGGCGCGAGGGAAGGGGGTGTGGGAAAAGCGAGACGACGGACGGAGGCGTCTGTGTGGCTGAATGCTGCGAGGGTGACAATACGAGGGAGGTGATGAACGAGGCCAAAGAGCAGGCGCAAAGTGCTGAAACCAGACGGGGACGAGTTGGGGCGTGTGAAAAAAAAGTCGGAGAGAGAAGGAGGGGCCCGGGTAGTGGCCCGCGCGGAGTTATATGCGAAGAAAGCGTGCGACTGGCTTCGGGCAGAGCCAATGCCCTGGACGGCTCGTCGTTATGCGGGCGGGAGAAAGTCGGGGGTAAAAAGGCGGAAGGAATACTTTTGATTTTGGCGTCCGGTTGGTGTGCCCGGTCGCGCTTGCCTAGAGTCGCCTTTTTGGATTTGATTCACACAACAAGGCATAGCCAACGCTAGGCGTGGAGGAAGGCATGAAAGACATACACAAAGCGCCAAAAGGGCAGGCGCAGGTCACCAGGGGGGATCCCTGGAATGGGTTGTCAGTGGCAGAGCCGAGAAAGGAGGGGTGGATCGGAATGTGCCAGGCGGACGAAAAACCAAAAGGGCGGAAAGAACGACAGGGTGGGTGCTGCAGCCAATGGCGAGGCCGGAGCCGGCGTCAGCGTCCAGTAGAATGAGTCACCGCAGGAAGGGGGGACGAAAAGGCGGGAAGGGATTTGAAAGAGCGGAGGACTAGACAGTGGAGGAGGAAAGAATGATCGCCCAAGCGATATACCGTGGCTGCTCGATTTCGGACGCGTCAGATGCAAGTACGCCGTCGTTGGTTCTGTGCATTCATTCCCGGCTATCTGCTCGCGTCCATCTCATATTTGCTTCTTCTTGGCTGGACCTGCCTTGTTCAGCCGCTTGCCGACGCTGTCGACCGGTACCGCCCATTCGTTTCTTCAAGGACTGCTTTTGCCGTTCTGGGCCTGGTGCAAGGGTGCGTCCGTCCCGTCAGAGAGTCTTGTGCGTTTCCAGAACAAGTTTCCAGCGGTGGCGGCAGGGCTGAGCGGTGGCAGTCGGGTCGTTGGGCGCTATATTTGGCAAAGGAGCACGCTATAACCCTCCAAAGTTTTCCTCTGTGAAACAGACAGCCCCACTTCGCTCTACGGCAGGGAAGCCTAAAACGCATGACAGCTTGTACTGGCAACGACCAGACAGGACTATTCTGGAACTGCATGGTCCTATGGAGCCCGCACTGGAGATAGTACGCCGTCTCCGTACGCCGACTGCGACGACACGTGGAGAGCCTCACCGACAGTTGCAGGGAAAAGGCGGCGCCGCCCAGAGGGTCTTTTGAGGGCCACTGCCGCTGTACAGTTCTGTCTCACCGTCCGGCGGTCCAACTGCTGCCTCCCATGATCCACTCTAGGCAGAGAGCGGCACGGGTCGTAGCCGGACTGTTCTCGCCGCATCCGGAGAGGCTGACACAATGACTCACAGCGATTCTGCACCAGACACGTCTGCACAACGAGGGACAGCACCCTGTTCGGACGGGACGCTACAGACTGGACAAGTATTGTACCTCGTATCTTACTGGTAGGATAGGTGTGATGGACTGCGGTTGGTGGTGAGATATCACACCCGCTCACCCCGGCCCTCTTTGTCTCGTCAGCCCACCGTCTGCCGTCTTGGTCACAGTCGTTGCGCCGACTCGTATCGCCAAAGTACGCTTTTGCCGACTCCTTATTTGCCCACAAAGGCGTCCAGCTTGGCCTGGTTGTAGACATCGACCTCGACGAGCTTGTGCCATGTCTGTTGGTTAGCGGAAGGCAGGGGAAGCAAATAGATCAAAGAAACGCATCCACCAAAGTACCACTCACTCCATCGCTCGTGACCTTGAGCAGCGTCGGTAGATTGGTGACGTTGAACGGCGCCTGGCGCCACGGGTTGTCTCGCTTTCTCCACCTACATGGTTAGCCTAGTCTTGAGTGTCCGGATCCAGGCCCTGCCTGGTCCAGGCTGCCCGCCATCCGACCTTGTCTGTCCTCTGTGCTGCTTACTCTGTCGGGTCCCCCGCGTACACCACCTGCGCGTCCCGCTGCGCAAACTTGCGCTCCAGCAGCGGCTCGGCCGCCCGGCAGTCGCCGCACCAGCTGCGACCGTTGATGAGTCCGGCATAGACGACCAAAAAGGCGGGCGACGACGACGCCGATGCCTCCTTGACCAACTGCTGGGCCAGCGCGGTCGGCGTAATCGAGGACTTTTGAAGCGGCATGTTGGGCGAGGCGATGTGTAGAGTTGTTGTGTAATGTGCAAATCGTAGTGTTTTTTGTCGCTCCCTTTTCTGCCGTGGCCGACGACTAATTCCATCGCCAGATCGCGTCAGATCCCGAAAACCCGCTAAATCACATCACCGCCGAAGCCGGATTGGCGGCAGTTTGTCATCCTCGGACTTCCGCTTCTGTGTATTTCCTAAACGGGCATATTGACCCAGAAAAGTCGGGAAACACGTGTGAGTTGAACAACTCTTTTTCTACGATGGCGTTGATTTCAGCCGTCTTCACCAAAATGTGCATGTTTTAATCAGGTTTATTATAAACTATCCAGTTGGTGTATCTTCAGTGTTCTGTTCGAAGCGATGCAGCAAGGCAAAGATTGTGAAAAGGGCAAGAAAAGGGCATGGGGAAAGAAGAGAAAAAAAGAGAGCAGAAGAAATATGGAAAAAAAGAAAACCGGCAAGAGATCGGAAAGAGACTAGAAGAGGACTCCTAGCCCTCCTCAGTACACCACCTCCACGTTGACCCGCGATCCGCGCCGGCCTTGGCTGCGCGACCGCCGCCGAATGTCCTCGTCGACCTCGTCTTGGTAGGAGCTGTTGCGGCGCTCAGCGGCAGCACGAGGCGAGCGATCATACGCGTCATTGTAATAGTCGTGGTGGCCGACGTTTTCATACCACGTGTAGCTATGGCGGTCGCTGCCGTCATTCTGCCGGCGGGAGTCGCTGCCACGGCTCCGGCCCCGGTGGCTGTCCCGGTGGCTATCCCGCTGGCTGTCCCGCTGACGGTGACGTCTCTCTTCTGCCGACGGATAGATGCACTCGACGTTCTCAGCGAAGCGGACATATCTACCGGCCGGCTCCCGCAGCGGCTCAAAGGTCCGCCGGCCCGAGGGATGAAAGGCATCGGCGGCGGCTGTGGTGTAGCGACTGTGGCGGCTGGGCGAGACCGAGATGATCCGTGGCGACGGCGACGGAGGCGTCGGTGTCCAGGGATCAGCCGGGCGCGAAGAAGACGAGTGGTAGCGAGAGCCGTAGTAGGTGGCATGCTGAGAGCTGGCACTGCCATAGCTGGCAGGAATCGTGTAGGCTAGAGGGGTCTGACGGCTGCGGCCGTGGCGATGGGACGAGCTGGTGCGGGCGCTGTACGAGACATACTCTCGGGCGACAGCGGCGGAGCGCATCGGCCGGAAGAACGTGGATCTTCCCCAGGAGCACATGGTGTTTTGTGATGGTGAGAATCGAGGATACTGTGCGTGAGAGTTTGAAAGTGACTGGTAATTTGTGAGAGATGAGTGTGTTGAATATGGAGGTGCTCTGGTGAGTTTAAATACTCACGGCACTGTTCGTGAACGAGCAGGCAGCCTTATATACTGTTCAGAAGCTGGCAAGTGAATGCACGACAAAGACGTCGCTCAGAAGTTGTCTCTGGGGTCAGGCTGGGACGCACAGTGTTTATTTCGGACGAGTGAATGATTCGAGGCGAGGTTGTTCTTGGCCCTCATTGGCCTGCGAATGAGGTCGCTCGTGGCTGACGAAAAAGGCTCTTTGTGGAAAGATGGCGATGCAGGGGGGCGTAAAGGACGAGAGAGAGGGCTAGGGATAAACAATGCAATAACGAGAGACAAAGAAGAACAAGAGAAAGACTAATTAAATAGATGCGGAAGAGGCAGGAAAGGCTTCCCTTAAGTAGGCGTCCATCGAAGCCGCAACAGCTTGTGACAGACTCCTCTTCCTACGTCGCGCAGTGAGACACTCAAAGTCGGTCACGCAAACTCTCGTCTGAACGCGCCAAAGGAGGCTGTACAGGAAAATGACGGCATCGAGAGAACCGCATGAGAGAAAATAGAGAGAAAAGCGATCAAAAAAAGCCGAATCGAGTGGTTGAGCAAACCGAGGCCTGGGAGAACTGGCCGTCCCTTGCTCCTTGTTAGTCATGAGGCTACCCGATAGGCGACAGCTGAACAGGGGGCTTCATCGCCATTTGATCGGTAGCGGTGGTAGGGAAGGCTGTCGAGGCTGCAGAGAGGAGACGGAAAGTGGGTGTGACGAGCTGGAGGAAGCTGCGGAGTGATGGATATTCTGGTAGTGAATGAAGGTGCGACGGGAGGCCTACTGACTGCACTTGCCAATGCGCAGACGACCTACGTAGTAGGCACTTGCCAACTTCTAGAAGAGGCCGACCGAGCTCGAGTCACGTTTCGCATAAACGCAGGGGCATATTCCCCAAAGGCAAACCAGCGATGACGAGCACAAAGAGGAGGCGGGAACACCCACTTTCTTTGGCGGTTTTTTGGTGTCCATTGTTGCGCCGTGGCTTGGCTGCGCAGCAAGATAGCGGCCCATCCAATGGCCAACCAAGGCGGGAAGACCCGAAGTGACGAGGCTATGAAGGCGGACTGATCAGTGGACGGCGGAATCGCCATAGGCTTGAGTGCTGCGCAATCGCCTGTACGTCGGTGTGGCACGCTGCAGCTGCAAGGCACCGATCTGCCCCAGTCGTTCCTGCAGGCTTGTGCTCTTTTGCGCGGCAGGAGCGACACCCAGATACTCTGCACATAAGAAAGGCCACGATCCAGAGCTTCCATTCCCTTCTCTTTTCCCGTTCATCCTCTTTTGTCAGTATCGCCTATTCATCATTTATTTGCACCATGCCCAGACGCAATATCCCCCGGTTCACCAGCTTTCGACAGGACGGGCCCGGTCAACCTAACCGGCCCGGCCAACCCAAGCGCAACCGGCGCAAACTCGGCCGGCCCAGTCGACTCAACCGGCCGGTTGGGCCGAAGCGGCCTAAGCGGCCTAAACGGCCTAAACGACCTAAACGGCCTAAACGGCCTGAGCGGTCCAGGCCGGGCGACAGGGTCTTTTTGAATCCCGTTGGTGGAGATGAGTTTGGCCCAGTATGCGTCGTCGATAGCCAATTTGGCTATACAAACGAACGCACGGCCATCTTGCTGTCGCCACAGGGCATCACCGGCCCTGCCCTGGCCAGCCGCCTTGCCCGGGTCCGACTGGCCGACGGCCGCAACATGTACGAGCACCTGCCCACCTGGCGTTGGGTTTTTCTCTCGCCACATATCCACACCTTGCAATGGTTCATGTCGGAGGATCTCGAGGAAATACCGGCCTTGTTCCGTGCCGGCCGGACCATTGCAGAACTCATGGAATACCGCCTGCGGCGCGAACTGCTCGGCTCGTGCTCCCAGAGAGTGCTCCAAATCCTACACGCGGAGATTATAAGGCACGAAGGCGCGTCCTAGAGGGTCGTTCTCGGAGGTGTCGGGCAGGGCGGTGCCGTGGCCCTGTGGACGATGCTGGTCGCGGCCGATCGGCCCCAGAAGCTGGGAGGGTTCCTGGGATTCAACGCGTGGCTGCCGTTCGACCTGGAGATCATGGGCTTGCTACTGCCGCAGAGGGCAGGCATCAATCTTCCATCCATACCATTGCCGCCACTACCTGCGCTGCCGTCCAGTCCGTCTATGGGGGTGCCGTTGTACCCGCTGCCACGGGAGCTGACAATGACGCCGATTCATTTGAGGCCGCCTACGGCAGCAACGCTGCCGGAATGGGTGCCCCCTCTACTGGCGATCCCTCGGCCGGAGCCCATCATCAACACGCGATTTGTCTGGGGTCCGATGAACCGCCTCCTGCGGGCGTTGAGATGGGGCACATTTCCCATGATGCGCACACCCATGTATTTCGGCCGGCGTCGGTACATCGACTACGAGGGCGGAAACGGGGAGAAATCGGCCATGGATGTCTTTGCCTATCTTCGATTTCCCGTTCTTCTATACAAGGAGTACCAGCCAGGCCCAGATATCCCTGAATGGTTCTGCCTCAGATGGGAGATGGAGGACATAGTCGCATTCTTAGAAAGCATGGCGTGCCAGCCACCATGAACAGTGGCTGGTGGAAAAACATATTTTCTTGCGGCAAGGGCCGTGTGTCTATAGGTGTGTCTTTCAGCCAACGAGCGAAATAGCGAAATAAAACTACAGCGTATTCTGTTTGCCAAACGGGGTCCAATGTCCATTGTCCAACGCCCGCTGTCGGGGGGGGCAGACTGCCCAGCGGCAGTACCGGGACGAAAATGCAAATAGCACACAGAGCGGGTATCAGTGAATCAGGAATCAAAAGTCGGAAAGCCGTGATTTGTGGTCCCAGTCGGCCGTGCTCAACACCCGTTCCAGAACGGGGAGCAAACCGGACACGACAGGGACTGCGCGTCTTGCAACGCGCGCAGGGCCAGCAAAGGGCCGGCGCGATTCGTGGAGGCAGGCGGATTGCTGCAAGGCTGCCGAGCGGTACTCTCTCGAGAAAGGGTGCGTGTGTTTCAGTGTTCCCATGACAGGAAACAAACCTCGGCAGCTCATTCCAGCTCCTTGAGGCGCATAATCGCCTCCTCGAGGGTCTCTTCCTTGGGCTGCGCGGGAGCCGGCGACGCCACCGCCTGGCCATAGGTTGCCTCGTGCACGGCCGTCAAAGGGTTGTTTTCCTGCACTGGTGTTGGCGGGGGCGCTGGTAGAGCATCGGCCGACTGCTGCTCTTGCATGGCCTGCTGCAGGCGGTGGAGGGGATGCACTGGCGACTCTGGCTGCTGGGGCGGCTGGGGCTGCTGGGGCGGCTGAGGCGGATGCAGCTGTTCCAGTTGCTGCTGCAGTTGCATCTGGATTTGCTGGTGCAGCTGTTGCGCCGTCGTCAAGCCCGCGCGCGGCGGTGCCTGGTTGGATGGGTCGACGGAGCACGCGGCGGCGGCGGCGGCCAGCTGGGGCGACGGCGCGGCCGTGGAGGGCAGCGACTGCGACTGCGACTGCGACTGTGGCTGCGACTGCGTCGGCGTGCGGGCGGGATGTTGCTGCTGCGGCGACGACATGCCGTGCAGGGGCGTGGCCGGCAGGCTGGCCGTGGCCGTTCCGGCGACGGGCCGTGCAGCAGCGGCCGCGAGGCCGACCGACATGCCCGACCGCGCCGTCGTCGCCGTGACGCCCTTGCGGATGGCATCGAGGGCGGCCTGGACGGCGGGCAGCTGTGAGGCTGAAATGGGCAGCGGCCGGGCGGCGGCGGCAGTCGTCGTCGCCATGGCAGGCGTGGGCAGCGGCAGTGGACGCTGTGCCGACAGTTGCTGGGCCTGGACCAGCTGCGCGTGGGCGTGCGCCATTTGGGCCGCCTGAGCCTGGACCTGGGCTTGGGCTTGGGCTTGGGCCTGCACATGGGCTTGAGCCTGAGCCTGTGCCTGGGCATGGGCGTGCGCTTGCGCGTGGGTCTGGATCTGGGCCTGGGACTGGGCCTTTTTTGGCGATCCGCCGGCACCGCCGGCCGCACCGCCAGCCTTGTCTTGCAGCCCACCGGCTAGCGTCATGATGCCGCGCACGCGTGCCTGCTCGTCGGCGCTGTTGACCCGCGCACGCTCCTCGGCCTCCTTGCGGGCCGCCTGGCTGGGCGCGCGCGTCTTGAGCTCGCCCGTGACGCAGTGCAGGTAGTAGGGCATTTCCGAGTTGGTCTTGAGGAAAAAGAGCTTGAGGTTGCGCGCCTTGTCCTTGAGCTGGACCTGGCTGCGGTCCTTGAGAATGTCGGAAATGGTCCCGTTGGCGCCAAAGAGCTGCAGAATCTGCGACCAGTGCGGGCCCTTGACCATATCCAGCCCGGCCATGAGCGCCTGCTCCTCGTCCGGTGTCCACGGCCGCCGCGTGCTATGCAGGCCCTCGCGCCGCGCGTGCACCGTCGTCTTGGCGGCTGCGGCCTGGCGCGCGCGCTGGTAGAGGACGGCGCTCGGCGATGTCTGGTTCGGCGGCAGCAGACCGTTGCTGCTACCATTGCCGTTGTTGGCGCCGTTGTTGTTGTTGCTACCGGCACCGCCGTGGCTGGCGCCATGGGCCGTCTCGACCGTCGGCGGTGGCGCCACGGACTGCTGCGCAAAAGCAGGCGTCCGGCTCTGGTAGAGCGCCAGCTGGCTGGCGTACGTGGTCTGCATGCTCGTGAGAGCGGCTAAGAGTGTGAGATTCGGAGAAAAAAGAAGAAATGAGCAAGCGAGCAACCCAGTAAACACGACTCACCATTTGCCGCCGTCACCGGCGACTGGGCGGCCTGTGCGTTGTGCGATGCCTGGTTGAGCTTCTCGCGGAGTAGCATGGTCAGGCCGCTGAGATCCGCGGCGCCCGAGGCCGTCGCGTTGTTGTCCGTCACGGCCGGCACACTGCTGGATGCCTCGGTGGCCGTTGTGGCTGCTGCTGCTGTCGCTGCCGCTGCCGCGCTCTTCTCCATCGCCTCCTGGAGACCGGCAGCCAGACCGGCCGCCATGGCCGATGTCTCGTCGATGTGAGCTGCGCCGCTCTCCTGGCCGTGGTCGTGGTCGGGCTCGGGCCCGTGGCTCCCAGACGGCTGCAGAATCTCGTCCGCGTCAATCGCAAAGATGGACGCCAGATTGGCGCCGACGGCGGCCAGGGCGTCGCTCGTCAGCGACTCCTCCGCCACCGACTCATCCTCGGTGGGAATCTCAATGTTGTGCGTCTCGGCGTACTTGAGCACAATGTCGGCGTTGGCCTTGAGAAAGGCGCTGAGCTCGTCGCGGAACGTGTCCAAGGGGTACTGAACGAACAGCGCGCTCCGCGATTGCTCCGTCTTGGCGGCCTCGAGCAGCATGTCCTTGGCAGCCATCATGTCCTGCAAAAAGGCCAGCTCCTGCTCCGACAGCGACATGTCTGGGTGCAGTTGCTTCAACTGGTCCTCGAGGTCGGCCGGGAAAAGGCGCTCCAGAAAGTCGCCGCGCTGCTGGTCGTCTGGCAGGCGTCGGAACGCGTCGCAGAGCGTGCGGTACTTGAGGCCGAGAAAGAGCGTCGCCAGTTCCGACGTGAGCGCGCCCGATTCGGGCAGAAAGGTCATGAGAAAATGATCGTGCATGTCAATCAGCGACACGTCGTCGGCCACAAAAACGCTGCCGCAGATCGTCGCCATGTT
Organism: Leptographium flavum; assembly: GCA_963580335.1. Classification (NCBI taxonomy): domain Eukaryota; kingdom Fungi; phylum Ascomycota; class Sordariomycetes; order Ophiostomatales; family Ophiostomataceae; genus Leptographium; species Leptographium flavum. Next base: position 740,911 of record OY756932.1, on the reverse strand, counting down.
GGCCATCTGGATCGTCTCCTGGTCGCCGAGTTCCTTAATGTCGAGCTCCTCCGGGATCAGCAGCGCTGCCGACTCGGAGAACATGCGCCGCGCGCTGGCAAACGTCGCCCGCAGCGCCTGGTAGCAGCGCCCGGCCTCGGTCTCAGTCGACGTGAGGCTGTCGAGGCCCTCGGACCGCGGACGCTCGCTGAGCGCATGCAGAATCTGGACGGCCTGGGCTGTTAGGGACAGACAGACAGCGTCGATGGGGAGGGGTCAACACACCAGACTGCCCAGCATCGGAAGACCCATGGACCGCATAATGTAGGTCGGGTTCTGCGAGAAGCGCATCTTCTTCTGGTCCCACGATGGCACGGCCGCATGGCTGTCGCAGGCCGACTCGCCTTGCGTGGGCTTCTCCTCCTTGTTCTCAGACTTTTCGCCGAGCTCGACGTCCATGGACATGTCCAGCACCTGCTCAACAGCCGCGGCGGCGGCCATGGCGGCTGCGCCACCGTCTGGGGGGTTGGTCGTGACGGGTTCGGCCGCCAGCTGGTCCATCGACCCGAGCGCTGACTCCAGCAGGGCGCCAATGTCCCAGCCGGCATCAGCGTCCATCAGGTCCTCCATGGGCTCCTCTTTGACCCGCTTGGCGTCCGCCTGGCCGCTATCAGACCCGTCGGCCGGCTCCTCGTGCCATGATCGTTTCGGTGCATTCTGGAGCGACTCGTACAGATTCTCGTACAGGGAGTCGTCGTGGTAATCTGCCATACTGCATTAGCCTCAGCCCGGCCGGTCCGCCGCCCGCGCTGCCACGCCGCCGGAGATCATACCCATCAGTTGCGGCGCTGCGCCGGCTGGAGGGGCAGCCAGCGAGCCTGCTGTGGCGGCCCCAGCGTCCGCCATGAGGATCGGTTGCCGTCGTGCCCCGACACAAACAATTCAAATAGAGTGAGAGTGGTCGCGGCGCAGGGACACCTCGATTGGGCGTTACCAGTTGTCGGGATGCGCGTCGTTGTGGCTGTCATTGACGTCGAGCGTGGGTGGGAAGACGATCTGGTGGCAGAAATCGGAAAAATTAAAAATTCAAGGATGATCCGTATTGATCCGGATAATCTGCCCTCAAATCGTGCCCCGGCAAAGATACCGCCTTTTGATACACAACTTGGGCCTGGCGACGCTGGCAAGAAGTGACGTAAATTTCACCACTGTCTCGATTTGGGTGGTCCAAAACCTGACAAAAATGATTTAGCTATGCCATTATTCTTCTTGCCATTTATTTTTCCTCCAAACACCCGATTCAGGCATGAGCAAGCGTTTCGGCAATCTTAGAACTCTGATTGGCTGAGTCTAGCTGAGTCAGCAGGTCAATTTGTGGCTATGCTCAGCCACGTTTTGGAAATGGACAAAAAACTGCATTTCCAAACTCCGGTCTTCGCACTGTGAATTACTACGCTTACTCCCACGCCACCTTCTTCTACTTTTCCCGCCACAGCTCGTCGTCCGCAACTCGACTAATCCGTTAATCTCTCCCCGTCTGGGGCGGACATGCGGAGGCAGCTTGTTTTTCTACCGGCTAGCCCCCAGTGCAACCGTATCGCCCTAAATAGGCCTTCCTTGTCACCGGACTTGTTGGGGTGGCCACGAAGCATGCCCTGTTTCAGCGTGGAACCTCTTGATTACAAAATGGGAAAACAGGAGCAGAAAGCGCCTCGGTGACAAGGAACTCGGCTTGGCGGGTTGTGACCGGACTACGAGTAGGGCCGAGCACAGCAGTAGCAAGCCGACACAGCGCTAGTCTACAGCGGGGTTAGCACTCCGGGTTTGCTGGTTACCCCGTTCCTTTGCTGTGGGGGAGGGGTTTGGGCTATAGCAAAGTAGCAGTGCGGAGGCTTACTGTATTATACGACAGCAACGGCCCTGTCGCCGTCTATTGTGCCGAGACGAGGCGCCCAACAGCCGAAAAGTCGGCAACACATGAGCGAGGCCGTGAGCCACCACGTCCCAGACGCTTATAGCCTGCCAAGAAGGCCGCGTTATCGACCTACCGGTCAGAAGAACCCCAACAGATCCGCTTTAGATATGGAGATGCGTAGTAGCCAACGGGGGGATGTCTTGGCTGGTCATGTGGCCGCGAGTCCAGGGAGAAGGCGCACCATTACTGTGCCGTTAGCCCGCCACGGCACCCTCTACGCCGCCTAGATGAGGGGCGCGAGGGGCGCAAGGGGCGTCGAGGGAGGGGGGTTGGGGATTCATGGAGCGCTGTGTCGTATAGGTGTGTATAAATGCGGGGAAGGGGTGTCCAAAGAGGAACACCCGAGCGCGGATGCGTGCGGAGCCGCCTCAGCTCCCATTACGCCGAGCACATACCCCGACAGTTTCTCCGCTCGGGGTCTAGTATGACGTCCTGAGTGGTATATTAGGCGACTGCCCCTCCAGACCCCTCGCACTGCTCTGATCGTTCTTTCCTTCTCATACTCATCCTGACTGTCACTTATCCTTATTTCCTGCTTCACGATACCCTACTCCAACGCGCAACACATCTATTCACAATGTCAAACCTGTCTGTCAAGATCAAGACGCCCATCACGGGCGAGCTGACGCTGCCCACCGGCCTGTGAGTTTGCTGCTGGCCGTCTTCCACCAGAGTGGAAGAAACTGACTGACCGACCAGGTTCATCAACAACGAGTTCATCGCGGGCGTGGAGAACAAGACATTCGAGGTGATCAACCCCTCGACGGAGGAGGTCATCTGCTCCGTGCACGAGGCGACGGAGGAGGATGTCGACGTGGCCGTGAAGGCGGCCCGCAAGGCCTATCAGGGCGAGTGGCACACGACGACGCCGCAGCAGCGCGGCATCTACCTGACGCGGCTGGCAGACCTGGTGGAGAAGAACCTGGATGCGCTGGCGTCGATTGAGTCGCTGGACAATGGCAAGTCGATCACCATGGCGCGCGGTGACGTGGGCGCCGTCGCCGGCTGCCTGCGGTACTATGGCGGCTGGGCCGACAAGATTGAGGGCAAGACGATTGACATTGGCCCGGACACGTTCCACTACACGCGCTCGGAGCCGATTGGCGTGTGCGGCCAAATCATCCCGTGGAACTTCCCGCTGCTGATGCTGGCCTGGAAGATTGGCCCCGCGCTGGCGACGGGCAACACGATTGTGCTCAAGACGGCTGAGCAGACGCCGCTGTCGGCGCTGCTTTTCTCCACGCTGGTCAAGGAGGCCGGCTTCCCGCCCGGTGTGCTCAACATCATCTCGGGCTTCGGCCGCGTGGCCGGTGCCGCCATCTCGGCGCACATGGACATTGACAAGGTCGCCTTTACTGGTTCGACCGGCGTCGGCCGCCAGATCATGAAGGCGGCCGCGTTGTCGAACCTGAAGAAGGTGACGCTGGAGCTGGGCGGCAAGTCGCCCAACATTGTCTTTGACGACGCCGACATTGAGAACGCGATCAACTGGGTCAACTTTGGCATCTACTACAACCACGGCCAGTGCTGCTGCGCCGGCTCGCGCGTGTACGTGCAGGAGGGCGTGTACGACAAGTTTGTGGCGGCCTTCAAGGCGCGCGCGGAGCAGAACAAGGTCGGCGACCCGTTTTCCGAGGACACCTTCCAGGGCCCGCAGGTCAGCCAGCTGCAGTTTGACCGCATCATGGGCTACATCAAGGCCGGCACCGAGGAGGGCGCCACGGTCGTGACGGGCGGTGCGCGCCACGGCGACAAGGGCTACTTTATCCAGCCGACCATTTTCGCCGACGTGCGCCAGGACATGAAGATCATGCAGGAGGAGATCTTTGGCCCCGTCTGCGCCATTTCCAAGTTCAAGGACGCCGACGAGGTCATTGCCTTGGGCAACGACTCCAACTACGGCCTCGCTGCTGCCGTCCACACGACCAACCTGAACACGGCCATCCGGGTCAGCAACGCGCTGCACGCGGGCACCGTCTGGGTCAACTGTGAGTACTCGCTTCCGGGCCGTCTTTTGTTGTTGTGTGTGCCTACTAACACGTCCAGGCTACAACCTGCTGCACCACCAGCTGCCGTTTGGCGGCTTCAAGGAGTCGGGCATTGGCCGCGAGCTCGGCGAGCTGGCCCTGGCCAACTACACGCAGAACAAGTCTGTGGCCATCAAGCTGGCGTAAGCAGGCCCATGGGAATAAAGAAAAAAAAGAGAACAAAAAAACAGGACAAAAAACAGCGGGAGTATGGCAGTGAACACCCTACAGGTGTTCTAGGATATCATGAATTGAGGGAAATTGTATATGTAGCAAATTGAGGACATTTTGGGAGCGCAAAGGTATACGATTGTGGGAAATCACTGCGAAGGCGTAAAACTGCAAGCGCAATTAGCGACCAGAACAGCGACCAGCTTGTCGCTGTGGGTCCTCCAGAGCCTAGAAAGAACCCCGCGCCGACCCCAACGCGTCGCGTGGTCTGCTCAATTGCCGGCAAAAACGTGACACCAACATATTGGCGGAAAACCATTCCCGCAAGGGTTCTTGCCAAGATCTGCCCATCGGCACACATCACGCAACGAATCCTTCCAACGAACCAAGGGAAATGTCGGCCAACGCACGGGCGCCCTCGCGAGCAACTGCCGCTGCAGGCGCCGCCAAACGATCGTATTTTGAGCAGCAGCGGGAGATTTTAATGGGAGAGATTGCGCTGGTGAGGACTAGGAGAGATAGAGGGGAGAGGACGCTGCCTGGAGTGGGGTGCTGACCCGGCAGTCCTTTGAGCATGTCCTGGCCAACATGAACAAGCTGAACCGGTCATTGGAAGCGGTGATTACGGTGCGTGAGTGTGTGTCTGTCGGGGAGCGGCAAGTGCTGACCACAGTTCCTGTAGGTGGGCAACGAGTTCTCCTCGGTCGAGGCGCTGTGGTCGCAGTTTGAAGGGGTCATGGCCAAGGAGTCCGAGGCGACGGCCGAAGACGGCGCAGGCGCGGATGCAGACCGAGTGGCCGAGAACGAGGCGGACGAGGCGGACGAAGCAGACGAAGCAAACGGTGCAGACGAGGCAGACAAAGCAGACAAAGCAGACGAAGCAGACGAAGCAGACGAAGCAGACATGGCACAGCGGCAAAAGAGGTAACGAGGCGTACGAGTACACGCATGGGTAGGATGGCGTCTGGCGTTCCAACGGCGCTCTGGGAATGGATTTCTATGCTACTGTCCGCGTGTGCTGTCACCTACACGGACCGGTCGTCTGGTCCGGGCGCGTCCAGATCGATGCCAATCTCGTCCTTGAAAATGGCGTTGAGCGAGGAGCCGTCCTTGAGGTAGATCCAGCTGCCGTCGCCCTCCTTGTCCGCCTTGCTCTCTTTGCCCTCCACTACCCAGTCAAACCGCTTCGGCCCAGAAATGGGCGACGACAGCCAGATCTGCTTATTGGGCGGCTGCTTGTTGATGACATATGTGCGGTTGCCGGCGCCGTCGGCGCCGGTAAAGGCCAGCGTCAGGACGCCCGAGGAGAATTCCACGTCGACGTCCTCGCGCTCGTCTTGCATCTCCTCGAGGCGCTCCACCATGCGTTCGAGGTATTCGTCGGCTAGGTCGTGGTATTGGGACTCGGTGATGGCAGCGGGCACGTAGTGGGACGGGGGAGGCGGCAGCGGGCGGCGCCCTGTTGTGGAAAAGGGTCGCCGGGTGCTCGTGTGGTGTGCGGAAGAGGATGGGAACGAGGTGAGGACGGTCGCCGTAGGGGCAGCGCTCCAGGAGGTGTGTGCGCGCGGGCAGACGCGTAGAAATTGCCGCGGCGTGGACACGCACAGACGGCCCAGCCGGACTGGCGGTAGGACTGCTCGCGGCATATTCGTGTGTGGTGTGGTCGTGGTGGCTGTTGGAGTGTTGGGGTGTTTGTCTTGACTTGCCTCTTCGCTGACGAGCTGCCGACCGTTTCGTGCGTTTTTACCCGGCCCCACCCGGGCGCGTCCAATGACGACCGCGCTGATCACCAAAAGCTGGGAACGAGCTGCCCCGCAAAATTGGCGACGTTCTCTCCGTAGCTTCGCATCGACTGCAAAACACACTCTATTGCCTGCCACCACCGCCGCCGCCCCCCTCTGCCGCCACCATGATCAACGCCTTTCTCGTCTTCAATGGCCAGGGCCAGCCACGCCTGACCAAGTTCTACACGCAGCTGGTAGGTCGACATGTGCCTGCCGTACCCCTAGACAGCGACTGACCTCTCTCTGCGCAGGACACCAGCATCCAGCAGCGCCTCATTGCCGAGATCTTTGCCCTCGTGGCCAACCGCCCGGCCGGGTCGTGCAATTTTCTGCCGCTGCCACCGCTGCTGGCGGCGTCGGGCGCCACGGGCGACGCCGCGGACCGGCCGTCGCTCGTCACGTACCGGCACTATGCGACGCTGTACTTTATTGTTATTTCGACGGCGACCGAGTCGCCGCTAGCGCTGATTGACTTTATCCAGGTGTACGTGGAGGCGCTCGACCGGCTGTTTGAAAACGTGTGCGAGCTAGACCTGATTTTCAATTTCGAGTCGATGCACGCCACGCTGGGCGAGATGATTGTGGGGGGCGTCGTGATTGAGACGAACCTGGACCGCATCGTGGCGGGCGTGCGGTCGCAGGGGGCTGTGGCCAAGCGGCCGACCAACAGCGGACCGTCGGCGCTGGGGCTGGGCCGCGGCGGCGGCGGCAGCGGCGGCAGCAGCGTGTCGGCGCTGGGGGCGGCGCTGGGCAACAATTTTGTGTGGCACGGGCGGTGAAGGAGGCAGGGCCGATGGCAGACGACAGACGAAAATGGGCAGACGGCCGTCGACATTCGACACTCGCGTCTAGGATGCCGGCCGGGTGTCTACGCAGTCTCACAATGGCACGCTTGCAAAGAATGGGGATATCGATTCCAGCCAAGAAACTCCAGAGATGCAGAGGACCGAGCAGCACGACCAAGATCTACTTGGCCGCGGGTGGCGCCGCGGGCGGCACCGCGGTGCTACTCAGCGGGCCTTGGCGCTGCAGCGCGCTGTTCTGCTTGGTACCGAGGACGTCCCAGAGCCAGGCGCGGAACTGGAGGTCAGCGGAAGAAGAGAGAGAAATCGGAAATCGGAAACAGGAAATAAGAGAAAGAAAGAGGGGAAAACATAAAACCAGTAAAACAAACAGCTTCTTACCCCGTCAAACGGCGTTGGACCGCGGTGCCACTCCATAAAGAGAACGCAGTAGACGACGACGACTGGCGGTCAGTGTGTTTCGTTTCACTTTGCTTGTCCCGTGGCGCCACGCACAGGTAATGGTAAAGAGCTGGGCCAGCTTCACAAACTTGATCCAGCGCGGCCGCTCAGCACGCAGGGCCAGACGCCGCTTGTAGCGCTTCTCGAAGCGCAGCTGCTCCTGGTGCGTCAGGAGGGTAAAGTCGGGCGGCCAGACCTTTTTGGTCTTGTAGACGGGCGGAAGCGGCGCGGAGGAGGAGGAAGAGGAGGAGGAGAAGGAGAGGGAGAGACGCGGGCTGGCGGCCAGGGAACAGGCCAGAGGCCGGCCGAGCAGGCCAGACAGACCGGCCGGCCGCTCGGCCAGCCGACGGAGGACGGCACGCTGCATGGTGGGTAGTGATCGCGGGCTGGAGGGTCAACAGGAGTGCCAAGACGCTGATTGGCGGGCGGCTTTGCGAGGAGCATTTTTGCAGCACTTGCGGGATTGCACGGCCACACCACCAGCCACATCCCTAGAGGCATCCAGGTCGTCTGGCGGCTAGCACAGTTTGGGCCACAACAGCCCACAAACAACGCAACCGCCCACAAGGCTGGCGGCCGACTCGCTCGCTGCCCCATGGAGAAGCACAGACAGAAGCCGGGTGGCTATCTAGGAGTCATCTCGTATCCTGCCAGGGCGGCCCCGTCGAGGTCGTGCCACCTTTTTTGCTGGGTAGCCGCCGTAAGAGCGGGAAAAGAAGAGTTTTTTGATTATCTCGATAATCTGGCGGCCGAAAACAGGCAAGGGGAAATTGGCGCATCACCTGTTGCCGACAGGCATTGCAGCGACTGAACACGCGACCCGCTAGAATTATCTGATGGAACCGGATGGAGCGTGCATGCCAAGCAGCCAAGCAGCGGCAGTTTGCGCCTGTCATTCGTTACGAGTGTCACGCTCGTCTACAGGTGCCGTTCTGGGCGGCTTGGCGGCCGTCTGGGCCTGCCCTCGGCGCGGCCTGCCCGTGGCGGACAAGGGCCTGACGAGGCCTGGCGAGGCTTGTTTGGGCGGGGACGGTCTGGGATAGTATCAGGATCTCGCGCCACGGCTGGCAGGATTCGGGCGGCTGGCTCGTCTAGACCTGCCCCTGTCCGTCCGTGTCGAGCGTGCGAGTCGCTCGTTTGCCCAACCGGGCACCACGCTTGGGAAGGGGGGGGGACCTGCTCGTGCCCTCGTCCACACACACATACACACACGCACACGCACTCGGTTCGTCTGACAAATTGCACCACCGTGCTCGCCACGCGAAGGATGCACCCTATGGCTTCCCCCGCCAGGCCGTCGGTGGCACGTTGTGGTGAGAGAGTGTCTCTAGCCGGGCGAAAAACGCGAGAGGGACGGGCAGGCGGGTGGGCAGCGTGGTAGGCAGCCGGTGCTGGGACGTATAAGTAGGCGCGGCGGCAGAGGGTGTGAGCAAGTTTTGGCCTGCATCCTGTTATCGCCATCCTGCTCGGCTGCTCGTCTTCCTTCCCCTCCCCCCCTTTCCCATCATGCTACGACTCTTCCCCCTCGCGCTCTGGCTCGTGGCCGCGTCGGCCGCGGTGGTCACGTACGACTTCAACCTGACATACGTGACGACCAACCCCGACGGGCTCGGCGACCGCAAGACGATTGGCATCAACGGGGCATGGCCGCCGCCGGTGATGCACGCCAACCGTGGCGACACGATTCTGATCAACGTGCTCAACAGCATCGAGCAGAGCATCACGTTCCACTTCCATGGCATGTACCAGAACGGCACGAACCAGATGGACGGCCCGTCCATGGTGACGCAGTGCCCGATCCCGCCCGGCAGCTCCATGTCCTACAACGTGACGGCCACCGAGGTCGGCACGCACTGGTACCACTGCCACGTCGACTACTGCTACCCCAACGGCTACCGGCAGGCCTTTATCGTGCACGACGATGAGTCGTACTTTTACAACCAGACGGACCAGGAGGTGCTCATCACGCTGTCGGACTGGTACCACGAGGAGGTGCAGGACCTGGCGGTGGACGAGTTCATGTGCCTCTTCAACCCGTCGGGCGCCGAGCCGATCCCGGACTCGTTCCTCTTCAACGACGGCGTCAACCAGAGCATCTACGTCGAGCCGGGCAAGACGTACTACCTGCACATGATCAACGTCGGCGGCTTCGTGGCGCAGTACTTTTACATTGAAGACCACAACTTTACCATTGTCGAGGTCGACGGCATCTACGTCGAGCCGGCCGAGGCCAACCTGATCTACGTCGCGCCCGGGCAGCGGTACGGACTGCTGCTGACGGCCAAGAACACGACCGACGCCAACTATGCGATTGTCACCGTGGCCGACTCGCAGATGCTCGACTCGATCCCGTACAACGTGCAGCTCAACCAGACCAACTGGCTCGTGTACAACAATGCGAGCGAGCTGCCCGAGGCGACCATGTACGTGTCGTCGAGCATGGACCTGGTGGCCTTTGACGACATTGACCTGGTGCCGTACGACCGCATGGAGCTGCTGCCGGAGCCGGACCTGACCCTGCTGCTGACGCTCAACTTTGACACACTCGACGACGGCGAGAACTATGGCGTGTTCAACGACATCTCCTACACGGCACCCAAGGTGCCGACGCTCTACACCGTCCTGAGCGCGGGCAGCAACCTGAGCGCGAACGACGCCATTTACGGCACGTACACGCACGCCGTCGTGCTGGAGCACAACCAGGTCGTCGAGGTCATTATGAACAATGCCGACACCGGCACGCACCCGCTCTACCTGCACGGCCACAACTTCCAAATCATTGCGCGCGCGCCCTCGTACTCCAACTACTATGCCTACGCCGACCTCGCCGAGCCCGTCGTCTACGACGTCAACAATCACTCGGCCTTTATGACGCACCCGGTGCGCCGCGACGTCGGCGTCATCCCGCCGCAGGGCTGGTTCGTCCTGCGCTTCAAAGCCGACAACCCGGGCGTCTGGCTCTTCCACTGCCAGGTCGACTGGCACCTGGGCTCCGGCCTTGGCATGCTCTTTGTCGAGGCACCCGACCTGATCCCCTCGCACATTGGCGCCATTCCCGAAAGCCACTACGCCGCCTGCGCCGCCGGCGCGGTGCCGACGGCCGGCAATGCGGCCGGCAATGCAGAGAACTTTTTGGACCTCGACGGCATGCCCAAGCAAAAGGGCTTTATCCCGGGCGGCTTCACCTCGCGCGGCGAGGCCGCCATGGCCTTTAATGTGCTGTCCGCGCTGCTGGGCATTGTCGCCATTGCGTGGTACGGCATGGCCGACCTGAAGCACCAGGTGACCATGGTGCCGGCCGACGTGATGGCCGCGGCCGGGGGCCATCCGCTCGAGACGTCGGAGAGCCCGGTGAGCAGCACGAAGCACGAGCAGGGCAAGTAGGGCGGCTGTGTGGTGTATTTGGCAGTCTTTTCGTCCTCGTTTGTGTTGTTCTTTTTGGGGGGGGCCAGTTGATACCAATCGTAATGAAGCCAGTTTTGTCCCGTCGTCTTATTCGTGCTCCTGTTTCAGCAGTGGGCCGTTGCGATTCGTGTCCGCCGCAGCGTGCGTAATCGTTTCGGGCGTTTCGTTTCCAGCCAGCCACGACCAGTTGTTTGGTGACTGGCAGGTGAATTGATTCGTTTGGCCGGCATTGCAGTGTGGCAATCCCACCGGCTGCTTTGGTTGTCCACTCTTTGATCCAATCGATTGTCTTTTTCTCATTCACTCTCTCCCCTCTCCTCTATCTTCTTCTCCCTCCACCCTTCTCTTCCCTACTCTCTCTCCATTCCTCTCTCTCGTACGCAATACTCAGCCTTGGCAGTCTCAGCCTCGATCGATCCACCGTTCTCCTGCCGGCCGCGCCCCATCATCGCCTGTCTTGGCCCCAACCATGACCACGACCACGACGCGCAAGCTGCCCATGCCGCGCAATATGCCGTTGCGGAGGCGCGCAGAACCGCCCAGACCACACCCTTGCATCGCTCGATGCCAACTGCCGGCACTTGCCTGCTTGCGTTGTTGGCCCCAAAATGTCGTGTCCATCATGCTGTCGTCCGGCCGCGCGGTGGCCTCCTGGACATGCGTCTTGGGTCTCGCAGACGTCTATATAACCAGACATTTGCTCACTGCTTTTCGCATTTCCTCTGCATCTCTTCACCTGGTCTGTTCTCTTTTCTCTAGTCTTCTGTCTTCTTTCTCTTCTCTCTTCTCTTCATCTGTCCATTTCACTTACAAGACTGGTTCTTGTTTCTTCTCAACCTTATCCCCTCTTCTTTCATCTTCTCCTCCACCATGAAGTCTACTGTTGTCCTCGGCTTCGCCGCCGCCGCCGCTGCCGCCGCCGTCAGCTTCTCCGACGCTCCGTCTGGCACGCCGTCTGGTGCCCCTGATTTCTCTGCGTTTTCTGATTTCCCTGCACCGACGGGCGAGCCCTCTGGTGCGCCGACCAAATTTCACATCGCCCCGAGCGGCAGCTTCGCAGGTGCTCCGCCGGCTCCGTCTGGCGCGCCCACCGATGTCGTGAAGCGGGACTCTGCCGCCCCGACGGATCTTCCTTCTGGTGTACCAACGGACCTGCCGACGGACTTTCCCTCGGGCCTGCCGACGGACTTTCCGACTGGTGTCCCGACCGGTGTCCCGACAGACTTTCCGACAGGCTTCCCGACAGGCTTCCCGACAGGCTTTCCCTCGGGCGCCTTCTCTCGGGCTCCGACTGGCGCCTTCTCGGGCGATTTCTCTGCTCCCTCGGGCGTCTTCTCCGCTCCCTCGGGCGCTCCCTCGGACGTGCCGTCTGGCAGCGCCCTCCGCAAGCGGGATACGGCCACGCCGTCCGACGTTCCAACCGGTGTGCCGACGGACTTTCCCACCAATCTGCCGTCTGGTGGTCCGTCTGGCGGCCCATCTGGTGCTCCGGCTGGCGCACCCACCGGTGGCTTCTCTCGCAACGCTAGCGCCGATTTCTTTGGTGCCCGGACGGGCGCCTTTACCGGATCCTTTACTGGATCCTTTACCGGCTCCTTTACCCGCCATCTCTCGGGCGCCCCCACGGATGCGCCGACCGGCTTTCCCACCGACATTCCCACCGGCACCTTTTCGAGCGCTCTTCGCAAGCGCGACTCGACTGATGTTCCGTCTGGCGCTCCTACGGATTTCCCCTCTGGTGTTCCTTTTGGTGTTCCTTCTGGTGCTCCCTCTGGTGCTCCAACTGGCGCTCCCTCTGGCGCTTTCTCTGGCGCTCCTGGTGCTCCGTCCGGCTTCCCCTCGAGCGGCTTCACCGGCCAGCCGTCTGGTTTCCCTACAGATGCCCCGTCCGGCGTTCCGACAGACCTGCCGTCTGCCACGCCGTCCGCCGTTGCCAAGCGGAGCACGTCTGGCGCCAGTCTCTTGGGTCTAAACGGTGTCGCCGTCGCCCTGGTAGCAGCTCTGGCGGCTCTGCTGATGATTTGAGCATGTACAGAGGGAAAATAAGGGGTAATGAGCCCAAAGGACCCGAAAAATCAAAAGCAAACTTCGCACGAGATACACAACAGAAATAGTACATTCATATACTTTATTTGCTCTGTATAGCCAATAGTCTCTTGCTGTGCTTGGCGACAAAAGACTGCAGTCTGCACAGTTGTCGTGCGTGAAACGAAGTGCCGTCTGCATCATGAAAGAGACAAACTAGGCAGCGGCATAGCACCGCTGGGATCGTCCTCGTGTCTTCTCTCGGTCCTATGATCGTTCTGCCTAGAGAATTTTCATCGACCCATGGCTCGGCATTCTAGCCTTTTCCTGCTGCCGCATTCCGGTCGGCTTCCGCCTTGTATCCTCAGGATCGTCGCTGCAGATGTCGGTTGCTGGTGCGCTCGCACATGTACATGCATAGCACTCGGCTCGGCGTGCCTGGCTGTGTCGGGGTATTTCTTTTTTTGGTTCTCTTCTCCCACGCTTCTTCACGCCGTCATTGCCACCGCCTCGCCTGGCGCTGTGCCTGGTCCGCGCGGCAAGTTTTCCTGTCCGGTTAGCAGCCGTCCGCCCGCGGTCCTCGGTTTCTCCCACACGCACCACTTCGTAAATCACCCGGATCATCAGGCTGCAGCTCGGACACACGGCAATGTCGTTGGAGCCGTCTAGCAGCTCCTCGAGCGAGATCTCGAACCGGTCGCCGCACGGACAGGGGTAGTTGTAGAGTCCGCGTGCCGCGTCGTACGACATATCTTCGATCTCGACCTCGTCGTAGATTGCAATATCCTCTTCGTCGCTCATGGTGGGCAGTGGCGGGTCGTGGTCGTCTTGTGTCGAGGCACAGGCGTCGCGGCAAAAAGTGTTTTGCAAAGCGTTTGCCACATGGCGGGGAACAACTAACACCGAAAGAAGGAGTATGCAGAAAAGTGATATGCACTTAACGGTGTGCCCACGACCCCCATTTGGCCCTCAACATGGATGTCTCTTGGAATCTGACGAAGCGGCTTCGTTCCCGCTATAGTCTACGCGTGCAGATACTGTCGGATCTGCACCTCCAAGTCGGACAGCAGTACGCCTCATTCATCTTTCCCGCCACAGCGCCGGTCCTGCTGTTGGCCGGTGACATTGGACGGCTGATCGACTACGACGGCTACCGCACCTTTCTCCTCGCACAGGTCCAACGGTACGACACAGTTCTGCTCGTCTTGGGCAACCAAGAGTTCTACTGGCTGGACCGGCCGCCAGATCGGCGTCTGGGTCTTTGGCCACACGCACCACTCGACGGACACGATGTAGCGTGGCTATATGCTGCCTGGCGCCATCGAGGCCCGTGAATTTGATACTGCCATGGCCATTTGCGTGTGATGGTTTGTTTGATTCTCCCGTCTCTCATCCACGTTCCGCGTTCTTGGCCGTTAGCCAGTCTATCTGTCCCAACACCTAGGATATCGGCCTGGAGACACACGAAAACGTAATTTGCACCGTTATGGACGAAGCGTCGCCCAGAGGCCTGGACATACACTTTTGTTTGATGGAAAAAGGATAAAACATGCGCAGATCTCGTAGAGGACATGCTGTCTCTTTTCTTCTTTCTACTCCGTGCGGGAGGTGAGTTGGGCGCACCTACCGTTCTTTTCGTGTCCAAAAGGCAGGCACACCGAGAGCGGCTGCTCGACACATTTCTTTGGCCACCGAGCAAATGTAAACGTTCACTTTGTCACAAGAGACTATGACAGAGGATGAACACGGTAGGTAGAATTATGTGTTTTGCCATTTTTCAAGACTCACTCCAATAACAACGACAGCCACTCGCTTTGGTCGCCTTCCCACGGCCATTTCCTTCTCCTCCACGGCTGTCCAACGCTTCTGTAACCAGCCGTCTGTCTTTTCCCCAACAGTCCAGCGCTGCGGTTGTCTGGTGCCTTGAACGGAATTCCGACGCGGTGCACGGTGCTGCCTCGACTCTAACGCGTGCTTCGTCCTTGCGGCTGCTCTACGCAGACGGCTCTCCGCTCGCAGACGGCGGCTGTGCTTCTCGGTGGTGTGTTTGGTGGCTCCACTCTCCACTCTGCACTCTGCACGTCATACTGTGTCCATGTTGTCTTGTCCAGCAGACACCCTCACCCCGTCGTCTTGACGGCCGCCGCGGGTGCTGACGTAGCGCCTCCCCGTTCGCTCTCGCCCTCCCCACCGCCGCCACCACTGCCGCCGCCACCCCGTCGACGACCACCCCGACGCCGAGCCGGTCGTTTGCCGTCCGCTGCCGCCGTGGAGAGCGCCGTCTTGTCGCTCGTCACGCTGCCAGCCTTGGCCATGCCATTGGCCGTCGTGAGGATCTTGGGAGTTGCCGTTGACGCCGCTTGCGCTTTCCGATCCTTGCGCTCCAAGACTTGCACGGCCGCCTGGGCCACTGTAATGGGGCTCGCCGCCATGGCCCGCACTAGCCCCTCGTGGTCGGCAAAATCGACAAACGCAAACCCCTTGCGGCGGTCAATCTCGGCGAGCGTCACGGCGCCAAAGGCCTGCATGGCCTCGTGCAGCAGCGCCTCCGTCACACCCTGCGAGGGGTTGGCGTGCTTGACAAACGCGCGTGTGGCGCCAGAAGAGGCGGAGACTGAGGCCGCGGCGGATGCGGGTGCGGCCGCGGTACTGTTGCTGTTGCTGCCACCGCCCTTTTTGCGCTCTCCGCCCGTCTTGGGCCGGTCGCCGCTGGTCTTCTCCGGCTTCTCCTTCTCCGGCCTGTCAGCCCTGCTCGGCTTGTCGGCCCTTTCTCCCTTGGCCACTGTAGGACTGCCACCCGTGGACGTCTCCTTTCGGAGCAAAATCTTGGCAGGCGCAGCCGCGGCATTTTCCGCCTTGTCCGCCTTGTTCGCCTTGTCCGCCTTGTCCGCCTTGTCAGTCTTGTCCGCCCTGTCTGCTGCTTTGCCCCGGCCCGTGTCCCCCTGGTTCTTCTTTCCACGGGACCCCCGCGATGATGGGGTGCTCTCGTTTGGGCCGCGGGCACCGCTCTTGGTAGTAGGACTCGCTGCCGTCGGTGTCGACGTTTCGGGTGTCTCCGACGCAACACTGCTGGTCTCCTTGTCCTTGGCTCTGCCGTTGGGCTTGCTCGGCTCGCTGTCGGCCTGGCTGGGGGTCGTCTGCGCCGCCTGTGCTGCCGCCCGCGCCTTTCTGTGAGCGAGGCCGGGGCTAAGACCGAGATCGCGCTGTAGAATGCGCGCCGCGGCCAGGATGCCGGCACGCCGGCTCTTGGGCATTTCTTCCTTGGCACCAGCATCCCCGCCCCCTCCCGCTGTGGCTGCCGTGGTGGCTGGGCTGTTTGCCGCACCGGCCGCGTCGGCAATCGCCTTTTTGGTCAAAATCTTGACTGAGCCCTTGGACCGGCCACCGCCACTCGACCGCTCCTTGTCACCCCTGCCGCCCCGCTCCCGATCGGCCCGGTCGCCTCGCTCGGCCCGGTCGCTCTTATCACCTTTGGCTCGCTTCTTGCCGGCCGCGTCGTCGAGTGCCGCCCCGCCGCCCCGGCCGCCCTTGTCACGGCCTTGCTTACTGGCCTTGGCGTTGGCCGCCTCCCGGCTCTTGCTGGCCTTTTTCTCGCGCAGAAAATCAATCAGGGGTGTGGACGTCGCTTTGGCCTTGGCCCGGGCCGCGTCATCGTCGCCCGCCGCACCCGCTGCGGCGTCTCCGTCACCACCCGAACCACCGCTGGCGGCCGCGGCGGCCGCGTCCTTTGCGCTTGTCGGGTTGGCCAGCGCCTCGAGAAAAGCCATGAACTCGGCGTCCTGGTCAATGGTGCCCTGGCGGCTGTCGGTCCGGCGCTTGCCGCTAGGCACCTTTTTGTAGAGAGAAAACTCGGCGGCGGGGGGCCCAACCAGCACAGGACTCGTCCACGTGTCTTTGGCGTCAGCCCAGGCGGCCGTGCGCACCGTCTCGGACAGCGCTCCCAGATCCTGGCGGTGCAGCACGTGCAGAGCGGCAAAGGCGGGCCGGGACGGCTTCGAGGGGTCCTTGGACACCTTGCCGGGGTGAAAGGACAGCCAGCCGACACGGCCACGTCCTTGCTTCCACTCATCGCCCAGAATTGAGACAAACTCGTCCTCGGTCAGGCCGGGTGGCAGGCGCCGAATGACCACCTTGTCGCCCTCGATGGCCTTGGCCTTGGCCGGCTTGGCGCCGGTACTCGCCTCGGACGCCACAATGGGGACAGGCAGGACACCGTTGGCATTCCGCGACAGGACAACAGGCGCTGCGGCCATGGTTCCAGTAGATTGTTGCGTCGTCGGGTGGCCGCGTGGGTGTTGTCGCGGAGGAAAATCGAACGGTATTATCGCGTGGGGCGGGCGGGATGTGTGCGGACAGGCGCATGAGGCGACATTTATACGTGCGTCGTGGGCGATTTGCCGCTCCGGCCAGGCTGTGAGAGAAAAGTAGGGACTGATCGAATGGGCAGAGCAACGGACGTTGTCTTGGAGTGCTTGGTAGCTGAAGCTTTCGGAATAGAAGTCGTAGTGGGGCATAGCGATTGCAGTCAGTCGGCCGGATTATCCAATTGGCCGATAGCGCGATAACGTAGTCCAGCCCAAAGAGCTGAAGGCGAACGGACAGGACAACGGCCGAGAAAGAAGCGCAGACGCGGCCTGTCTTGTGCATTGATGTGAAAAGTGGCTTTTGTCCCTCTCTCTTTCACTATTCCCATTTGGCTGGACAGGGGCTCCGCGATCTCGACCTCTGATCTGCGCCTTTCCCCGTCGATTTTCCCCGCTTCAACGACGTGACGACGACGACGACGAAGACGACGACAAGGACGACGACCAGACAGTTACGGGTTCGTTTTCTGGCGACTCGTCGCGGACGATGCCGTCCATGTACGATGTGCCCCAGCCGGGGCCAGCCAAGCTGCGGCCGGGCGCGGGGCTGGACGAGTGGCTGGCCGAGGCGAAGCAGTGCCACCATCTGCCCGAGGCGGTGATGAAGCAGCTGTGCGAGATGGTCAAGGAGGTGCTGATGGAGGGTGGGTTTCTGCTGCTGCTGTTGTCTTTTTGCTTGTCCGTTTGGTCGCTCACACTCCCAGAATCCAACATCCAGCCGGTGTCGACGCCTGTGACCATTTGTGGCGACATTCACGGACAGTTTTACGATCTGCTCGAGCTGTTCCGCGTGGCCGGCGGCATGCCCGGCGAGACGGATGTGCAGGCGCCCAAGACGATGACGTCGGTGATCACGTCCGAGGACCTGGAGCCACCCACAGAGATCCGCAACCCGCGGCTGCGGAAAAAGATGCGAACCGTCGTGGGCAGTGCCGGCGGCGACCGGACGGGCACAGACGCGCAGGCCGAGGCGATGGCGGCGGACGATGCGGCGGCCGAGGGCGACGACGACGGCGAGGGCGACAGCCACACGGGCGACACGACCGAGGGCATGTCGGGCCTCGAGACGGCGGCGGGCGACACGCGCTTTGTCTTTCTGGGCGACTTTGTCGACCGGGGCTACTTTAGCCTGGAGACGTTTACGCTGCTCATGTGCCTCAAGGCGCGGTACCCCGACCGGATCGTGCTGGTGCGCGGCAACCACGAGTCGCGGCAGATCACGCAGGTGTACGGGTTCTACGAGGAGTGCCAGCAAAAGTACGGCAACGCGTCGGTGTGGAAGGCGTGCTGCCAAGTGTTTGATTTCCTGGTGCTGGCAGCCATTGTCGACGGCACGGTGCTGTGCGTGCACGGCGGACTCTCGCCCGAGATCCGCACGATTGACCAGATCCGCGTGGTGGCGCGGGCGCAGGAGATCCCGCACGAGGGCGCCTTTTGCGATCTCGTCTGGAGCGACCCCGAAGACATCGCGACGTGGGCGGTCAGTCCGCGCGGCGCCGGCTGGCTCTTTGGCGACAAGGTGGCCAGCGAGTTCAACCACGTCAACGGGCTGACGACGATTGCGCGGGCGCACCAGCTGGTCAACGAGGGCTACAAGTTCCACTTCCCCGACAAGTCCGTCGTCACCGTCTGGTCGGCGCCCAACTACTGCTACCGCTGCGGCAACGTGGCGTCCATCATGACGGTCGACCGCAACCTCGAGTCCAAGTTCCGCATCTTCTCGGCCGTGCCCGACGAGTTCCGACACACGCCGTTTGACCGGCGGGGACCCAACGACTACTTTCTGTAGGGCGCGCTTTTGCCTTCATGTTTGTTCTCTCCTGTATTCTATACCATGTCTTTTTTTTTTGCTCTCTCTTTCCAATTTGCGCTGTCCGGCTGGTCCGGCGTCCTCTCGATCCTATCACGTGTAACTAGATTCTTCTGCGCCGATCTGCTCCTGTCCGACGGCACTACTGCGACCGCCGGAAGAGCGACGGCACATTGTCCAGGACAATTGCCAGCCGCTCGAGCGCCTCGAGCCGGGCTGCCTCCTCTTCGAGCTCCTCGTGGTGGCGGAAGTGCTCAATGTCCTCGGGATGGGTCAGGTCCTCGAGGCGCGTGTTCTCGTCGTGGTACTTTTCCCAGTGGTGGATCTCGTACTCGTACTCGTCGTCGCCGTGGTGGCCGGGGCCGGTGCCGAGGTCGGGCAGCACGGTGCCGGCATCGTGGGCGACGTGCCACTCGTCGCGGCTGATGCGGCCGTCGCGGTTGGTGTCAAAGAGGGCGAGCACGCCGTCGACTACGGCTGTGCGGCGCTCGGGCGTCACCTCGGCGTTGGACGGGTCAAAGAGGCCGTAAGTGCGTTCAATCTCGACGGGCGACCAGAGGCCGTCGTTGTCAAAGTCATGGAGGGTGAAGAAAGAGGGGGGGTCGAAGCCGACAATGTGGTGTTCCTCTGGGCGGTTAGGGCGGATGCGGGACAAGGAGAGGACAGGAGGAACAGGGCAGGAGAAACAACAACGAAAGCAGAGCAACAAAGCACAGCAGAAAGAACATGGACAACGCTCTAGACTCACCCGCCATGTGCCGTGTCGCCCAGTCAGCGGATTCGTCCACGTGTGGCGTCGGGTCATGGCCCTCGTGGCTGCCGTGCGCCAGCCCGGTCGTGGCCAGCACACCGAGGAAGAACAGACGAGCAAACATCATGGGGCGATACGAAGATGCAGACGGACGGACCAGCCAGACCGGCCAGGGGGGCGAGTCGACACAAAGTTGTAGTCGTATTAATAGTTAGTAGTGCAACTGTGGCTGAGGAGTTTGAGCCACGTCCAATTTACGCGACAGCGTCATAGCGTCGCGTCTACTTTGTCTTGCCGAAAGAACAAGGAACAAAGGAGCCACGAACTCGACCAACCACCATGAACCGCTCCACCGACCAGTCGCTGCGCTCGCTCCTCCCGACGCACAACGGCGCCTTTCCGCCGCAGCTGTCGGACCTGGCCGGCTCGCTGCTGGCCCAGTCGCGGCAGCGCGTCGGCACGCTCAAGGCCGATGAAGAAATCGCCCGGCCCTATGCCTGTGCCCATATTGCGTGTGACCGGTGGGTGCCGTGGCCCAGGAGCTGCAGTGGTTGATCGGGACGGTAGTGATGCAGGCCACACTGACACACACAGCCTCAAGACAGTCCTCAACCTGCCCCCGATTGAGCCCCGGCCGCCCATCCAGCCCCGCCTCTACAAACGTCTCTACGCCTATCTCAACACGGCCCTGCCGCAGGCCCTCGCCCGGCCCCGCGACACTGTCACCGCCACCGCCACCGCGGCCACACCCACGCGTGCCTCCCAGAGACCACGGCCTACCCCGACGCGACGTCCACCCGCCGCCGCCCCGACGCCGGCACGCCCCGACTGGCCTCCCGCTTGGCTGCGCCCGACGCTCCGCTTCGCCTGCAGCCGCCTCGGCCATGCACGGCTGGCACCCACCGTTGCCGCCGGCCTCGCCGCCATCCGCCGGATCACGGCCGACCACCCAGACGACCGGGAGTGGCTCACCGCCCATGCCACCGCTCTCACCGCCGCTCTGCTCTACTACTGCATCGTCTCGTGGCAGGCTGGCCCGGGCGCCCACACGCTGGCGGCCGACAGCCGCACCGAGAAGCAGCGGTACCAGGCCAACGAGCGCGCCCTCTTGGACGCCTTCCGGCGCGCGCGCGAGGGCGACGTGACGCCCGAGGGCGGCGGCGGCTGGGAAGAGGTCGGGTGGCAGGACCTCAGCCGACACAGTCTGCGGGACGCGCTCGAGGTCGTGTCGGACCGTCTGTGGCTACAAAACGACTGGTTCCAGGACATTCAGCGGCTCGAGGGGACCGACGTGGACGCCGCCGCCGCCGCCGCCGCCGACGACGACGACAGCGCCGACGAAGCGGACGACCACGAAAACGACCCCCGCGCGACCCACGCCTGGCGGGCCGACAGCATGTTCCAGGAGCGCTACGATCTACTGAGCGCGGCGCGGCAGCAGGATTACGCGGCGTGGAAGGCAGACGTGCTGCAGCGGGTGGCGGCAGCACGTCCACCGACAGGTCCCATGCACGGGCAAGAGGCGACGCAGGCATAGCTCTCCGATCAGATTTCGTCCATTTGCCTTTATGATACCCATTCCTCCTACTGTCCCCCCCGTTCCCCGTTCCCCCCTCCTCCTCCCTACAGATACGGCTGCAGGCTCTTGACCGTGTCGACGACGGTCTTTTCCAGCGCGGTCCACGGGAGGCCGAGGATCATGTTCGTCTCGCGGTTGTCAAAGCTGTAGAGTTCCGCCGGCATCTCTCCACCGGGCACCTCGGGGCCGGGCAGCACGTCGTCGTACTCGGGAAAGTTCTTGCGGATCAGCTCGAGCAGGACCCGGTTCGCGTACTGGCCCGCCGTTACAAAGAGCCGGTGGCCGCCGGCGGCCGGCCGCTCGAGGCCGGCCAGCACGTGGGCCTTTGCCACGTCGCGCACGTCGACCCAGTTATAGGCCACGCCGGACGGCGGCACCTCGCCGGCACGCTTCCACACGCCCGTGATGGCGTCGCGGAACCGCTCGTTGCTCGTGTTGAGCGTCGCGAGGCCGTCGAGGTGGTGCATGACCGGGCCGTAGACCATGGGCGGGTTGATGGTGACGAGGTCAAAGTTGGGCTGGTGGTCGCGCACAAAGTCCCAGGCCGCATGCTCAGCCAGCGTCTTGGACACGCGGTAGCCGATGCCGGCGTTGGCAGGCGTGTTGTTGGCGCCGCTGACGTCGGCCAGCGTGGCCGGGTTCCACGAGGCCTCGCTAAAGACCGTCTCGGGGTCGGCGGCCTTGGCAATGTCGAGGATGGCGGCAAAGGACGAGGTGACGACGACGCGGCGGACCTGCGGCGCGTGCGCGTGGAGGGCGCGCAGAATGCCCGTCGTGCCCTCGACGGCCGGGTCGACGAGGTCGCGCACAATGTCCGTCACGCGGAAGTGAAAGGGCGACGCCGTGTGCAGCACGACCTCGATGCCGGGCACGCGCACCGCCTCGTCAAAGGCGCCCGGCTGCGCAATGTCGGGCACCAGCACCACCTGCAGGCGCTCGCCCACGGCCGCGTACGCCTTGCGGATCGGCGCCGCCTTGTCCTCGGACCGCACCGTCGTCACCACCGTGTGGCCCTGCTGCAGCAGCTGGTCGAGAATGTGGGCTGGACGTTGAGAGAAGAACACGAACACGGACGAGGAACCGACGACTTACCGGCAATGAAGCCAGAACCACCCGTCAGGAGAATCTTGGTCATTGTGGTTTGCGAGCTGCGAGCTAAAAACTGGAATGTGAAGCTATCAAGTGTCAAGTAGCAAGTGGAAAATGGAAAGTGAACTGCAAAGTGAACTGCAAAGCTGTGAAACGAAAGGTCGTCCAAGTGCCTCCTCTTATATGTCCTCCGCGGGACTGCGTTTTCCCTATCGCGTCATCTAATCGCCGCAGCGGCGTTAATCCATCGCAGACCCGCCGATGGCCCACAACGCCCCAGCATTTTTGATTACCAAGCGTGCCTTCCCCATTTAC
Organism: Leptographium flavum; assembly: GCA_963580335.1. NCBI lineage: Eukaryota > Fungi > Ascomycota > Sordariomycetes > Ophiostomatales > Ophiostomataceae > Leptographium > Leptographium flavum. The sequence continues at coordinate 718,393 of OY756932.1, read as the reverse complement.
GCTATTCCACCGCACGTCACAGGACTACCGCTGTATATATCACGTGGTCTATTCGCTGCCTCCTACGGTACATCCGGCTGCGCCGGCGGTGGCGCCTTGCTGTCCTCGTCCGACAGGTCCGCCGGCACGTCGTCCTCCAGCGGGTTGGCCGGCTTAGGCACCAGCATCGGCCCCGCCGGCACCGGGATGCGGTCCGTCAGCTTCTGCCCCGAAATCACCTTGAGCACTTCCTCCTTGTCCAGCGTCTCGTAGCGCAGCAGCGCCATCGCCAGCAGGTCGAGCTCTGTGCGCTTCGACTCGAGCAGCCGCCGCGACCGCGCGTACGCCTCGGTCAGCGTCTTCTGCACCTCCGACTCGATCGCCGCCTTGGTCTCGGAGCTCAGCTTGTCGTACCGGTTCCAGAACTGCACCGGCCCCAGATTCGACATGCCCAGCTGCGTCACCATCCGGTACGCAATCGACGTAGCGTGCTCGAGGTCCTAAACAGTTAGCAAGGGGTTTCTCTTTCGCTCGCTGCCCACTCACACTGGACGCGCCGCCCGTCACCATCTCGTTGCCAAACTTGATCTCCTCCGCCAGCTTCCCGCCCAGCGACACGTCAATCATGGCCAGAAAGTCTTTGACGCTATACGAGTACTTGTCCATCTCCGGCAGCATCGACGTGTGCCCCAGCGACCCGCCCCGCGGCAGCACCGTCACCTTGTACAGCTTGTTGGGCGACGACGGGCTAAAGTAGCTGACCAGCGCGTGGCCCGCCTCGTGGTAGGCCGTCAGCTCCTTTTCCTTGGGGCTGATGACCATGCTCTTGCGCTCCGCGCCCATAATGACCTTGTCCTTGGCCCAGTCAAAGTCGCCCTTGTTGACCGCCTTGGACTTGGCCTTGCTCGCGTGGATCGCCGCCTGGTTGACAATGCTCTCCAGCTCCGCGCCCGACAGCCCCGACGTCTGCAGCGCAATCGACTGCAGGTCCACGTCCTTGGCCGACTTGATCTTGTTCGCGTGGTGCTGCAGAATCGCGAGCCGGCCCCGCACGTCCGGCAGGTCCACCTGTACCAGCCGGTCAAACCGCCCCGGCCGCGTCAGGGCCTTGTCCAGCAGCTCCGGGAAGTTGGTCGCCGCCAGGATGATCACCCCGCTGTTCTGCTCAAAGCCGTCCAGCTCCGTGAGCAGCTGGTTGAGCGTCTGCTTCACGTACGCCGCGTCCCGCGAGTTGCGCCGGCTGCCAATCGCGTCCAGTTCGTCGATAAACACAATCGCCGGCGCCTTGGCCCGAGCCGCCGTGAACAGCTCCCGCACCCGCTTCGCGCCCACGCCCACGTACACCTCGTCAAACTCGCTGCCCGACATGTAAAAGAACGGCACGCCCGCCTCGCCCGCCACCGCCCGCGCCAGCAGCGTCTTGCCCGTGCCTGGCGGGCCGACCAGCAGGATGCCCTTGGGCAGCTTGCCGCCCAGCGTCGAGAAGTCGCCCGGGTTCTTCAGAAAGTCCACCAGCTCCTGCAGCTCCTCCTTGGCCTCCTCGCAGCCGTGCACGTCGGTGAAGCGCGTCGTCTGGCTCTCCGCCTTGACCTCGTTGTCCGCCCGCCCCGTCGGCCGCTTGAACGTGTTGAGCCCCTCGATCAGCATCGTAATCACGACCAGACTAAAATAGGTAAACAGGCAGAACCACAGCACAAACTTGACCCAGCGGAAGAGCACGTCGCTGATCGGCTGGTCCACCACCACGTGGATCGGCGCGTCCTTGGCGCCCGTGCCCTGCGCCGCCTTGCCGACCGCCACGGTCGCGCCCCGGTTCTGGGCCGCAATCGCCTGACCGACGGCCTGCAGCTGCGCAGCCGTGAGGTGTGTGTTGTTGGAAGCAATGCCCGAGCCGGCGCCGCCCGCCACAGTGCCCGAGCCCATGCCGGCCGCAGCCGCCGCGGCCGCGGCCGCCGACGGCGAGGCGCTGACCATGCCGAGCGCGCGGTGGTAGGCCTCTGTTGTCGCCTCGTTGGCGGCAAAGCGGCCCGAGCTGTAGCGTTCAATCACAATCATGGGCATGTTGGCCTTGAGCAGCACCTGGTAAAAAGCGTTTTGTGCCGTCGCGCTCGACGGGTTCCGGTTTGCCGCCGCCTCGCGGTTCTCGAGCAGGTTCCGCGAGATGCCGCCGCTCATCATCGTCCGTTGCTGGGCGGCCATGGCGGCGCGGTACACGGTCAGAGACGGCGAGCAGCGCGGTCGTTGGGCGGGCCAAAAGAAGCGGTTCACCGACGCAGAGGTCGAAAGCGGCCTTGCGGCGCCAAAGGCGAGCCGCAGGAACGGGTTGGCTGCTGCTGGCGATGGCCGCGCCGCAGTGGTCAGCAGGGAGCGCGCATCAGTTGGCCGCAGGGACGATAGTGTGAGGAACGACGGGGTGCTGGACGGCTGCGCCGCCGTCAGAAATGCGGGCAGCGGTACGTGCGCAGCCTCATCCGCGGCAGCCGGTGATATCCGAGCGGATGAGAAGCGCGCCGTCGCTGTTGTGGCGCCGCGCCATGGGACCAGCAACGTGTTGCTAATGGAAGGAAGCAGGTCGGTCGTGGCAGCTCCGAGGCTCTAGACAGCAGGTCAGCATGAGTCGTCCAGGTGAAGAGCAGAACACGGCCAGGTGGGAACGCACCGGCAGCCCGGAGGCGTAAAAGGTCATGATGGAACAGGACAAGGAGGCTGTTCACCAAAGCCAGGGAAAACTCCCCAAAAAGAACAAACAGGCAAAAGATGCAAGAGCAGAGAAGGGCCAATAAAAGCAGAAGAAAGAAGGAATGCGGTCGGACGACAAAGGAGCGGAATCGAGTCGGTGGCGAAACGGCGACGCGACGAAACGGCGAAACAGACAGAAACAGCAGCAAATTCAAGTCTGAAGCCCCGTCTGGTCTGTCTAGTCGTCCAATGTAGCTCGTCCCGTCGGTGATCAAAAGACGGTGCTCTCGTCCGTCGGCTCTATCGGGTCGCTGCAGATGGAGAGCGGCGCGCACGGTTTGTCGGCATGCTTTCAACGCTGCATGGCCGGTGTCGTCGGGAGCATTCGATTCGTTGGTTGGGTGGCGGTGGATGAGGAGAGAAAGCAGGGACAAGCCGTTGGGAAAAGAGACGACGGCGGCGAGAGGCACGTCGCCATCCTATTGGAGCCTGGGACGGCAATTTTGTTAGCGCGGCTGCGAGGAAGATCCGAGAATCTGCTCGGTCACGTGATGGGGGGGCTGCTGGGAGAATGCGCACCAGACGAGTGCTCTATAAGATACGGAGACTTTATAGTGCTTTCTCGTAACGCTGTCATCATCAGAAGGGCGGCTGTTGAGTTTTGTTGACTTTGTATTAGCGGGTTGCCGTCCCAGACTGCGGCCGGAAATTCCCAGCGGAGTCGGCGGACGCATTGGCCGTTGCCACAACTTGCGACGATCATTCCATTCCATGTCTACAATGGCCCTTCTACAAGACTGGATGCCGCCCAGCCGCGAGCACTACGACTGGCTCGTGTTTCTGTGGCAGTTTTATCCACTAGTACGGTCTCTCCCCCGTCGCTCCGCGCTGCTTGCCTCTAACCATCAGGTCGCTTCTCTCCAATGGCTCATTGGCTGGTACGGCATGGGCAAGACGTCCGTCCAGAGCGTGCTCAACCTGCCCGGCCGTCTGGGCTGGCTGACCATGGAGATCCCGGGCGTGCTCACGCTGTTGTACGCAATGTCCACGTTGACGGCGCAGGCCGGCATTGAGGATCTGCCGTGGCAGAACCAGGTCTTGGGCGGACTGTTTGTAGGTTCTTCTCTTCTTCTGATCCTTCCCACTGTTCTTCTTTTTTTTTCCCTTCTCCTATTCTGTCCTAACCCCCAGACCATCCACTACATCTACCGCGCCGTTGTCTACCCCTTCATCGCGCCGTCCATGTCGCCCATCCACGTGCTCATCTGGTGCATGGGCATCTTCTTCCAGGTGGTCAACGCTACCTGCCTCGGCAGCTTCCTGGCCGCGTACGGTCCGCACACAGCGGCCGACTGGCAGGCCCAGCTGGCGCCGTGGCCGACGCTGCAGTTTGTGGTGGGCATTTCCATCTTTTATCTCGGCCTCGTGACCAACTACATTTGCGACGAGGAGCTGCGCGAAATCCGGCGGCGGGCAGCTCTCAAGCGCGACGATGATGCCGCCCGCGGCAGTAGCGGCAGTAGCGGCAGTAGCGGCAGTAGCGGCAGTAGCGGCAGTAGCGGCAGCAGCGGCACCGGCACCGTGGACAAGCTGTACGTGCTGCCGGACACAGGCCTGTTCCGGTACATGCTCTTCCCGCACTACTTTGCCGAGTGGGTCGAATGGACGGGCTTCTACATGGCCGCCGGCTGGGGTAGCGTGCCGGCGCGCATGTTCCTGCTCAACGAGGTGGCGGCCATGCTGCCGCGGGCTGTCAGCGGGCGGCGGTGGTATGTCGAGCGGTTCGGGGCCGACCGGGTCGGCCGGCGGTGGGCCGTCATTCCGGGGGTGTGGTAGAAGAGTGAGGGCATCCAAGCGTGCATTCATTCTCGTTCATGTACTCTGTAGACAATTGGATATTTCCATGGCACATACTCCCACCCCTATGCCAACTTGCCCGGCACAAAGGGATGTCCGGCACTCAAGCCCCCGTCGACCGCCCAGGCCTGCCCATTCACGTAGCTCGCCTCGTCGCTGCCGAGAAAGAGCACGACGCGCGCCACCTCGTCGGCATGGCCGGCCCGCCGCGACGGGTTCAGCTGGCCGATACGGCCCTGCGTGCCACGGGCCCGCGCCGCCGCAAACACCACCGCCGTCATGCCCGTCTCGACGAGACCTGGACACACGGCGTTGACGCGCACGCCCGTGCCCGTCAGCTGAAACGCCAGTGTCTGTGCCATGGACACGACGGCCGCCTTGGAGGCTGAGTAGGGTGTTGCGCCGGCGTTGGATCGCAGCGCTGCCACGGACGCCGTCATGACGATGCTGCCGCCGCCGACCGGCTTGGCCGCCGACGTCTTTTGCATCGCCGGGGCCGCGTGCTTGGCCGCCAGGAACGGGCCGAGTGTGTTGACCCGGAGCGTTTGCATAAAGTCCTCCGCGTCCACGTCGCCAAATGCCGCGGGAGGCCCCAGAATGCCGGCGTTGGCAAAGAAGACGTCGAGGCGGCCGTAGCGCTGAAGCGCGTCGGCGACGACAGACTCAATGGCCGGCTCGTCAGCCGCGTCAAAGCAGCGCACATACACGTCCGTGGTCGGCCATCGTGCCGTCATCTCGGCCTGTTGTGCTGCCAGATGTGCGTCGTCGGCGTCGCAGAGGTAGACAGCGGCGGCACCGGCCTCGGCAAACGCACAGGCGGCGGCACGGCCAATGCCGAGCGGCGAGTTGGTGCCTGGACGCTGTCAGAGGGAGAGCGAGAGAGAGAAAAAGAGCGAGAGTGGACAGACGAACCTGTCACAATGACGACTTTGTCCTTTGCTTTCTGTGCCGTCACAGGCGCAGCGACTTGTACAATGGGGGGCAGGGCTTCTGTGTTAGTGACCAGCTGCCGGCCAACAGCGTCCAGTCGTCTCTGCGCAGTGTCGGACATGATCGATGCGCGATTCCTCTGTGCAAAGATGGCGCAAACGAAAATGACACTGGAAGGCGGAAAATGGAGAGGGAAAGGTTAACGCCCCCTCACCCCAAGCCGAGGCTGGGTCGCCGCTTCCCCAGCTTCCGCTTCCCGCTTCCCCACAACTGACCGATAGCGCCAATCGCTCTCGTTTGGGAAAAAGTTCTCCAAACATCTCTGACCAACACATCTTCTCGCTTCCATGCTTGTACGCCCCGATCGTCCCAAAAGGGACTCACGCCCAAAGAAGCCCAAGGCGACCAGCCCCGTCTCGCTCGCGGTGCGGCGCTGGCTGAATGGGCTGCTGGTCCAGCGGCCGGGAAATGGCGTCGTGCTGTCGCCCCTCGCGATCGACGACATGGTTTTCAAAGCCCCCAAGCGATGGTCCGTGTACGAGCCAATGGCGCTGCTGCCAACGGGTAGCTTTAGCGGCGCGCCGTGGACAGACCTACTCGCTGCAGCCACGGTCGACCAGCGGGACGAGCTGTGGCGCGACATCCTGGCGGCAGTGTCGCCCGGCGGCCGCCCACTGACGCACCTGGCCGTCAACGAGAGTATTCCCCTGCATGTGGAGGGTCCAAGGCCGCAAGGACCACAAGGACCACAAGGACCAGAAAACATTTTGCGCAGTCCCACCGGGTTGCAGCCGCTGTATGGCGATTTTGGGCCCGCGGGCGACGGCAGTCGACCGAGCGCGGACGACTATGCACTGGCGCTGTGGGTGACGACACAACAAAACGGGATCCTGCAGACGTGGGCACCGCGGTGGTCCATGTTCAGCCGGGGGAACGTGACGGAGAAGGCGCGGTTGCTGGCGTGGGAGAGCGGCGCGAGCGCAGCGAGCAACACGAAAACAAAACCGGAACAGACGGACAACTGGGCCGTTGACCTCTACGCCGGCATTGGCTACTTTGTCTTTTCGTACGCACGCCGCGGCCTGCGCGTGCTCTGCTGGGAGCTCAACCCGTGGAGTGCCGAAGCGTTGCGGCGTGGCGGCGCGCTCAACAGATGGCAGGTGCGAGTAGTCGAGACGACGGAGACGGAGACGGACGACGATTTCTGCCGACAAACCTGCGAGGCTGTGGCCGACGGTGCTCAGATCATCGTCTTTGTCGAGGACAACTGCCATGCCACGCGTCGGCTGGCCGTGCTGCGCGCCGCCGGTGTCTGTCTGCCAGTCGAACACGTCAACTGTGGCATGCTGCCGACGAGCCGAGACAGCTGGCAGACAGCCTGGGATGCGGTAGTGGGGGAGAGGGTGCCAGGGGGAGGAGGCGGGCAGCCTGCTTGGCTGCATCTGCACGAGAACGTCGGCGCCCGCGACGTGCACGCGCGGCGACAGACCATCCAGGCCTTGATGGACGTCTGGGGGGCTGCGGAGACGTCTGCGTCCCGACAGACAACAGCCCTGGTCGAGAATGTTGAGCTGGTCAAGTCGTTTGCGCCCGGCGTCTGGCACTGTGTCTATGACGTGCGCATCACGCGGCCGTAACTGTGTCAGACTCTGCTCTCTGCGCTCTCTGCTGTCTCTGTTGCCTCTGCTGCCTCCAGTCTTCAGCTTCCGTCCATGCTCTGCATGCGTTTGCGCTGTCAACCTCCTCACCGCCGGACATTCTGAAATGGCTCGTGCGTTTGTGCACCGTCCGGCCGTCGGGTTCCTGGCGTTTGCCGGCCGTGGTGACGGACGCGGCCAAGTCAACCCAGTCGGGCCAAACTCGGCAGCCCCAGCGAAGACGGAAACCGGGACACTCGCCCGAATACAGTCAAACTCGACTGCCTTGTCTCGACTCTCCGCGCGGCCTCTTCCGCTGTGCATTCCGCTGTGCGCAGTCCGCCTCCTGCACCTGCACCTGGCCAGACCAGGAACCCGAGCAACACGCTGTCGCACCAGCCATCCTCGCCATGATTCCCTGCCGATGGCGCTTTGGTCTTACGCAGCACGCGTGTTCGCTTGCAGACTACTGTGATTGGCTGGACAATTGGCTGTCTGCTGAACTGTCTGGTCGTCCCTCTCCGTCATGCTGTCTCTCGCTCGCAGCGCCGCGGATCTGTTCGTCGCCCGGATCTCTACCGCCCGACAGGCAGCGGGGGCAAAGCCTCGCTTCTGTACAGAGTGTCCGGTATTCCGGTATTCGCGGATATTGCGCCCGGCCCTTTGCAACTCCCGTCGGCTACCTGCAGCTGCCCAGGCACCACGGATTCCATCTTGTGTTCCGTACAAACAAAAATAGAAATGGAAAATACATGGAAGTAAAATGGAAAAATTAACTACGACAGACTCTCTCTTCAGCCGCGTCGTACCGGTCTTGCCTCGTTTCCTGTCCATCCTCAAACCGCCCCTGCGTGCCTGCTCGTGTTCGTCTCTGCGTCTGTCAGCCTCCTGCCGGTCGTCTCGAACTCCCATTGGCGCTTTCCGTATCCCTCCGTCTGCGTCGTTGCATCGTACAGCATTCGCCCCTTCCGCCGGCGTTTGGTCCCGGCACAGGAAGGCACCCAAACGGTTGGCATCGCTCTTTCTCCCGTAATTCGTAGCCGTAACTGCCAGCTGTCCTCTGCACAGCCCATTTCTCTAAACCAGTTCTCCCGCTCCTCTTCCTCTCTTCGCTTTCTGTCTTTCACGCCCTTCTTCCATCACCGCCCCCATCCCGGCGGCCGCCCTCACCGTTTCCTCGCACGCAGTGGCCCGCGTTACACGCCGTGCAGGGAACTCGCTTGTCTGCCGATTTGTGCACAAACCCGTCGTCACGCGGCGTCGTCCATCTGCCGATTCTGCTGATCCTCGGTTTCTGCAGTCTTTGTGGCCTCTCCGTGTCCTTTCTTCGGATCCCTCCTCTCTTTGTTCACCACCCCCCCCCCCCCCCCCCATCCTCCTGCCTTTGACACACGGTCACTCAGAATCTGTTGTGCTTTTGGTCTATTTTGGAACTCCTTGGCCTTTGGTCATTCGGTCATTCGGTCTTCCTCTCTAGCCATTTGGTCCTTCTCATCTCATTTCCTGCTGTCTCTGCCCGCCACTTTCTGAATTTTGGTTATCTTGCCAGGACCGGCCGCCATGGCTGCAGCCGAGACATCGGGTCTGTGTCTGTGCCCAAATGACGGCACGGCTATGGTTGCCATGTCTGCCACCGCCGTGGACTCCACGACTTCCACTCTCGCTTCCGCCGACTCGCAGCGCCGCGGCTCGACTGGATTCTATGACGGCGGGAATGCTCAAGACTGCATCGACAGCTGCCGCGAGAGTTTTTTCGGTCTGCTGCTCGACACCTCTGCCAACGACGTCAACACCAGCTCCACGCCCGCCCAGGTCTGTTCACTGCTCTCCGGCAACGTCGGCGACGATTTGTGGCAGCTCTACTGGTGTGATTCTGCCTTTTGCGGTGTCTGGATTGAGGTCGGCACGTCTGGACAGGATCGTGCGTTTCCCCCTCCGTCTCCGTCCCTTCCTATTTTCTTCTTCTGACATTTCAGCCAACGTCGATCTCGTCATCAACCAGTGCCAAAAGTGAGGCCGCTCATCTTTGTCTGTTGTCTTTTGTCTGTCATCTAACACGCTAGCATCGGATACTCGTCCATTTACGATCCTGGATCGCCGCCCTCTGACTACTCCTGCAGCAGCCTGCTTACTGCCGTCTCGTCTGGCAGCCCGTGCCAGGCTGTCACGACCGCAGCCGCATCCACCACTGCTTTAAGCAGCCTTTCAAAGACCCCAGACGTTAACATGGCTTCGAGCACGACCGCATCGCCTGCCGCAACGGCAACAGCTGCAGCGAGTTCCTCGCAAAACGCCTCTTCCACTAGCACTGTGCCGCAGCTGGGCAGCGCATCGTCCCAAAACGGCCCCTCTGGAGGCGTCAAGGCTGCCATTGTCGTCTCCACCGTCGTCGCCTTTCTTCTCTTGGCCGGTCTCGTGTTCTTCCTTCTTCGCCGCCGGCGCAGACAGCAAGCCAACGCCAACACCGTGGGGAACAAAGACGACAGAAACGGTAGTCGCCTCAAAGCTTGTCTGCAACAGAGCCATCTCTATTTTTTCCCCAACAGCCAGCGTCATGTTGGCGCCACTGGCGACCTGCCCACGCCCCTCATCTCGCCGGCCCATTCACGCCACTCCGCCTTGTCGTCTGCTCGACGGTCGTCCAAAAATGCCACAGGTGGCATTTTCGGCGACGGTTCTGGCAGCCACAGCTCATATGGCAGAAACTCGTCGGTAGCGGATTCCTGGCCGTCGCGGCGGCCTCGCGATAATCGACGTGGCCGCAACAGATTTCTTCCGCCGGCTTTCTTTCGCAGAGGCACCACACGGGGCACATCGCCGCCTCTGACGTCGCTGTCACCGCCGCCCAGTCCAACGGCAACTGCCCACAATGGCGGCGGCGGATTCTACCACCAGGACTCGTCCATCCCATACTATTTCCCCAGCTCTCCCATATGTGCGCCAACGACGAACAGGCTCGAGCCACGGCACGAGAACAAGCCGGCTGTCAGGATCAAACACAAGCAGCAGATCGAACACGGCCTTCACAGCCCGATACCGATGCAGACTGGAGATGCAAGACCACAGGCAGTCACCAGCACAAACGAACGGCACACCAAGACTGACAGCTACGGCACGTCCGAGGCTGGTGCAGATATAGGGCCCAAATCTTGTTCTTCATCTCCTCCCCCGTCGCCGAAAGCGCCGCCCAGTATCTACTGCCACGCCTTGACAACCGACGCTGTTGATCCCATGGTTGTCCTGCCATCGGCCATCTCTTCCTACTATGGTGGAGGGGGAGGATCGGCATCTGTGCCAGCGTCTGCTCTCTCTGGCAACTTTTCTTCCCATGTGCCGACACCGCCGCCGCCGCCGCCGTCAAGACCATCTCGCCCGTATCCTCCCAGCAGTCCCGTCCGACCACCACGGCCTCATGAATCGCCATTGGAAATTCCTGACCTGGTTATGCCGGCTTCGCCGAGTCCGGGTATGCCGTCGCCTCCCAGACCGTCCAAGCTGTCGAGAGGGTCGGCATCGTCGCCCTTTTTCTCGTCAACGGCTGTTAGAAGCAGCAGCAGGGAGAAGCTCAGGGACAGCAGAAGCGACGCAGACAGTGACTTGCATTCTTCTCTTGGGTCTCCGCCACCAAGCCGCTCTCTGCCGCCTCTTCCCCCAATGTCTCCGCCAGGCTCACCGTCGAAACGGCCGCGGACCACCAGCTCTGTCTCCGGATCGCCAATACCGCTACTCATGCGCGACGATGATGCGGCCGACCAGAAGTGGCGGCCATCCAGTACATTCCCAAAGCCACTTCGAAGTGGAAGTCCTTTGACGGCAGGTGCCGGCGGCACCACTCTACGCTCCACGCCATCTTCGCCCGCGTCTTTTTATTCGACAGCCACCGGCACCTCGAAACGGACGATCCGCGCCCGAACAGCCGCCCAGGCATCTCCAGTGTCTCCAGTATCTCCCCGATCGTCTGCAGGGCAGTCCGGCAGCGGAGAGACGAGCCACAGCATTTGATCATCTCAGACTTGTTTTCACGTTTCATGCTATGGCTGACAGAAAGGGCATCTCAAAGTGCACATTTTTATTGTCTGTTTGGTTAAAGCAGGACTTTTGCTAGAGAAACACAAATCAACGCATTGGATATCCCACGAGTAAAACCGCTAGTAGAATGAACGGAACCACCATTTATGCTCCCGTCGTAGTTTCAGGCCTGTTCCTTGACTGGAAAAGGCTCCCTTATGACGCGTGCAGATGCGTTATCTAGAACCCATCGCCTCATTCGGGCGTTGGAAATGCATACCACCTGCTTGGACAAAGGTTAGTGAAACGAGTAACGGGGGCAGTGGCCCTTATGCGGCTATTCCGCATCCGGCGAACAGGACTTCCGTCTTGATCACTGATCAGTGTTCTGTTTCGTTTCTGTTTTGCCTCTCAACGAACAGAGGAGCTCCGCCCGGCATACAACACGAGTACGAGTACGGACGTCGCCGAGTACAACTACCTGTTGCATAGGACCACTACTCCGCATGACCTGTTCGGTATAGGTTTCCCGACTGTACGGTGGCCGGGAAACGGGGGAACAGAGGAACAGGGAAACAGAGCTCCTCGGGGTTATGACAGGAGAAACGTAAATGGGAGGGGCATCGTGAAAATGAAAAATTGAAGATTTTTTTTCTGGCGACCTTGGTCAGGGGCATGCATGGGCTCCGCGTCACATCCTGCCTCGTTTTCGGACGAGGGCCAACGGGGGGTCGCTCTCTGTCCGTCGCCTGTCCCACTTCCTCGCAGTGATCGGGTGTGCCGGCAGGGGCGTTCCGGGTGTGCATTCTGAATGGGAGCGTGCTGGGCGATGGCGTCCCGCCGCCTTCTGTCGAGGCTCGTGACCCCTCGTGGACAGTTTGCCGATCGCGCCTCGCTGGGAACGAGGCTGTCCGGCCACGTTGGCCCCAAACCCACGGGCGGCGCAGCGGGACGTGCGCGTGCAACGCCGACCGCACGGCTGTACAGAGTCGCTATGCGCAGACCGACCGGGCCTGCATCCGAATACCCGACTCGTTCCTGCGTACCTGCCAGAGACCAATACGCACACTTTGCTTTGTCCGCCGTGCAATTTGCCCCTGCAGCAGCGGCGGAAGAATCCGCATGCACTCACGGGAAGCGGCGCCCGCACGATCGGTCCGTGCTGCTGCTGCTGCGCTGTGTGCCTGTGCCGTGGCATCACCCCCCTCGTCGCTGCGTCAGCAATACTCCTTGACCCGCGTGGGGACGCGTTCGTCCCTTGTCGTCGTGCCCACGGTTCTGGGCTCTGGGCCGCCCGCATGCCGTCACGCCATGTCCCTCTTCCTCGCTCCTCTCGGCCGCCCGGGCCGGCGCTCTGCAGGCGGTCCGTGGTCGTGCCAGCCAGGCCGCCATGCGCGGCCGGCACTCGGGCCTGTGCCTCTCGCCCCTGCGTCGCGCGCGCCAATGGTAGGCTGGCACGCGCAAGTCTGCTCTTGGACACGTTCGTGGATACGTTGCGGCCTCGGATCACTGACCTCCCCCCCCCCTTCCCGAGGAGGGCCCGACCGTGTGGACTGGCGTGATCCGGCAGCCTTCCGGTGGCCCAGGCCCGTGGGGAGGGCGTATCGACTGTCCGAGAGCCACCAGGAACGCATACACACAAACACACGAAAACGTCCAAACGAGAACCGGGAGATGAGGCTCGATGCCCACCGCGGACGCGACGCCGCCCAGTTCCCCCCCCCTTTGCCCTGCATGCCGCGTGGATGGACGGACCATGTCGTGCGTTGTTCTCCGTTGCCTCTTTAGGCAGCTGCCACACGCCAGAGACACGCATCGGGACAGACGCCGTTCCCCCAACGGGACATTCTGCGCATGCGGCTACGGCAGGGTCGTTCAGGAACGCCCATAGAGGGGGGGCCCCGTTGCGCGGGTGCCATCGCGCCGCCCCTCCCAGGACCCTCAAGCCCGGAGTCCAGAGTCCGAACCCCCAAAGAAGAAGAGTCTGCACCGGAATGGGCGAACCCTCTGGCCTGCTCGCTCGGACGATAGGATGACGCCACGATGGACGAGTGGGACGGATGGACGGCGTGGAAGGACTGCATTGTCTCGGCTGCCATTGGACGCGTCTCGGCCGGCCGCCGAGCAGTCGTGTCGCGGCCAGAGCGCGACGCCGTCGGATGTCTGAATACTGTCTCTCTGTCGGCCGGTCTGTCCGTCGGCCTGGCTGCCTGTCGTGGCCATGGCGTCTGCCTCGCCACCCACACGCTCCACCGGTCTGAACTGGCCACAACGGTGTGTTGCCGTCTGCAGGCACGCCTCCAGACTGTCTGGTCCCGTTGTGGCTAGTCCCGTCGACCGTCGACGTCCCGTCTGGATAGACTTACCCAAAGGGAAGGGGTGTGTACGACGGACGTCGCATGTGGTAAAAGGTCTCTTGTTGTCCATGATGTCCCTATTGCGACATATCATGCATGGTCTGGCTCGGGGGGGGACAAAGCGAACAAACACCGTCCTGGGAGCCACCGTGGCACCTGCCATGACAGCCAATGTATGACAAGCATAAACGGCGCATATGTGTTGTTTCGCGGAGACGGAATACATGCAAAACATGGCTGTTGGCGGCTGCATGGATAGATCCTGTTGAAATACGTAAAGAATTGTACAAGTCTACAGAAAATAAAACGTGAAACAGAATATTCCAATAGAAGTTGTTTGAAAATAGACCGACCCCCTTTGTTGCCACTGCTACTGCTGTTATTTTGTGGTTTTGATTTCAAATTCGTACTACGGCCATCAAGACATCGTGGACCGTCCAGGACCGCCATACATCCTACACGCCCCCTCGAAAGCGGATAGTCGGAGAAGCCAATACAAGACAAGTCACACGGAACGGGACAGTCCATTGTCCCTGGTGTTGCTATATCTCTACGTGTACACCTGCAAACGCGTCAGACAGAACAGTCCAGACGACAAGGTGGCTCGATCACTGGCCACTCTCATCGCCTGGTCCTCCTTCCTGCCGTCTCCTGTCTGCTTATCCTCTAGCCTCCCTCGACTGTACACTCCCTCCAACGGCTGTGGGCTGGTGACACGGCGTGCGCGATGCTCGGCTTGGACAGGAGCACTCGGAGGACTTGGACAGCTTCGAGCTGCACTCGGACCGCGCCCAGCTCCCGAAATGATCACCGTGTGAGAGCCATTGTGCCCACACTTTGTGGGATAACCGTCTCCTTGCATGCCGGCGAGATGACGACGATGGGGCCGCGTCTCCTCCGTAGCATGGACGCATCCTGTCCGGCCGTCCAAGCCCTCCGCTGCCACCAGGACGCTGTGACGGTCGCGCTGGCCTGCCGGCCTGCTTCCTGGCGTGCTTGTAGTGGTTCTTGGCGGCTCTTGGCCTGCTCCTCCTTCTGTCTGCTCCTCTCCACGAGGGCTGGCCGTCTGTCTTGCCGGACGTCCGGGGACTAGCACGCAGGTCCGACCGACAGTAGCGCCCTGGGCGCTGGCCATTTGTCTCCATCCTGCAGGCACGCAAGAGGCACCGCCCTGACAATTGGCAGCTATGCCAGCCGTCAAGCTACCGCCTCGTCATCCCAAGACCGATGTCGTACACCAGACCGAACATCGCTACCCCCTCCGAGGCAGTTCGGACGGCGGTCAGACGGCAGTGGGGTATGGCCGGCGTCGAGACGGCCGGCAAGTGCCAGCACAGGTGATCCGCATGAAGATCCGGCGAGAGGCCTACCGAAATGGGCGGTGAATTACAAGCGGCCAGACGGGGTCGACCAGATGCCAGACAACACACACGCAGACAGTCCATGCCATGCACATTCATACATCCAGGCACTCATGCACTCATGCACTCATGCACCATGCTCACCGCTCTCCCTCGCGCACTCCGGCGCAGTCTCTTCCTGCTCTCTCTGTCTCTCGCTTCTTCGACATACCAATGATGGTGTGTGGAGCCCTGGTCTGGCGACAAGGGTGGCAGGAGCCCACTTGGACCAGACCGCCTGGAGACTGGAGGAAACGAAATAAGAAAATAGAAGCGAAACGGGGCAGAGGATAGGACCACCACCGAGATATGGAGCCGAGTGGGATGCAGTTGTACTGCGTGGGTTTGGCGTGCCCCATGTCTGATAGGAGGATAGGAGTAGCCCCAAACCTGCAGCCCGCAGAGCCCGCAGACTTGACGGACCGCCGGACTGCAAAGCCTGCTTGGCTCGCCTGCAGACAGACCCCGTCCGACAGGATGCTTAGCGCTCCTTCCCCAGCGTTGCGGTACCTGTGTCTGGCCTAGCTGGCTGCAATCAGGTCGAATCGGGCCTGGTTGGCCAGTATCCAGCGTCATTGTCTCGTCTGTTGCCGCCTGAACAATCATTTTAATTTGGGACCGGCTCCAAAGCAAAGACAGAAACTGGAAATAAACAAGCAGATCAGCAGCTCCGATATTACGTACTGGCCAGCGTGATAGAGGGGAATGCATCATCAACTTACCCACATTTGTAGACCAAGGCCGCTGGGCAGACCGTCAACCTGCTGCTACTGCTCCAGGCCCCAGACGGCAGACGGGCAGCCGCCAGCACCAGCCGCCGTCCCCACCACTCGTATGCTCTGATGAAACGGGCCTGTGGAAATGAAGGAGGCCGCTGTGCATGCTGCATTTTGCCTTTTCCCACAGCCTGGTCTTGAGGGGGCCCAGGCCCTGGAGCTTGAAGGGGAGCCTTCTTGGGGCGTCTGGGGGGGGGGGCAGGGACGGACCCCTCTGTGCTGATCCTGGGGCTGCTGGGGGTTGTTGTCGCCGGTCGCTGCTCCAGCCCAACAAGTCCAGCAATCCGGCATCTGCCGGAGGCTCTCCAACGTCCTTGGCAAAATGCGGACATTTCGCCGAGGCTAGCTCCGGCGGGAGGCATTTCATCGGCCAGCCAGGGACAACCGGCGCGTCTCAGGTCTTTCCAGAATGGCAGACTAGTTTGAGCCAACATTGTTCTTTGGCGATCATCTAGTGGCGAATATCGCAAGCTGTTGCAGCCCCGATGTGCGGGCAGATAGGTGTGCGACCCAAGTGACTTGTCCAATGTGCTTCATGCTGTGCGATGCCAGCCGCTCGTATTCTCCGACGGGCCGCAGCACAACAATGTCTTGTGACTGGCGGACCACATTGGCGACTCTGTCAGCCGGACAGCCTTTGAGCGCTAAAACGGGAGCGTTTTCGGTTTTCGTAAGCTCTGCTTCTTCTCGTCGGCCCCTACAGCTCCACCACCGCTCAGCTGGGGAGAGGGGAAGGGGGTAGGGGAAGGGGAAGGGAGAGGGGAGCTTGCACAAAAAATCGCATGACTGATCCTCTTTGGCCGTGCGCAGCTCCCCTTGGCCTGGCCTGGCCTCGAAGCTGGCCGGTCAATGTCCGGTCTGCCCGGGGTGCATCGTCATGGTGATACGTGAGTAGGCTGGGGGAGGGGGGAAACGAAAACTAAAGACCCTTCTCGTCGCTGTGTGATGCATTCGGTGAGCTTGGGCCCGGTGTCGGCGCATGGGTACACCGTGAGTACGACGCAAGATACAGGAGGATGTGCCACCGATTGGCAAAAGCAAAAAGGGCAATCCGTCTGCGTGTCCTTGTCGCTGCCTGTGGAAAAACACTGCAGGCGCGGAACCGCTCCTTCCTCTTTGGATGCTTCTATCCTGCTGGCTGGCCGTGCCTTCCGCTGCTTACCTCTAGTTCGCTAAGAGTCCGTCAAAAGCTTAAGTGTGATAGCCGTTTGTGGCGTCTCTATTTTACGAAAAGAGAAATGATCTCGCGCTCTCGCGCCTTTTTTTGCAGGCAGGATGTGTACGATGATGCAACAAAGGCATCGCTTCGCCCATGTCCGCTTCGACAGCGTTACACGCGAATAGGCATGCTGCTCGCACGCAACATCGCCCATCTACCATAATCTGGTTCACGTGGGGGCTCTGCCATGTGGACAAAAAGACTGGACAAACATTGATAAAGAGCAGCCGACAGACAAGCAACAGGTGGGCCGAGATGGTTTTTCGGTGCCAAGTTGAATGCGGCCTGGGAAATGAGGACACGCCGCTGACAGACCGGGCAGCAGGACGAAAATAGGACACAAAGGAGTACTGTGATGTAGGACGTAGTATGTGCACTGCTCGATGAAACAAATAATGGCCATGATCACCGGCTACCCTCTGAAACAGCAGTGGGGAAACGCTTGGCAACGAAAATGCGACAGCGAAGATAAAGTTTACGACAGAAAAACCCTCGTCACCACGAACCGGCGCTGATCGGCATGGTCTGTTCGCGACGCTGCGGTTATCCGCCAGTCTGTACGCTTATTGCATCGCAAATTGTGACGCCTCGCCAGGCCAGCCAGCCTATCAGTGTTTTTGACTAGTCTTGCAGCCGTGTTTGGCAAATGCTGCTGCGCCTACGTAACCGGGACGTGAAACAGCGACGGCAGTTTCCACACCGCCTTTCCGCCTGCCCTCTCCGGAGGCTTTCCGCGATGGCACTTCTCTGTGGATGGCCACCTCTGCGGCCGCTGGCAATACTCGCTAGAATAGACGCAAACTGCACATTCTTGCTATGTGGTATCTTTGCCATGTCGCCTGGCACTTCGCACAGCTAGCCGCTCTGGTCATGAAAACGAAAATGACATTACATACTTGAAAAGGCCGGACAACCAAAAATAATAGTTCCGTGAGGGTCCCAAGACGCCGGTCGCCACATTGTATTGTGCAGGAACAGCCTTGTTGCCTCCCGCCTCCTGCTCTCGCCTCTCCCGACCTCTGTCTAAGCGAGGAGTTATACGAATAATTGTAGATACCCGGGGTGTACGTACGTGGTAAGATAATCGTCCTATGAAGCAAGATAGGAGTAGTCCGCACTGGTATAATACACTTGAGATATCTTACGTTGCAGCCCAAAGATACACGATACCAGTCCGCAACTAGCCAATGTAGAAGAATCGCCCCTCCGAGGCAGTCATGATGTAGCTCTGGCCCCCCACGAGTCGTCTCCTTGTTTCCTGCACGTGCTGGCCAATCGGTGATTTTGCCCAACCATGTTCTTGCATGTCGTACACTGCCCGTCTGCACAAGCACTCTGCTCGTGGACCAAGAGCGAATGCGAACACGACGACAACACGCGATTTCGACATTTCGCACAGGAACGATGAGGCCAACCACAAAAGCGGCTAGATCCAATTGGGACCAAAACACGGTCCGCCTGCATTCGCTCCTTTTCCATGCCCGCCAGCCCCGCCTTCAATTTGCCCAAACGGGAAGGCTTCTGCCGCGGCGACAGCGTCGACAGGCAGGAACGGCGCCAAAATGGCCTGACATGACAACCAAGCCGACGCTAAAGGGGGCCACAGAGAGCGGCAGCGCCGCCCCTTACGCCGCAGGGAGCAAGGCAGCTTCGCTGGATGGCCTACAAGCGTGCTGTAAGTGTAGGGCCGGGCGTCGTGGAATGCCAACTGAAGCCTCGGGACGTTTCCTGTCCCCTCAATTCCAGATAGCGCCTTGCGGCGAAGATGCCCTATCGAGCAAGGCGTTTCGGCTGCCAGACACGAAACGAACCACTTTGAATTTCCTTTGCAACTACGACCACGACCACTGTACGCGACCCATACACGACCGCACCGCTGACACACGAATTGCCGCCCGATTCAGCTGTGTCCATCGTCACGTTATCTAGCGAGCATGCAAGCGGGCATTAGACGGCAGGGAACAAGGGCCGAGCAGGCGACTGCGAGGCGACGAAGCAGTCCGGCGCAGAGGACGGAAAAGGCGGGGGGGGGTGGCTGTGTCGTTTCGGCTCGACGGACGGCGATTCTGCTGGGGGCGCAGGCGAGTGCTCCCCTAATTGTACTGCTCCTACAATGTACGCTTACGGCTGCACTGTCACGTTCTCCGTCGCAATTGACACGCCAGGCCTTTTCGTTTCCTGGTCGGTCGCGGACATGCAAGACCCCTGGCTGCCCTCCCCGTCCCTCGTCTTTTTTTGCTGCTTTCTTCTTCTTGCCCGCCGCTGCACGGCCCTGCGGGCAACCTTGACGGCTGTCCGCGCTTCCCTTCCACGCTTGCCCTGCTTGGGCAACGTGCAGGACCAACGGTGCAGAATGCATCGCTGCCTTGATTCCCCCCTGGTGAACTGAACGGCGCCGACAGTCGGTAGAGGGAAGAGTACGAGCGGCCTTCTCAAGTCCGTTCCAGTGGAAGGAAGCGCCTTTGTTTTTTTTCTGCCGTTTCTGCCATCTGCCGTCTGCCGTATGCCGTCTTTGCTGTTTCTGTTCCTCGTGTTCGTTCGTGTTCCCTTTTTCGTTTGTCCCCCCGTCACCTCTGCAGGGAGGCACCCCCCTGCAAACAGGGTCTGCACACGCAATGTGTGCGCAATTCAGGCTATAAAAAGCTCCGCAAGACTGTGCACAGAGGACGCAAGTTCAGCAACCAGGGCTCCCTCCCTCGGGCTGGACAGGGGCCGTCGTTTGTGTTTTGGTTGCCCCATGCACTCCCCTTCTGGATGTGCAGCCCGTCCTCCTGCTGGATCTGCGGACGAGCATAGGCCGGTGGAGGATTCGAGCGGTTGGCGCTGCGACAGTGATGGCAAACTAGCCTGATGCTCCTCTTGCACTGCGACGCTGTCGGGCGGGCAGTGGTGGTGGCCGCGGGCTGTCCTCTGACTGGCTGTTTCCTGGCCGGCCAGCAGATTGCACAGAAGCCAGCCGCCAGAGTCACAGCATGGCAGCACTGCCAAACGGCCGTGCCGCAGTGGCCATGTCGTATCCTGTGCGTGTCAGTTGGGAAAAACTGCAGTGATGAGGGGAGGAAGAGCGCATCTGCCGCCGGCAGTACGACCTGGCCGGAGAATAAACCACGTTTCGCGAGGGCAGACCGTCACAGTCACATTGGTATCCAACGAGCCGTACTTTTTTCTTTTTCTAAACATGCCGTCTTTGGTTTCCCTCACGGCAGCCCGGCCCCTCTTCCCTTTCTCCCCCCTTCGTCCTCGCCCCTCCTGCTCGGCCCTCCACTTGCCGCGCTTTCCTCGTCGACTCCTCCCCGTCTTACGCGCTCATCACATTTTATTTTTCCATTCCATCCTTCCTTTGCGCGCTCGACATGGACCAGGGCAAAAACGAACACATGGTCAGTGTGACAGGTGTGGACAGGCGCGGCCGGGCGTGTGGCGTCGCCAAAAACAGAGGAGGCTCAAGTCATCCTGGCTCAGAAACAGTCCACTTGTCGTTGCAGTCGAACGTGTGGCGTATGGCACCACCCGGCCCTACTCCATACGATGCACGATGACAAACCATGCAACTAAACATGCGCGCATATACGCTTATAAGAACACACGAAAGCATGTCAGATATGGAGGCAGCTCACTGGCGCCCGTTGACCCCCAAAGTGGCCTCATCCCCAAGCCACTCGTTTCATTGGCTTCGGTGTTTTTGGGGACATTGTGCCCTCTTTTTTCCCTTCCTTTTTCATACAGGCCTTTTCGACTCATTATCGCCATCCTGCCGCGCATAGCGCCAGTTTCGGCGGAGTTTCAGACTGCCTCTACGACGGATTTGCTGCGGTGCATATCGCACTACTCGTAGCGCATATGCGGATAGACGACTCTGGCAAATAGCAGCGCCGGACGGCATCGTGGGTTTCAATAATCGAAAGAGCACGGCAGCACAGCGTGCCATGCAGTGCGCCGGTGGGGGCCAAAAAGGCAAAACGGGCTTACCGTCCGTGGCCCAGTGGCCCAGTTGGCCCGTGCCAGGCAACCCAGTCGGGCAGCGCGGCCGTGGCGTTTGAGTTGATCGCTGGTGAGCTCGGAGGACAAATGGATGATGAAACGATTCCCATGTCTTGCTCGATGCCCTCTTGCGTTGCACGCAACATCACTCCACCGGCCTCACTCCACCAGGACCGCTCCACCCAGCTCTTTTTCATGATCGTCCACGTCCGAGCGGACGACGTTGCACTGCGCCACTCGTAAGATGATGAGAGAGAGAGGAGTTGGAAGGAGCATCGCGTATGAGAAAATAGAAGATACGAACAGCTGCGCGCTTGTCTGCAATACGGCGTGAGTTTCAGCTATCCGTGGGGCAGTCGCGCCGGCCGCCCATTACCTGAGCCTTGTGTAAGCCTGCTAGCTGCTACGCTACAGGTCGTCCCTCCGACAGCGGTAGGGATTCGGGCGTGTGTCGTGTCGCGGGCAGCCTGTCAGCCTGTCAGAAGCCGTCTGCGTGCCACATTGGCGGGTACGACGGCGCGGACGGGAGAACGAAGTGGGCAAAAGAGAAAAAAATCCGACGACGTATGTGGTGTATGGTGGCCAGGAGGCGCACGATACGAGTGCTCGGTGCGGCACACCTATCGCACTGCGTTCTCGTAACTACGGCGTACATTGCAGCCATAGTGGGTCCCGCTGGCGCCACCGCCTGGAAGACGTATCGTACTTTTTAAGATGGCCATTCTGCCCGGGAGCACAGCGCCGTTCCCCGGAAAGCCGGTGTGGCATGGGATGGGACGCGTACCATACGGAGAGGACAGCTGGGCTTCCCAGGCACGTAGAGCGCCAACACGTAGGGGTCCCTACAAGTACTTTGGATGGAGTGCGCAAGATGCTCCGTAGTGCCAACTCATTCATACTCCATATCTCAGCTCCAGCCAGCAGCGGCAAGAGGGGCGCCAATAGCGCGATCGAAGGGCCTGTAGCGCCGCGCCCGCTGAGCCCGCGGAGATGAGCCACGCTTTTCTCCAGCGCTCTCCTACACCATTGGCAATGTCCGCTGGCTGCTCGTTCAGGAAAGCCAGTGCGCCGGCGGCAGACATAGTGTCTTGCCATCGAACCACGAAACGACGCGTGGGGGAAACAGAACAGGAGTGCGCCTCCCCGAGGCCGAAGTCTGCGCCGAAAAAGGAAGGATTACAGTGCATATGTCGTCTCGTAAAAGGCAGGCTGTCCGTCCGCTGGCGCGGCCCAGCCCAACCTGCCTAGCGTCCAAGCCGCGCAGATTCCCCCCCCCCAGCGTGTGTGGCTAGGCCAGGAGGACACGGAAACGGAGACGAGGAGACGAGCAGACGAGGGACTTGACGGACGGACAGGTGGGACAGGCGTCGATTCGCCGTCGGTGCGGTGGCAACAAAGGGACCCCCTCCCCCCTTCTAGCCAGGAGGGGGATCTTGGATAGACCAGGACCCAAGACCCAGGGACCCAAGAACCCAAGAACCCACGGCCCCAAGGGACAGACCCAAGGACCGTGGGCCTAGGACCCAAATGACCTAATGGCCCAAGGTTTATTCTGACCAAATCCGCCCAAAGCCCGTTGCTCCTGATTCTCGAAGCCCTAATGGAAGCAAGTGGAGGTGCTAGCAGCCGTAGCAGCGTGCCAGTCGCCGAAGATCCCGCAGAGTCGTCTGCACACTGATGTTGTTGCTTTGTCAGACATCTCCGTCTTGTCGCCATCATTTTCGTGACGGAATTTCCTTCTCACGATTCTCCCCTCCCACACCATGTGAACTCCCGGCATGCACCGGACGACGTGGCTGCCACGCCAGCAGGCTAGATGCTAGGCGCATGCGAGCTGTTGCCTTTGTGCTGGCTTTCTTTCCGTCTTGGTAACTGCCCGGTCTCGGCTTCGCTGCCACCGCAGTGGCAAGCAGCTAATCGGTCTGCGGATCCACTGACGTACATGCATGGTGCACGCACGCACACCGTCGCCGTCACCGTACTTTCAGCCACGCGGCCTCCGGCATATGCGGACGGCTGGCGACGGGCGGCCTTGGTTGCAACCTCCGGCCAGCAGACCTGTGCACCTGTGCCTCCTGCTTGCTGCATACGACGCTGTCAGCGTGGCGCGCACGGACTGTCGGTCGAGAAAATGAGGTGATGTGGTCGATATGGGCGAGATAAGATCATTTGCATGCAATACGACGAGCGCCAGATACGTAGCATCCGTGCTCTGCTGCAGAAACGGACGGCCAGCGATAAGGCGTGGCCAATGGCAGGGGACCGTCGACCTGCTGCGCTTCCCGCTAAGCACATCCGCCTGGACCGCTGGTCTTCTAGAAGCTTGCAGCGCTATTGGCCCAGAAATGAGCCGGCCGGGAGGAACGTCCTATCATGCAATAGCGCTCTCGCGCAACACGATTCGTCACAGGGCAGCCGGACAAAGAGGCCAACAGGCTTAATCGGCCAATAGGGGAAGGGTCAACTGGTGGGGCAGTGCCTAGCGGCCTGAGCCGTCCCCGTCCCGGATTAGGCTCTTTTTCTCAAATTTCCTCTTGTCTGCTCTGCAGCGGAATGAGCACATTATGAGAACTGACAACACGGACAAAGCAGAAAAAGAACGTTTTTTTCCCCGCGAAGGATTCCCACAACCGGCCAAGTGCAACCTTTCGCTCGGGTCCCGTTGTCTTTCGGCATGCACACCATCTCTGTGCTGTCCTGCATGCTGTTGAAGTACGACACAGAAGACAGCAAACTGGGTTTGGACCGCTGCATCTCTGTGCCCCTATTTTCTTGCCGCCAACTGGGCCGCATTTTATTTGATCGGCATGCAGCTTTCAGCTGCACTTGCCGCTTCCCTTCAGCCGTACACGTAGCCCAGTCTTTTTATTCGCGTTTACAGGGTACACGTATATGCAAAATTTTACGCAACTCGATCTAGAGCGGAGTACTCTGTACGGAAGGACACGCGATGTGAGAACTTGCAGTCTGTCGTATCTTGCAGCGTATCCGTGGACTGCTTAGCTCCCCCAGCTTGTAAGCAAATGGGTAAATGACAGCTTGGCCAGCGCTCGACTGGTCTTGCGCCTTGGGGTTTCACCAGCAATACTGGACGAAGCCATGCCGCTTGCGGCCACATCGAATCTGGGGAAGCAGCACAAAGTCTTTGATCAGTTGGGGGCCTTTTGAGTATTCGTGCACGGCACCGATCCAGCGCCAGTATGGAATGAGTGAGACAATGACCTATCGTCTTTTGGCCATGTGTGCGGGTTTGGCAGATACCGGCTTTGGTCTGGGAGACAGATGACGCCGCCTACGACGCAGATGCCGTGCCTAGTTCCTTCGACTTGGCTGCATAGAGCAGGATTCCCTGACAGCTGACAACTGTCTGGCCCAAGATACGCGAACCAGCGCCAGGCCAAAACGCGGCCGGAGAACGCTCGTGCCTTTTTGGTGTATCTGTAGAGCCTACACATTTTCTGCAAGACACGAGGCGGAGCCTATTGCCTGCGCTGGCCCTCCGTACTCCGTATCGCCTCCTGGCCCCAGGAGGCCGGGCTCGGCTATGCTTGGAAATTGGGTGCGTAGCAGCCTAGCGGTGGGGCACAACTAATCTGCTCCAAAAAGCTCCAGGCTAAAGGTTGCGAGTTGCCAGACGCCACAGGGACGGCTAGGCCCCTGGTCGGGCCACTGCGCAAAGACGCAAAGGGCCCTGGCAGCAACGAGCTAAGATGCAGGACTACTCGTGCGCTGTTTTCGGCAGCGGTGGAAGAATTGGCCCGTCCCCGGCAGATGATGATAAGAGGGGAAAAGACGATGCCCAACAGGCAAATCAAATCAGTAAACCCGAATAAAATGCCCAAAACGCCCCCGATGAGCCTTCTCTTACGAATACCAACTAACCGACTTATTCCATCTGCATCCTATCAACGCTATGGCTCCTCACTTATCGATGGCCACCAACTAGGAAGGGCCAGCCGCCCCGAGCATCGCGGAAGGCAAAGCAAAAGAAAGCAGACGGTAAGGATATCGGTAAGGATGTGGTGCTCCGCTCCTGTTCCCTCTTGCCGTTCCATGGTTCTGCGATGCTCCAAAAATGTCCGTCCTCTGGCCTTTGTTTTCTTTTTTCAACTTGCGACGCCTACGATCGAGCCGACTCCACTCGCTATGGGGGAATGACATTGAAGATCTTGTCCGTTGATGCTTGGCTGCTAGCTGCTCCCGCAAGCGTGAGTGTGGCTGGCCGTTGCAATTTGTGGCTTTTGGTGTCTGCAGTCCGTCTGCACCTGTCTGGCCACGGGGCGGAATGGAGCCTGCATGGTGGTGGTATTTACGAGTGGCCGTCGTATTTGCGAGAGCGAGCACGGGGTATGCAAGTAGTAGTATTCCGTGCGACGTATGGCCCTGTTCAAACGGAAGAGACTCACCGCCCTCCGGAAAATGGTCGGCAGCCAATAGTATTCGTCGGTATAGGCCAAGAGGAGAAAGCGCCGGACTTGAAGAAAAGCAAATATACGCCCAACGGCGTAATCTCCAATACTGCAGTATATTTCCGACGCCCCCTAAAGTACTCTGGCGGCGTACTTTTTCCCGCCCACACGTACTACGAGTACGTATACGAGTGCTGGCAGAAGCTAAAACTAAAATAGGGCGCTGTCGCAGAGGACGGGCTGCTCCCGTCCGGCCGGGAGACACCGGACACAGCAGAAGGCCGCAAAAGCAAAGCCAGAGCTAATTTAGATAGGCGGTGTTCTTTTCGATTTTATTTCGGATTTCGGAATTCGCCTCGATGCTCGATGTGCTGCAGACGAGATCGGCTTGGGCGAGTGCGCGGTGCAGGGCCAGATATCGCAAAGGCACACTCTGTAGCAATGCAATGTACTCTGTGGCAAATGGTCGTTGCACGGCGCTGACTCGACCTTTGGACAACGCTTCTGCAGCCTGCTTTTTTCGCCCCCACTAAACGATTCGTCCTGATCGAGTCGACGAACGCCATGCCTCAAAATAGACCTGTTGGAGCACGGCCGATCCTTCCGTGCAGCTCGTCCTTTTTTTTTCAGGGACGGCAGACTTTGGGACTTCCACGGTGCGCCTTTTCACCACCTGGCCAATACAAGCACAAGTCCAAAATGGCTTCTTCCCAAACGGCTTAGGGCCTCATCCGTCATCCATTGGCGGCTGGCGGGCGCTGCTGTCTGAAACATCGAGGGGCAGCGAATCCTGCTGAGTGGAGGGGCCGGCAGAAGATGCAGTGCATACAAAGTACCTGCTAAACATAGTCTTGGTATTTTGGCGTTCTGGTCTGCATTCGTTTTTCTTCCTGGCACCCAGACGGCCCTCTCTGGACTTACTTGCTTCTTGCTGATACTTGCAAGCCCCGGACCAGGGTCAACGGCAGCAAACCCTGCTCGATCTCGGGGACTGGGTTAGCCTTTCTGGCTGCTGCGAACGAGTTGACGTATCTTACGACGTACTTTCTCCAATGGCTCTCCATCCTCGCTCGCCTGGTTGTGGATTTACTCGTGCACCGCTGCGCGTATCCTACGAGTACTGGGCGACATCGTGAGCGTCTAAGAAAACGCGGCTTTTGGCTCTTTGAGCGGCTCCCCTCCCCACCGCGAGTACTCCGTACCTGGTCGTATACCAGACAGTTCGAAATTGCACCACGACTCTGCATCCTGAATGTATCTTTCGGTCGCTTTCCTGTCTTTTCCCACTTATATGTGACGTTGACGTAGCATCTCCCTTTTTCTCTTTATGGTGTCCCGTCTCGTTCCAACGGCTGGCTGGCGCCCCTTTGGGCGAGGCAAAAGAAATAACGCCCCAGCGAGGGTGAGCCGCCAGTGACGATGTGAAATCACCGGGAATGCCCTAAAATCCAATGGCCCGAAACCAGGCTGCGGTCGCCAGAAGGACGCTGCAATTTTACATCGTAGCTCGTTTCTCGCTTGTCGTTTCTTACTGGCGTGTCCCTGGCAAGACTCTGTCGCGCTCTCGGCCCACGTTTGCGCCGGCGTTCCCTTCAGCCCGGAAGGGCCTGAAGTGCCTAGGCTTGGCTTTTGTCTAGCAGTTTAGTGCTCGTATATACCGTACGAATCTTGCATAGTACGAATATGTACGGATCACGGTTCGCTCCAGTCTGCCATTGCCGTACGGAGTAGCGTCCCTGTAGCTCGTGCAATGTTCCACTTCATTATCAAGCACCCCCCCTCCTCGAGCTGATTTTCCCCAAACGCCAACTCTGTACGTCGTTGTGTCGTTCGTTTTCTTCGCCGTCTGGCATGTGTCAGTCGCGGTCTCAGTCGAGAGGCGTGCCGGAGCCGCTGTAGTCGGGCAGTTGGGCTCCGCGTCGCACCGCATCCGCCACCTGTTGCGTTCGTATCACGACCAGCCGCACGCTCGCACGTCCCCCTTCCTCTTCCGGTCGCTTTCTCGTCTCGTCGTTTTCTCTCCGTGCCTTGTGGCCACTGACGGCCTCGCGTTCGTCACGCCTGGATCGTCGCGCTTTCGTCGGCACCCTGACCCCTGCCCTGCTGATCATCAGCGGCTGCGAACTCGTAAGATGTGAGATCACGTACTCATCGTTTGTTTGTATCGTCCATGTGCCGGTCAACGGCAGTCCTGCCCGTCCTTTATCGCCCATGTTGGTTGCGCCATGCAAATGGCATCCTTCGCAGCCTGCGCTGGCAGCCTCCTCGTCTTGCCCGTGCGTCGGTAGGACAATTTCAACGTCCGGCGTGGCGGACGTTGCGGGCGTTGCGCTGCCCAATTGGCATTCCCAGCGCGGAAAATACTGCAAAGACGGACGGTACTTTGCATGTTTTGTGGCTTTTAGCTTTGCGCCCCCGTTGGACAGCTTGAATCCGCACTATTATGGATGTACGCACTCGCGGCTTCTACTTTTGGTGCTCTATTGTCTGTATCGCGCCTGCTGTCCACGAAGCTTGCCAGGCATACTCAGAATCCGCCCGGCAAAGTGGCAAAGTGGCCTTTTCATTGCAATTACTTGCGCACAAAAGTACGAGCAGGCGAGTCGAACCTGAACAGGACCCCAACGAGACAAGTCACGTCAAGAGGGACAAGAGCACACCAATCACGTATTGACTACTGGCGGCGGAGCGGAGCGGGCTCCCGGTCTTCTGTCCCTTTGTGGCACACCAACAGGCCATCACGCTGCTTGTGATGACCAGACGACGCGAATGCGGCCAGCGGCCGCGGCCAGCGACCACAGACGAAAACACAGCGGCGAGCAGGCAGCGACGCGCTCTGGTGTTTGAACTCGACAGCATCGCTTTGTCGACGACCAAATGGAGACGGTGGTGACAGGGATACCGTTTGGACAGGGGGGGCTGAGATCTGAATGCCCCGTTTTCGATGCCCTGTCCACTCTCGCTCTTCTTCTGGTCTTGCCGGGACGTCTTATCTCCACGGGGAGCCGTCTCTTTCCAGGTAGGGGGCCACCAGCGAGAGCCACCTGAGAGACTCAGATCGAATGGACCAACTAGGCCCGGCTGCATCCAATGCTCATATCAATTGGATTTGCCGCCGGCATGCGAGTACGATGTACATCGTATCTCTCGCCGCACGAACAATAGGAGCCAGGGTGCTACCGCACCAGCGCTGTGCTCTTTTCGGCCAGCTAACCTTCTCGCACCTTACCTGACTCTCCCTTTCCGCCTACCCCTGCTTGACCATATTCAGATTTTGGACCACGAGGAAAATGCTACTAGAAACTGACTGGTCCGACGAATACATAAAACCGATAAAACGAAAAAAACGATAAAACGATAAAATGATAAAATACACGGCCGCTAATAAACACAGCCAGACAAGGGTCTGCCGGCCTGTTCCTCTCCACACCCTCGCCCTCGAATTCTTTTCGCTGTTTTTTCTCTTTTCGTCTGTGGTTCCTCCCCCCATGTCACCCTCCTCGGTACCTGGACTGTCCGCCTCTTGCTTTCTTTTGGCTCCTCTCCTGGACGAACATTCTTCACCACACTCCTCACCTCTTATTAGTCAGTAGCTGCCTTTCCATGGACAATCCTCGGGGCGCAACGACGGTAGTGGATCATTCGAGTACGACGCTTGAAAATACACCGAGTATCTTTTCCTCACCCTAAGGATATGGTGCCGACAATTACATCCTAGCCGGCCGCCCATCTCTACTCTTCTCGTCGCGGCTCATCTTATTACCTCTTTTCCTTGGCCCTTTCTGTGCGAGGACAACTTCACTTCTCTCGACAGCTTGTACGAGGACGACTATACATTATCCCGACGCTCTCCTCCCCCGCTGTGCGTGCTGTGTGCTCCGTGTGCTCTGTGTGTGCTATCTGTGTGCACTGTGCCACGGACTTGCGTCTAACTCTACGAGCCAAACGAACCGAACCACAACCACCATCAGGACGAACCGCACGAACCACTCCTGCGGCTACCTGGATCTTGGACGTCTCGGCAATTGTGCAAGCTCGCCGTTTTCCCAACACGTCTGTCTAGGTCGAAGGCTTGTGCGCTCAACCACACGACTCTGGACGCACGCAAAAAAGCTCATTGACGCTCCTTCATCTCCATACTCCGCTCGGCTTGCGCAGACCCTCAACAACAGGACAGAGCTCGAGTTCGTCTACACTGTCAGTGCTTGCCAGGTGCTCGGTCTGCCTATCAGGAAGGATCGCTAACGATCCTCCACAGCATACGGCACTTCTACACCTCAACGCAGCACCCACTCCGCTTCCTCGCTGTTTCTGTTCTGCTCTCCACCACAACCAAAGAACACAGTTCAGGTCAGTTCCAGTTCCTCGATGCAACCCCTCCGCCCATTCTCCAACAGCCTCCTGCATACTCTTGTGCATCTCCTCTGCATCTCCGGCAACATCTGCCGCGCCTGTCTATCCGGTTGGAGCCAGATGTGTCAGTGGCCCCGAGGCGGCCGGCAGTGAGGACTGTCTAAGCCGCATGCCTTTCCTCACACTCCTACACCTCACATTCCTACTATTTCCCTGTGTCATAACTCCTACAATATACTCGAGCGCGACCGGAGGGTCGCTGACTCCCCACTTTGACCACGGCATCGCTCATTTACTACGGAGGGAAGGCCCTCCGTGCGCTTCTCTGATGTCTCCACACGACGGTGTACACTGTTTCTCACTACCGTTGCAACGTCAAATGCCCACACGCCCTTTCTCACACCCCCCTTCGATTTGTCTTGTTCCTGCATCCGATCTCGTGTTATTGCTCTTGGGCAGATCGAGACACCTGTTCTATTGCAGTCTCTGCTCTGCTGTTGTTTAGCCCCTCTGCCCCTCTGCCCCAAGCCGTTCTGCCGTTCTCTCGTTCTGTATATATGTCGTCTGCCTGCCCATGCTTTTCCATCTGTCCTGTCCGTATCAGCCCGCCAGCCTACCATTGTCTGCCCAACTAACACTTGCAGTTCTATTTCTGTCCCGAGAAGCAACACCCCCGTTCTACATACTCGGTCAGACCAAGCTCAACCAAGCCGGCCACAGCTTCGCCACAGCACATGCTTCTTCTGCGCCTGCATTCTTTTGAAACGGCCTTTTGAGCCAGGGACGGAATACGAGAACAGGAGAAGAGAGAGAACCCGGAGCTCGACTGCGAAACAATACAGGAATCAATCGACCAACCAGACCTGCGGCGGCAGCGCACCAAGACCACCCACCAACACGAGCAGCTTTCCGAGAGGGCCCACAACCGACGCTTACCCCTTCAAACTTCTACCACGTTCAACAGCTGTTAGTGAGGTGTCCCTGGCCTAGCCAGCCTGTCGTAACCACCTAACGGTTTTTGATCGTTAGCCTGAAAACCTCGTGGGATTAAAAAAAGCGTGCCTGTGCGTACGACCTTGGGCACCCCCCTGCTGGTACGTATCTTTTCCTGTCTATTTTATTCCTTAATTCCTCTGTTCTCTTTAAGTCGCCAATCTTCACACCACAGTCGTTACCGTTCACACTCCCCTCTAATGTATTCATAAAGACACTGCATCGCCCGCACCTCCTTCCACCTTGTCTCTTGTTCTACCATATGGAGAGAACTTAACTTCTCCTAACCTCCCATCTCTTCCATCTCTTCTACCATATATTGTCTCGCTGTCGTCTGCCCCATTCGTCCTCTTTTTTGTTCTTTGTCGTGTTCGCGCCAGTATCTTTTCTCCCCTGTCGATATCAAGCCTGCCTGCTTTCTCCCTTGAGCCTCGCTGCCGTGCGTTCTTCCTGGGAAAACCTGCACTCGGCCTTTTTTGTTGCTCTTTGCCGTTCTGGCTCTGTCCTTTCCCCCCCTCCATTCCCTCTCGGCTGTGATTGCTTTCTGGCCGCGCCAGAGACAGTGCATGCGATAGTCGGCACACTAGCACCAGACACCACCATCAACCTGCAGGACTCGAGCAATTTTCTGCCCGACCAGTCAAACTGACTTCCCAAAGCATCCTGACGGTCCACCAACTACGACTGACTGTTCAACCGCTCGACCGTGCAACCCGGTTTGCGCTACCCACCACTTGCGACTTGCATACATCTGCGGCTGCATTGAGGACGAACACGCACGTCTTCGTGCCATTTCATTCCCCGCAACATCCTTTACACAACTCATTGTCTTGGATTCTGTCGGCATTTGGCACTGGCGATTTTTATCACCAACTTTAGCCACTCACAACCATTTATCACCCGGCTGCCACCCCGACACGCCGACTTCTCCCACTCGATTGCCAAAGAGATGGAACTCATGGAACTTGTGGACCACGATCCTGCGCCGCGCCCGTTCCGGTGCGACTGGCAATCATGCAACAAGGTGCGCTCGCGACACGCTGCCTTTGCAGATTTGTATCTGTCTGTTGGACACGACTAACAACCGCATAGAGTTTCAACCGCAAGTCTGATCTCCAGCGCCATTACCGCATACATACGAATGAGCGGCCGTACCAGTGCAGCACTCCTGGCTGTGGTAAGAGCTTCATCCAGCGAAGCGCACTGACCGTGCACATCCGCACGCACACGGGCGAGAAGCCGCATATGTGCCAACATGCCGGCTGCAGCAAGCGTTTCTCTGATGTAAGTACCTGTCGATTAAGGCATGTCTTGCACAAGAACACAACCCGATATTGACTTGGAAGTCTTCGAGTTTGGCTCGCCACCGGCGCATTCACACCGGCAAGCGGCCGTACAAATGCGCCCATGACGGGTGCCTGAAGAGGTAAGCAGAGCCGGCAGATCCGGCGACGCCTGGAGAGTTTCGTGCTAACAGACCCAGCTTCTGTCGGAAGACGACTATGGTGAAGCACCAGCGACGGTCGCACCAGCGCGGCATCCACTCGTCGGAGCTGGACGACTGCTCTTCGGATTCGGGCAGCGACGAGACGCCATCGACGCCCAAGAGCAATAGCACTATGTACTGGCCGCCGCCGCAGATGAACCTTGGCCCCATGGTCACTCAGCCGAACCACGCCATCCACCGGGCGGCCTCGTTTGCCGACTTCGGCCAGCATGTCAGCTACGACATGACGGCCTCGTTTACGGCGGCCCACCGCAGCAACGTCCCGATGCAGCCACACGAGTATGCTGCCCAGCAGGTGCACGATCCGAGCGCAGCTGTGGCCCAAAATCCGACTGTGGCCATTGTCCATACGGCCATGGCGCCACATCACCCAGCTATGCCGATTCTTCATCGTGCCGCCAGCCTGCCGCAGCATTCCTACTACCTGACGGACCACAACAACCCGGGCGTGGCGACAATGGACACAAATGCCCACATGGCCGCCGCAGCCGCACAGTACCACCAGCAGATGCCGCGCCAGAGTGTGGAGCGCCTTGCCGTCGACATTCCGTACTCGGCTACACCTGCACTGGCGGCGTCGATTCAGAGCAGTCCGAGCAGCTTTTCAGCTGGTCGCAGCCCGTCGACGCAGGAAGGCTACTACACGCATCAGGCCAGCCAGGCAGCCACCTATGCGCTGCACCAGGCGGCGCCCATGGAGCAGCAGGCCGCACTCGGCCACTACCAGCCGGCCCAGCCTACGCCGGTTGCTGCGCAGGCACAGCAGCTGGTCCACACGATTGGCGCTCCCCACGAGCAGTACATGCATCAGCAGCAGCAACAGCAACAACACCAGCAGCAGCAGCAGCAGCAACAACAACAACAGCATCACCAACAGCATCACCAACACCAACACCAGCCGCCACCGCAGGTGCCTACCTCGCAGGCACAGACCCCCGTGGTCGAAGAGCAGTGGTACAACAACGTGGCGTACCAGTCGCCGGTGGAGGTGCCGCAGATGACTCAGATTCCCACGTACGGCTCGACCGTGTACGACCCATGGGGTACCAAGATTGAGTTTGAGGCGACCGGCATTCAGATGCCGAGTGCGCGCATCGAGCAGATGTGAGGGCAGGCGTCAAAGACGTCGAGGGGCGTTGGGGACATGTGCTCTCGTCCCGCAACGATGTCGACTTCTTTTCCAGCGTTTCACCGATTTCTCACCGATACCCACAACCATCATCCATTCGTCTTTCCTTGCCCTAATATCCCATATCCATGTCCATATTGCATCAAGCAGTCTCATTGTGTCTTCAGCCTCATCACAAATACCTCGCGAGGTGGAGGCGTCTCTTGTACCACCATTGTTTTTGGTCTTGTTTCTGGGATGTTTTTCTGTTCTGTTTTCTTCCGAGCTCATATTTTTCTTGCATTTGCCTTGCTTGTTTTATCATATTTATCTTCTTGGGCGGCTCACGATTTCTCCACTGGTCTCACTCGTTCTTCTGGGTTTCCGTTTTCGGCCCATCATCTCAACTGCATGGCAACAGCGCTCGCCGGCGGCCTCGGCGCAGAAAATTCCGCCGTGTTTCGAGGGTTGCGGGCCTGGCGAATTCCTGGTTGCGCTGCTTGCTGTTTTGTGTTTTTCGAACGAGTTCCGGAATACTTGTCACGACGTCCTGATTTGACGGCTGCCACATTTTGCTATTTATTTTTATTTTTGTGTCCATCATGTTGCCAACATCATGTTGCCAACGGAAGGAAAGAGGGACACACCACGCCACAATGTCATGATCGAGAATGCGATTGGAGCATTTAATACCAGACGGCCGGTAATGCGGAGGAGAGGAACTCTGGAGAGGAGCGGAGGAACGAGAAAGAGGATGCAGGCGATTTGATGGGAAGTGCAGGATTTGCACCGAGGGAAAGAGGGACATACGCGGCTGGAAAGGAGCAACCAAGAGAAGCCAGCCAGTTACATTGGCAAAATAAATGTAAAACTATTTCAATGATGTCTCTGTGAAAGAAGTGTGCCCAGTTCTTGTCCACGGCCATTGGTTCCTGCAGCCCCATGCTAATCAAAGGCTCGACACCATGGCCCGGCCCCTTTCTACATTTCCCTTCACTTACCCCTGGAGGCAGTTGGCAGCCCATATTTTCCTCCTCAAAGAATGCGCTTCATTAGCATCGACTGTGGACATCGGACGACAGCCTGACGAGCAGCTACTTGGCACAAGCCACCTTGTTCTCGTTATGCCCTCAGCTTTTTTTTTCCTTCCTTTTTTTTTCACACTGGAAATCCAATATTGTGACCGCGAATGGAGCCATCTTGAGCGGCCTGTTGGGATGGAACCGACACTAAACCTACTTACCTCACCGAAGGTCCTCCGGGCCTGGGGGCGGGTGGCTGCCGTCCGGCATGCAAGACGGCGCTCCAGACGGCACCTTAAAAAGGCCGCGCACACGACGAAGGCCGAGACATGTGCTCTACTGCCCGACATGGCATCCAACACTTGTCCGAGTCCAATGCGCGGGGATCACCGTTGGGCGTCCAGGCAGCAGTGGCTTTGGAGTACTCTAGCCCATCTAGTCTGGCAAAAGCAAGACATGGATTGAGGCTGCCTGGAAGGATTACCACTTGGATCTCACGCCTGGACGTCTTCGAGTTGTCCTGCTGTTATGCAGATCCATTTCGTAGTGTACCACAGCATCGTCTGCAGACTTTTGTGCTGGCAAGTGAGACAGGGAGACCAGCTGGCAATAATCGCAAAAAGTACGCGCTTCCGGACGGACCTGTAGGCCGTCTCTTCCGCTGACCGAGGCTAGAAACTGAACCGTGCGCCGGGCACTGACGCCGCCGACTTTGCCGGCAACGCGGTACGATTTTCGCCAGTTCTACACATAGCATTTTTGCGCCCCCATCAAAACATCCCACAGCAAAGACGGCCGTGATGGGACGAATATGGGATGCTCCATGGGCGTCCCTTTGGGCGCCCCCTTTGGGGGCGTCACCCGTTGATGACGGCGACGGATTATTGCTCGCTTGTTTGCCTACAAGGGAGCTCTCGGTGGCTTTACCGATGATGTAATGAAATTCGGGCAGCTGGCAGGCAGCTGTGGGAGTTGCGACCGGACATACGAGGGCTCGGACTCGTAGTATTCTGACGTAGCTCCGCAGTTTTTGGCACAGTACGCGCACTTGCCGAAATGGCACCGACCACCGAGCACGTGCGTCGCGGGCAGTTTTAGTACGGTAATGCTGCAAAGACGATCGTAGCGGAGGCGGATGAGCAGAGGAGCAGCGAGCAGGTAGCAGGCAGCAGAGTGTTCTTTCAACTCGTTCTACGGAGCAGGCCGTGTCTTACTCGGTACCATTTGGGGTAAATACATTACATAAGCACACAGTGTGTCCGAGCACGCACTGATACAAGGTACTATGTAATTGTAAGTACTCTGCCTCGCCAAGCTATCGGAAGGCGGCGGCAACCCCAGCTTTCGCCCAAAGTTTGTCCACTGCACCGTCACGCGGGCTGCTGCTCATTCTCTTGACCTGCGTCGAGGCGGACCTAATTGGACCAACTTTCGGTGGACTGACACCCGCGCCCCACCAAGTCATTCCGCGCTTTCCTTTCTAGACCATCCGGGCGA
Organism: Leptographium flavum; assembly: GCA_963580335.1. NCBI lineage: Eukaryota > Fungi > Ascomycota > Sordariomycetes > Ophiostomatales > Ophiostomataceae > Leptographium > Leptographium flavum. Next base: position 682,681 of record OY756932.1, on the reverse strand, counting down.
TACGTCGATACTTACAGGGAAAGCGCGACGTTGGTTGGCCTGCCCTTGTATTTTCGATTTTGTGGGAAGGCGCCAGGCGCGCAGCGGCCGGCCAGCTCACCGTAAGCAAATGCGCCGCTGGTCACTGGCCTGTTGGTCCGCCTTCTACTTGTTTGTAGCTCCTCTACCGTATTTCCTAGCAGCTGCTACTTCCACATTTTCTCACCGACCGCCGCCGGAGCGAGTAATCCTCTAGAGCCCACACCAAAAGAAATCCACTCTTTTTTTTGCCTTCAAACCTGCAGCTGGTTCTCTTTCATCTCTCTCCTGTTTCTCGGCTGCCCCCCAGCATTTGCTCTTCTCATAAAGAGTCCTTTTTTTCCTGGCATCTGGTCCCGGCCCATCTCGTCTCTTTCCCCTCGTCTCTTTCCCTGTCAAACCCGCCGACAAGATGCTCAACCAAGTCAACCTGTCGTCGAGCAATCCTCTTCTTTAGTAAGAGGTGGGCATTTCGCTCGGCGTACTTGCAACAACACGTCTCTGCGTGTGGCATTGCACGTTGTACGTCTCGTGTCAAGCGCCATCGACACGGCATTTTGCTCTCGACTGGCACGCGTGCTTTCTTCAGGTCGGCAGTTCTTGTGCTCCCCGACTTGTGCTGTGGCGGCACTTTCCCAGCCCTCGCCTTGCACGGCACTATAAGTCGAGTCGTTCCGCCATTGCCGGGGCTCCCCATCAACAAGCCTAGCGACGGAGCCCGCCGGGTGGCATACGAAAAGAACAGGCGAACGGAAACCCATAGCGAATTGCGAAGCGAATCGAATCGAAACCAAAATGGCCACCAAGCGAAGCATCCACGCGTTTGCTAACGAGGAGCTGGCCGTCGACCAGCGTGCGGTGCTTGGCGGCATGCTGGACTACCCTACAGCGGACAAGGCCAAGGCTGCACAGCACGGCACCAGCGGCACCAGCGGCACCAGCGGCACCAGCAGCACCACCAACAGCACCGGTGCCAGCAGCATCAGCAGCGGCGCGTCTGCCCTCACCGACGCCACCGCCCTCATGGCGACCATGGAGCGAACGACGTCTGTATCGAGCGCGCAGAGCAGCAGCGCTAGCATCTCCTCTTCGGCCTACTCGTCAGCCTCGTCGACTGCCTCAGAGGCCAACTTTGCCAACGCAGAAGCAATGGAGGAAGCATCGGCGCCGCACCAGACGGCCAATATGGCGGTGGGCGCGCCCGTCAACTTTGGCCAGGTCATGCCCGGCCTGTATCGGAGTAGCTACCCGCGGCCGGAGAACTTTGCCTACTTGAAGCGGCTACAGCTGAAGACGATTGTGTAAGTTTGTGGAACCCCATGTCCGACTTTTTGGCAGCACTGACAAGCCGACGAATCAGAACGTTGGTGGACAAGAATTTCACACCAGAGTACCAAAAGTTTATGAGCGCCAACAACATCGAGCATCACGTGTTTGGCATGAAGGGCACGAAGAAGGAGGAGATTCCGCTTGCCACCATGGAGGCGATTCTGCGTTTAGTGCTGGACCGCCGAAATTACCCGCTGCTGATCCACTGCAACCACGGGAAGCACCGCACTGGCTGTGTCGTGGCCGTCGTGCGCAAGATTGCCGGCTGGGACAACGACCGGATTGTGCACGAGTACCAGACCTATGCCGGCATCAAGGAGCGCTCTTGCGACATTGCTTACATGCGCGCCTTTCAACTAGCAAGCATTTCCAGTCTAGTGTCCGACAAGAATCTGCAGGTCGTCGATGACGGCTCCGATGGCGTGGTCGGCCCGGTGCAGCCGCCAGTCATCGCCTTCCGGATTCCGCACTTCATCCGGGCGGCCTTTGTCTCCATGACGGTGCTGCTGATCTGGATGGTGTCCGGATCTAAGATGCCGCAACACCATAAGCGGTGATTTGTTGCTGGGGGTTCTGTCTTCTGTCTTGTGCTTTCTTTCTTTCTTTTTTTTTCACTTCTGTTCTTCCTTTCATTGTAACCGGGCTGGGGCTTTCTGACATTATATCTGTACAACGCTTGGGAGAGACTTATCAAGAGCTGAGAAGTCTTGGTAGAGACTGGGAACGGGGCACTGGAGCAACCGGTTATTGTTTAAGAGAGCGCTTTTACCGCTCCAACACATACAGACTCAATCAGGGTGTTTACGATACAACGGAACAGGACGAGTCCCTGCAGCAACTAACCTTTTGTACAGCGATTATTCTTTATGGCGTACCGGCGTCGGAGTATTTTAAGCTTTGTTCTATTCGTCCATGCTCGTTTGTGATCGTACAGGTCTGCATTGCGTGATTCCTATCCATGCTAGCAGCGGCTGATCTGGTGCCGACTGATGACCGGATGGCTGATGATTGGTAGCTGGTGGATGAGAGCTCCTTGCTGGCCAGCTTGTCTCAGTTCTCCGAGCCCCAGCGGTCACGCTCGCGGCGGGCCTCCGTCTCGGCCTCACGGTCGCCGGTCACACCGTACTTGACCACGCCGGCTGCACAGTTGACCGCTCCGAGGCCGATGGCGACGGCGCTCACAATCCGACGGGCCGGCGTCGTGAGCCGGCGGGTCGACGTGCGCTGGGCCGCTGGCGTCCAGGCCGTGGCCGGTGTCAGACGGCCGACACCGCGTCGCAACGCGCGCAACGACAGCAGCACGTACAGCCCGCTCCAGGCGGCCGACATGCCGGCGGCGTCAATGGCATAGCCGGCCACGTTGACGTAGCCGGCAAAGAAGAGGGCGGGCGCAAAGAGGAGCGGCAGCGGTTGAACCGGGCGGGTGTGCAGGGCCACGATGAACGTGGCGAGGCCCATGGGGGGAAAGGCCGAGGCTGGTCGTTAGCAGGGAAGAAGGGAGGCCGGCGGCAGCACAAAGAACCGACTCACAGCCCCAGGCGTCCAGCTTCGTCAGCAGCGACGTGGACGGGACGGGCGCGTCCGGCGGTGCGTCCGGCGGCGTGTCCGCTTCGGGCGCGGACATTGTGGTGGCGGCAGCGGTGGTGGGCAAAAAGGTGGTGTCGGCGTGAGGCTTCGTGAGGAACGGTCTCGAGGTTTGTCTCGGTGACGTCGCGAGGCCCTCTAGATGACTAAGCAGTTGTAAGGAATTTTTATTAATTTTTTTTTGACTTGCGCTTTTCCACAGTGCATTCGCCCGCCAAATGGCCTCTTGGCTATAGGACTTGAAGGGAACGAACAGCCACAGTGCCGACGAGCCACGTTTTGCTTACGATTAGCCTCTTATTTTGTGACCTGTTTCTCTGTACGATCGATCCGACGCATCTGTCCGTCTCGCGCCATCACCCGCTGTCCTTTTCCGTGTGGACGCTGCGTCTGCCTTTTGGCACATTCCACTGCGTATCGACCGACGGCCGTCTCGACGCCGCCATTTGCTGCACCCCTATCGAGAGCATCGTCGCATCGCCACATCGCCACATCGCGCCATTGCCACGACGACGACGACCACAACGACGACGATCCGTTGCGAACCAGTCACCCACACGTGCTGCTGCGAGCCTGCGCCTCCAACTCGGACGGCACAGTGCAGCAGCTATCCGGAGCGGGACTAGACACGACCGATCCGGCACAACCCCCGCGATCAAACGTCGACCTGGCCGACTGCCTCACTTCTGCCCCTGTCCCTCTCCGACTGCACCACCGCCTCTCCCACGGCCATGCCGGCGACCTCGTCCGGGGCCGACGCCTCGTCGGGCGCGCGCCACCGCGAACACAACCAGGGCAACCAGGACCGGTCCTACACAGTCGAGCAGACGGCGGCGGTGCTGCGGATCCGCCGCTGCAAGGCCACGGCCTTTTACGAGATCCTCGACATTGAGCGGACCGTGTCGAGCGCCGAGGTGAAAAAGGCCTACCGTAAGCAGAGCCTGATGACCCACCCCGACAAAAACGGCCACCCCCACGCCGACGAGGCCTTCAAGATGGTGTCGCGTGCCTTTGGCGTGCTGGGCGACAAGGAGAAGCGCGACAAGTACGACCGGTTCGGCACCGACCCAGACGCGCGGTTCGGCGGGGGCGGCAGTGGAAACGGCGGCGGGGGTGGTGGAGGTGGTGGTGGTGGCTTCGGCCCGGGGATGGGCAACCCGTTTGCGCGGGCCGGCGGCGGTGGCGGCGGCGGCGGCATGTGGGAGGACGACATGAGCCCCGAGGAGATGTTCCGGCGGTTCTTTGGCGGCGGCGGCGGTGGCGGTGGCGGGTTCCCCTTTGGTGGTGAGTGCGATGCGTGCGATGCGTGTGTGTGTTGTGGTGCGATCCGGACGTTTGTGCTGACAGCCCCAGGCTTCGATACGGGCCCGCAATTTGTCTTTAACATGGGTGGCGGCCCTGGCTTCCGGGTGCACCAGTTCGGCGGCGCACGGCCGCGGACGCGGCCACGGCAGGCAGGCGGCGCGGGCGGCGCGGAACAAGGACGGCAGGACCAAGGGCTGATGGCGACGATTGTGGGCCTGCTGCCGATCCTGATACTGTTTGTGCTGCCGCTGCTGTCGTCGCTCTTCTCGGGCAGCGGGACGACGCAGCCGGCGATGCCGCGCATGGTCTTTGACGCGCCAGAGCCGCCGTTTACGCTTGGCCGGCGGACGACGAGCAACGTCAAGTACTTTGTGGACCCGCGGGACTTTGCGCCGTTCCAGGACAACGCGCAGAAGCTGTCGCAGCTGGACAACTATGCAGACGTGACGTTGGTGCGCACGCTGCGGGCGCAGTGCGAGCGCGAGATGCAGCACCGACAGCGGCTGCGCGAGGATGCACAGGGCTGGATCTTCCAGGACGCAGACAAGATGGAGGTGGCCAACAACTACGAGATGCGGTCGTGCAAGCGGCTGGAGAAGATGAACAAGGCGGTGCAGTGAGGCGGAAGAGCCGGCGGTCGAATCGTGAGAGCGTGAGAGCGTGAGAGCGTGAGAGCATGAGAGTGCGCGGGAGCGATGGAGAGCGATGGAGAGCGAAGAGACTTGCAGAGGCACAGAGACACGACGCGGTCTGCCGGCGTTGGAGGCGCATTTTGCCACGTCATTGGAACACTATTTGCACATTTTCTCTGTTCCTTGCTCCTTGTGTGCCCTGCATGGGATACGCGAAATGTACGAGTGGCGGCGGGAGGCTGCCGAATGCCCAGGAATTGATTGGTTTCTGTTCGCTGCATGCTGCATTGCTGTTTGCTGCTTTTGCCTTTTGCGACTTGCTCTCTGCTAAGTCGGCTTGCCACCGTTGCAGTATAGCACGAATGTAGACTAGCGCCCTTCAAGGTGCTGCCTAGCGACGTCACCGAGAGCGCCGGGCTGTGCGCGCGGAAATGGCCACTGCAGCTGCTGTAGTGTGGCTCTGTGGCACCGAGGGAGGGCGCCAGCTTCGCACCTTCCCTCCTTGGGCGGTTCCTGACGTACTCGTACACGCCGCTGGCCATATGAGAACGCTCCTTCCACATGCGTCCTTTGAGATCGATCGATCCCGCCTATTCGACGATTCGACGATTTGACGGTTCTCTTTCGACTGTTCATATCTCCTCGACCTGTCCTCTATACTCTCTTCCACGACAGGCGACTGCGTCACTCTTTGACACGACCCTGCCCCGCCAGCCAAGACGAGGCCGGATTACAGAGTGACGCCATTTCACGGGCATTTGCTCTCGAGCTCTCACTGCCGAGAAGAGACGAAGATCAAATATCCTAATCAAAGATCAACAGTCAACTCGTGCGATCGACCATGGTCACCCGAAAGCCCCTCCCGCAATCCTACTACGCCGCTGCCGGCACGCCCACCGATGCGTCCGGCTTCTCGGGCTTTGAGGCGGAAGAGGAGAGCGTCTGGCGGCAGCCGCCGCCGCCGCCACCACCACTACAACAACAACAACATCAGCCGCTGCCGCCGCAGACGACTGGCTCTTCCACCGAGACCAACCCGTTCAAGAAGAAGCTGGCGGCGGCGGCGACGACCGGCAGCGGCGCGAAACGGAATCCGTGGCAGCCAGACGACAATGCCAGCCTGAACATGGCGGTGCCGCAGCTGGTGCTTCCCCAAAACACGGGCGGCAGTGCCCGGAGCGGTGCCAGCGGTGCCAGCGGCGTCAGCGGCGGTGGATGGGGATCGCAGGCCGGGTCCGAGCATCCCTCGCGCCGGGCCTCGCCAGCGCCCAAGTTGCCGCGGCCCGAGTCCAACTTGCTGATCTTTGAGCCGGGCGAAGAGACCGAGGCCAGCGGATGGGCCGACGTGGCAGCCAACAAGGCTCCGGAGCGGGCACCACCGCCGCTGCCGTTTGCCCCGTCCACACAGGACGAGGTCTACCGCGACCAGCACGCGTGGGACGATGTGCACAGTAGTGCGGATAGAAGTGCACGACCGGTGCTAGCGGCGGGAGCCGCGGCGGAGGAGGCGGCTGGGGAGGGCTGGAGCCTGGTGGGCGACCAGGTGACGGACCAGGCCACCATTGACCAGGTAGCGCCCGGACAGCTGTCGCGGCATAGTACGTGGGAGAACTTTACCGACGAGGAGGACGAGGGAGAGGGCAGAAAGGGGGCCAAGAAGAAGGAGGCAAAGGCAGGAGAGAGAGCGACAGCGGCGGCAGCCGCTGTACGAACATCTGCACCAACTATACCGACTGCACCAACCTCTCCAACCGCTCCAACCGCTCCGACCGCACCAACCGCACCGACAGTACCGAAAGCGCCGCTGGTTATGCCGATGATCGTTCCGCCCACTACGGTGCCAACGCCGCGCGTACAGCCACCGGTGCGCAGCCTGCTGGACATTGACGATGTGGGCCCGCCGCCGGGACCACCACAGCCGCCGCGGTCGGTGGAGGCCGACAAGACGGAGACGTACCAGATCAAAAACGTGCGGTGGTACGACGCCAAGGCGGAGCAGAACCCGCGCGTGTCGCCGATTCTGGTGCAGAACAAGAACGGGCCGTGTCCGCTGGTGGCGCTGGTCAACGCGCTGACGCTGACGACGCCGGCAGACGCGCAGACGGCGCTGGTCGATACGCTGCGGTCGCGCGAGCAGGTCAGCCTGACGCTGCTGCTGGACGCCGTCTTTGAAGAGCTCATGTTTTCGCGGCGCAGCGAGGGCGGCGACGAGCTGCCCGACGTCGACGAGCTGTACCGGTTTTTACAGGGTCTGCACACGGGCATGAACGTGAACCCACGCTTCATCCCGACGGCCGAGGTGACGGCAGCGTACAAGCGGACGTCGCTCGGCCACCTGCACCCGACACAGCGCAGCTCCATGATGCCAGGCACCTTTGAGGACACGCGCGAGATGCAGCTGTACGCCACCTTTCACATCCCGCTGATCCATGGCTGGCTGCCGTCGCCGGACGAGGCCGCCTACGGCGCGCTGGACCGCCGCGCCGCGTCGTACGACAGCGCGCAGAACCTGCTCTTCCACGAGGAGGAGCTAGAGCAGAAGCTAGCCGGCAACGGCCTGACCGAGGATGAGCAGGCGCTGTACCAGGACATCCAGCTAGTCAAGCAGTTTTTGGCCAGCGCCGCCACGCAGCTGACGCCCTTTGGCCTCGATGTCGTGGCCGCGTCGATGCGCCCGGGCACGTTTGCCATTCTCTTCCGCAACGACCACTTTGCCACGCTCTACCGCCACCCGCAGACGATGCAGCTGCTGGCGCTCGTGACCGACGCCGGCTATGCAGGCCACGACGAGGTCGTCTGGGAGACGCTGGTCGACGTCAATGGCGAGCATGCCGAGTTCTACTCGGGCGACTTTCGCCTGGTGGGCGCAAGCCAGCACGGGGGCAGCTCGTCGGGTAGTCCGGTGCGTGGGCAGTCCAGCAACCAAACCGGCCCGGCAGGCCAAACCGGCCAGGCCGGCCAGGCTGGCGTCCAGGACGGCTGGACGACCGTTCAATCAAGACGGGACAAGAACCAGCAGCAGCAGTCGCCTCCGCAATCGCCGCATACGCCGTCCATCCGGCTGTCCCGCCACGAGCAGGAGGACCGCGACCTGGCTCTGGCCCTACAGCTGCAGGAGGAGGAGGAGGAGCGACAGCGTGCGGCCACGGCACGGCGGCAGCGCGAGAGCCAACTGTCGGAGCGGTTTATCGAGCAGCAGCGCCAGACAGCTAGCACGACGGCGGCGTCCAATTCGAATGCCAATGCGAACACAGCCTCGGCTTCGGCTGCGTCGCCCGTCGTGGCGCCGCGCCGCAGCTCTGCCAACGGGCCGCAGTATTATCTCGGCAGCGGAAGCTCAGCGGCAGCGTCATCCCTTTCGGTCAACAACGCCCGTGTCCGTGCCTCCTCGGTCACGCCCTCTGCCGGTGCCGGTGCTGCTGCTGAAGCCACCGGTACCGCCAATCCAGCGCGCTACCGCGGCCGCAACGCCTCGACGTCGGCCCTGCCGACGCAGCAGCAGCAAACGATCCGCCCCCTGCTGGCGCCTCTGGTGACGTCGGCCGGCCCCTCGTCGGCCGGCAGCGCTTCCACGACGACGACATCCACTACCACCACCGCCGCGCGGCGCACCGGCCGCCAGCCCGTCTACCGGCCCACGTCCGACGACGACGAGGCCCCGCCCTCGTACGAACAGGCCGCCAAGCTGGCGCCTTACCACCCGCCGCCCGGGCAAGACCTCGCCCAGCCGTCCATGGCCACGGTGCCGTCTTCCCTGCTGCCGCCCGTCTCACCGCAGCGGCCGCGGCCCTTGGTGGCCTCGCTGCCGGCGACGACGCGGCCGGGCGTCTATGCGCAGCAGCCGCTCGCCCACCGCCAGCAACAGCAGAGCGCCTACCAGCAGGCGTACCAGGATGCGCAAATGCGCGAGCGCGACCGGGACTGCATCATCATGTAATAAATGGCAGATAATGAGCCCAGACAGAGCGTTTGGATTGGCGCGACGGATGATTGTCTTGGAGGGTATTTTCCTTTTTTCTTTTTTTCTTTTTTTCTTTCTTGTACAAGGTAGCGACGAGCGAATGAATCACGGCCGACTGGCCAACGTACTACTTACTCATGTCTGTCTGGTTTCAACGAGTATATTGCTCTGGCCCGGCTGCTGCGAGTGCATTCATGCGAGATTGTGGCTCTCTAGCAGCCAACAAGTCCCAGCACCCTGGAACTAAGCCTCGCTGTTTTCTTCTCTCCCTGGCCGTCTTCGTCTCCCCGCCCTTCTGATCTGGCCATCCGCAACGCCGCCGAGACCAGCGTCGTCCTCTACACAACACTGGCCATTCCATACCGCTTGGTCCCTCGCAAGCAATAGGCCTCCCTTGTCTCGGCTTTTGCCTAGAGATCCAGGCATCCGGGGCATCTCCCCCCCGACACGTCCAATCGGTAATGCAACGTCTTGTCTAGCAGGCCGCTCACAGCCTGCAGCCATCGGCGGCTGATAAAATTAGTCTTTTGGGCAGCCAGCCGAAAATCGGACAAAATGGCCATACGGCCCTGTCTGGTAGAAAATACTAAGCCATGTGTGAAGCTGCTTGATCATCCCAGAGCTCTGGGGCTGTAGCATCCACGTGCCAAAAAAAATAGACTGCCGGGCGTACACCCGCGCCCTGCAAACCCTCCCGGTTCGCGCAGTCGGTCGTTTGAGACAGCAATAGTGTCTGGGATCCTTTGTAGAAACTCGCGCACCAAAGCGACCCGTTCAAAGGAGCACACGTGGCTATCTCATTTCGTCTCTTCTCCTTCGCCACCCGTGCGGTTTGCGTGGCCTCCCGGAGCTGGACCCCCGTGGTGTGGCGGCGGCCCTTGGTGCGTGTGGTTCTGGTTTTGGTGGTTCTTCCCGCTGTAGTTGCCACTGCCGTTGTTGCGATGCGGCGGCCCGTACTGGTGCATTTGCTGCGGGCTCGTGCCAAACTGCTGCGAACCCGCATTGTTGTTAAACCCTCCTCGCATGGGTCCTTTTGCTGTCACGTTAGTCTGCTGTCAATGCACACGAGCTAAAAGCTAGAATCTTACCGCCTTGCCCTGGATGCTGCGGCCCGTAACCGGGCGCGGGCTGCTGGTATTGCACGCTGGGACTCATTCCATACATTGGCGGCTGTCCCTGCTGAGACCCTTGCTGTGCCATCATAGGCGCTGCCACCGGACGGCCCGGGCTTGGATACCCGTTTGCTCCCGGCATACCCTGCGGAGAGCCTGCTGCGCTTGCTGCACCCTGTGGCGGCATGTACTGGTGCGGGCCCGGGTATCCCGGCATCTGCTGGCCCGGAGGTATAGCCCCTCCCGGTACAGGCACAAACTGCTGTGGCGGCATCATCGGCATCATCGGGCCAGACTGCGGCGGCATGTACTGCTGCCCATTGTTGGGGTAGTTCCGGTAGTTGTTCATCTGAGGCGTGCCCGCAATGAATGGCATGGCCGGCTGGCTATAGGGCATCTGCGGCGTGCCGCCCTGCTGCGGGTACATGGGCACCTGCGCCATACGAGGTGACGCATATGACTGCGCAGAGTTGGAGTGCATCATCCGATGGTCGTCGTTGCCATTGTATGGCATGTGCGACCCAGGCCCATGTGGCCCGCCACCTGCATGCATCGGCATCGACGGCATGTGTGCCATCCGCTGGCCCATCGGACCGCCGTGCTGCTGGGGATGGAATGGCATCTGGTGCTGGACCATCTGCGGCATCCCAAGCGGCATCGCGTGTCCTGCAATGGGTGTCGCCAACGAGGCCAGTGCAAACGCCACTCGTTCAAAATACTCATTGTATGTCAGCCGCATGGTCGAGTCGTACCTCTCGTCATCCTGGGGCTGCCGCCAAGTGGGAGGCGTGTCGTAGGATGGCCGCAAGCCGTCGTTCTCGTCCCAGTTCCGGCCCTGAGGAGGCTTGATCAACCGAACATGTGCCAGGATCTGGCACTTCTTGGGGTCGATAGCCCTGGTCTTGCGCCGAATCGGGCTTGGGGTGGGCACGTGTGGCGATGGAACCGTCACAATCGTAGGGGCTGTCGAGGCTGCTCCGCTGGGGTGCGACGGGTCCGACATGTTGTTTACCATCGACCGCGGGCTTGAGCCGGCGCTAGGGCCGGCAGGGTTGAAGGATGCCGCAAACGGGCTGGGCCGAAACTCGTGCGTCGTCGGGTTCAGCTTCTGAGCTCCGTGGCTGCTTGCCGAGAGGCCACTGCCGCGCCTGTTGAAATTGGGATCGACCGGATTCCCAGCGCCTGCCGAAGGGGCACGCGTGTCGCCCGTGCCATTGTAGTGTGTGTGCGGCCCAGACTGCTTAGGGTAGCGTGTCTGATCCATGTTGTTGCGAAGACGTTCTGCAAGATGACCGGTGCTCGGTCCCTGGGCCATGTGCGGTCCATTCGACCGATGGTCGCCACGGTACATCTGCGGCTGCTGGCGATAGCCCTGCTGCATGTATGGCGGCCGAGAGCCGGCGTGGCGGCCTGCCACAGACGGCGAACCGCTGTGCACAGCCCCGTGTGCGCGGTTGTTGGTCTGGGCCGGCTTTTCGGTGACGGCGCTAGGAACAGTAGTGGGCGAAGTAGCGTTCGCGGCCGTGGCCGGAGCCGGTCCGGAAGCAGAAGCAGCGCCAGAAGCAGCTGCAGCAGCCGTCTTGCCGGACGAAGGCGGCGTCGCCGTCTCCTTGGCCTTGGATTCAGCCTTGGTCTTGGCAAGCTCCTCGGCATTCCGCATGGCCTTCTCTTGGATCTGCTTCTGTTTGGCAGGGTCCTTGGCGATAATGGGGATGAGGTCGCTGGGAACGGGGGTTGAGAGTTTGAAGCTGTCTGAGAACTTTTTAAGTTCCTGCAGCTTGACCTGGGCATCGGCCTTCATCTTGTTGTGCCGCGCCTTTTCCGTGTTCATGCGCTCCTGGCTGGCAAAGTTTTTGAAATCCATCAGCAGCGCCTTCTCGACGCCGTCTGCTGCACTCCGTGGGGGCACAGGGCTCGTCGAAGAGGTCGGCCCAGCCGGCTTGGCATTGGGAGAGAAGGACGTCCGGGCGCTGGCCGCAACGGGACGAAGAGACGAAACCGAAGGCACTGCTACTGATGTCTTGCTCTTCTCATTCGGCGTTGCGGAGGGCCTGGCGGGTTCGGGCTGCTCTGTGTGGGCAGCTTTGGTGTCGGGCAGTTTTGCCTCTGCAGCCGGGATCTTGGCCGCTGGCTTGGGTTCAGGCGTCCTGGCAAGCGGTGTTGCCACGGCCGAGGCTGGCCGGGAGTTGCCAGCGGCGGGCTTCTTCTGGTCATCAGACTTGGGAGCCAGCTGCTTCCTGTTGTTCTGGTTGGGGCCCCCCTTGACCTGGGCCATAATGATGGCCGGGTCGACAGGGGCACCGACGACGGTGGAGTGACCGGTGGGCGCACGTCTGGCAGGGGGCGTGTACTTGTTGTCGCGACCCGAGGAAAGCGGCGGGAAATCCTGTTGCCGGCGAACGCCACTGTATCTGAGAAGGAAAAGTGGTTAGCTTTATACTGATAGAATGCTGAAGCACAGCAAGTCTAGCACTCACTTGTCTTCCTCATCGCCACCATTATCTCCCCCGGCGAAATCCATGACGCGCTCTTCGGCCACGTGGCTGGTGACAGGAGCCGATGTCTCAATCTCACGGGCCATTCTCTCGGCGTTGGCCAGCCGTTCTCTGTACTGTGGATGGCTCCTATCGATGGCGGTGGTGTAAAGGTTCTCGTTGTAGTCCGTCGTCACGCCAAAGAGGTGCTCGTTGGCTGTGAACTGGTCCCATTCTACCTTGCTAGATGACGACCTCTCAAGCGACCCGTCCAAGTCGCCGGGAGCGTCGGGCACCCATCGCTGGAGAGGGCGCTCGATTCCGGTACGGTTGTTGGAAATCGCACTGTCTGTCCGGAAGCCAGAGCGAGCGCCTGATAGGGAAATACATGTCAGCAGTGCAGCGATAACGATTGTCTGGGTGTTTGGTGAGCGTTTGGTGAATCAGAAGATCAACCTACCATTCTGTGCCTTGCCCTCACCTTTGGCAGAGTTGCCGTCCTTGCGCAGGAAAGCCATGCTGTTCGAGTCTCGTTTGCTAGATCCGGTTATGCTTTCTCCAGGTGAGCGTCGTGGCTGGACCATTTTCAGGTTAAACTCAGGAGCCGCTAGAACAGGTGCTAGCATAAATGCTGGCGAGCGGAAGATAGGACGGCTGCAAGCAAACTAGGGGAGCTGTTAGCACTAAGCAATGCTGTTGGAAGATTCGGAGTGAAGCAGTATGTGGGTGCACGGAGAGACAGGAGAGAGACAAAAGAGAGACGGCTGGCGCCGAGACGGTTGCCTCGTTGCCACAAGGCAATGTCTTACCTCAAAACAAGTGCTCTAGAGCGAACCCGTAGATGTCCAGAACAAGTTGCTTATGAGCGCCAAACGACGTCAACACACAAAGGACTGGAAGAGCTCTGAAAGATCCCAGCAAACAGCTTCGTGGGGGGAAAAGAAGAGGCCGTTGCGTTGTCACAGATACGTCAGAAAGGGACAGCGGCCGAAACAATGTCGAGCGCTGGGCGATTATTCGTGAAGGGCGTTTGGAGAGATATTAGAGACTGAACAATAGCAGCTCTTCGATGGGCACATCCATGTCGAATCGAGAGGGATGTCGAGGAGGAAGCCGGTTGAGCTTCGATGATTCGATGATTCGACGATTCGGTGATTCGGTGATGTGATTCGGTGATTTGACGATTCGGTGCGGTAAAGGGGACGCAATGCAAGCTTTCCAGCAGACCCGGCGACGGAATCGGCGAAAGAAGACAGAGGTTAGAAAGAATTGTTCGTTTCAAGATCGGCCGTGCGGATAGCAAGAGCGGCAAGGAAAACGGCGCAGCAACGAAGAGAAAAAAAACGGTGGATGTTTCTCTGCCCTTCTCCTTTATTTGCTGCTAGATGGGACAAAAAGCAAAGCAAAAAAAAAGGAGGCAAGGAGAGGCGGAACAGGGGATAAACACGAACAGCGGGAAGCGCAACGACAGCAGGAAAGGAATGGGGCCGGGTAGAGGAGGGGGTGATGTGGTGGTGGTGAGGAAGTGTCGTTTCCTAGATGTGTTTTTTTGAGGAGAGATAGTAGGGACAAGCGATCAAAAATTAGACGGAAGTCAGAGAGTGAGACAGCGCGCTGAGTGGTCCGGGCCAGCGAGGACGGCACAGTGCCAATAAAATGCGAAAATGCAGGTGCTGGGAGGTGTCTCGTGTCTTAGGAGGAAAAGTGGGTACTGTGCTCGTGCGAGAGCGGCGGGAGCGAAGAAGAGATAAATTAAGAATTACAGAAAAGGAAAGAGGGAAGAGGAAAAAGTGTAAGGAGTAAGGAAAGACGGAAAGAAGAAATTAGGAGTGAATGAAGAAAACAGAGAAAGGGAAGCAGCTACCGAGCCGTCGTCTTTACGCTCTGCGCATCTTACAAAGTACAAAATACGGAACTGGCCCCAATGGATGTAGGCTCTGTAAATACAGTGCTCATATTGTGGTACAGATAGCCCTGTAGGTGGGGAGCTGCTTCTTTTGGGGCGACGACAGCGCGCCACTGCGAGGTTGCCAGATGCTGGGCAAACAAACGTAAGATGCAAGGCCACAGGAAGGGGGGATTGGCAGATTAGGGGAAGGAGGAACCCGCACAATGACACATGTCTACCAGCCCCAATAGATACACCTGTAACAATGTCGTCTAAACCTACGCTTGAAACAGCATAAGTCGCCTTGTTTGTCGGGGCGTCAACGAAAAAGACACCAGGCGCAGGGCCCGAGAGCCGAGAAGGTCAGGGGCAACAGAAAGGGTTGATGCCTTGGCCAAGCCGACAGCTGCAAGCGTATGGCAGCTATTTCCCAAGGCAATTTGAGTAGACACTGCGCTGCCGTCTGCTGTACCCTCTTCATATGCAGGCTAACGGCTGTTACTATGGCAAACCGAACTCAGCCGTTGGACTTGATGAGCGCGCCTTAATTTCCCAGCGGCACTATTTTAGGAAGATGCCGTGCGCCAAAGTGTTTAGGCGTACAAAGTAGGTCGTATCTCGTCGTCAGAGCACAAGTCCCAGATGCAACCCGAGCTTGTCCATCTGGCCACGGAGCCCAATTGAGCCCAAAGCCCTATTCCCAACGACTGCGCAGCTCGTTAGGGCTTCAGAGTTGTAGCTTTAGATAGTAGTGGCACAGTATTTGCACTGTGCCACCGGAGACTAAAAACGCGGCCGCCCTTAAATCGCACACAGACCAGGTTCCCCAGAAACCAAGTCACGTGCATTTACAGTTACCCCTCCATTCCGTTGGACTGTAAGATGAGTTGTAAACGGACGGACTTTTTGTGAGGTTCTTAATCTCTGGCAGATGTGTGAAGTGATGGTAGCAATGAATATTATAGTTGAGATGGCTATACAATACCCTTATTAGCAAATCAAATTGGGCTGGAAAATGAAAATATTTTTAACTTTTAGAAATTTGTTTCAACCCAACTTTGCGATTCGAAACATGTGTTGCTATTTACCAGCAATCAGAATTCATGTTACGTAGAAGCTTCCCTTGAACTCATGAGTTAAAAGATTGACTATTTTCCTTTGCGCCAGATCGATGTGTTAGTTCGGTAAATACCAAAATCTGGTGCTGTAGCGATGGCATATCTAGGTTAAAAGCCACTACTCGAGGCAAAAATTAACTTGATCAGTACAATCAAAAATAATATTAAAAAAAACGTACAGCAGCGGGTATTCGCTGGTCGTCACCGACCCAACTACTAATCCGCCGATTACTGGTTTAACTAGGGGAGAGCGGACGGGATCCCGTGTTGTCCAATATCTATGGCCGTACGTGAAATAGGAGGCAGAATGCTGGTTTACAAGGGGCGGTGCCAGCTATGGCGTGTGGAAGTGGCCCACGGCGATAGGGCTATCTGACTCTCTCTTGTTGCTGCCTATTTCCGTCTCTTCCAGCTGTATTCCAGCGTCCTCTTTTATGTCTTTCTTTGAGGCTTGTCAGGGTCCGAGCGACCATCTTTGCCAAATGAAAGACTGCAACCGGCAGCTCTCAATCCTGGCGGACGAACATAACCAACAGAATCCTCATCGCACCAACTCTGGCAGTTCCGTAGGTATGACAAGTGACCCGGGATCAAGGCGTCGGGACCGGATACTGCCTTGCGTTTATACTTCCCACTGCTGTTTGCATTAGGGCGATGCCATCTAGTTTAGCTGTCGACGCGAGAGGAGGTGAACTGGTGGTAGATTGATGTCGTGGTTTGCCTCGCCTCCGATCTCGCCGATCGCGGCTGTGGCTGGACCTCGAGACTGATCGCCAGGAAACGCTGCCGCGGATGGCTACCAAGGAGCCCAATTGATATCAGATTTGATACTCCATGATGCTCTGGAAGACACAGAGTACGGTATCTTGCACAAATACACTTGGTCCCACCAAACGCCTTTTTGGCACTTCTCCGGATATAACGCAATTTAAGGTTCCGAGGCACTCCGCGGGCCAGAAAAACACAAGCCCAAAACCTTAGGCTTAGTGTTTTGCCGTCTCATTTTCACCGCTTTCAGAGCCCGTCTCGCTCACTCGTTCGCTTTCTGCTCCTGTCAAATTGTCGTTTTCAGGTCTCGTAAAAGTTCCATGAGATCATATATACAGAAATAGAAAGTGTTTCTCCTTGGCATCTCGTCCATCGTCCACCGTCCATCCTCCACCTGCTCTTTTCTCGTCCTCCTCGTCCTCTTCATTTCCTCATGTCCTTCTCGACCGCATACCTGCTGGCGCTCGCCGCTTACAGGTCGCAGTAGTCGTAGGTGCTGGTAACCGTGACCGTCGGGGTAGCGGCAGTCGAGACGGAGGGCGTGATGCCCCAGCAGTTGCAGGCCGACGCGTAGGCAGCGGCCGACGAGCACGCGGTGGCGTAGGTCGGCTTGACGCTGGGGGAGCTGGTCACGGCAGCGGTAGCGTAGGTCTCCGCAGAGACCGACGTGGTGGCATCAATCCAAGTGGTCGAGGTGCTGTGCTTGTCAGTGTGCTGTTCTGCCGTGCTGTCGACAAGCTCATTTTCTCGTTTGCTCCTTCTCCCATCCACTTACACCGGCGCCGGAGTTACAACCGTTAGCATGAAGCTGGAGCAGTCGGACTGGCGGATGGTCGAGGCCAGCAGACCGGCACGGGTACCGGTGATGGCACGGTTGCAGTTGTTGCCGGAGCAGTCGCGGGCCGCAAAGACGTTGATGCCCGCCATGGCGGCGGAGACAAAGGAGAGGACGGCGAAGACCTTCATTTTGCTGGTGGGTGTGCGTTTGAGAAAACGGGAACAAAAAGAGGCTGGGCTGGGCTGAGGCTGAGCTGGGAGATGGTCCTGGAGATTGGGTCGATCCGCTGGGGAAGAAAAGAGAATCAATCTGTCAGGGGACGGTGACGATATATATAGAGGGCCAGGCGAAAGACGAAAAGAATGCACGGTCGGAGAGACCAGACGAACCAAGGATCACACCCCGGCATAGGCACGGACAACCCTGCCAAGTGGATGAACCAACACGGCCAACAAGCCACATGGGGGAGAAAGGAGGCGAGCCGAGGACGGACCAGAAAAGGAAGACACCAGCAAGGTATGAGGGCAGTATTGCGGTATGCCAAGACGGACCAGGCCTGGGAGAGCTAGAGACTAACGGACAATACCACCGTGGCGCTCGACGGAAAGCCGCACGCCCCCCGCTGCGTGCTGCTGGTCTTCCTGCGACCCCCGTTCAGCCTATAGCAGCGGCCAACCGGGGAACGAGGGACATTATTGCTCCAGTTCTTCTTGAGCAGTAGCTCAGTTAGTGTTTGCTAGTGTGGTGAACCTTAGCCCGCTGTTCCTTTGGCTGCGGCGGGCCACAGCTTATCGCACAAGGGGCGTGGCCCGCATCGGATTGGGACTAGCGGGCGAGACAGTTGGAAAAGAGCAGATACGACGGACTTCGTGTTGGGGGAATACGGGCCTATTCAGGCACAATCGCAGGCCAGCTCGACGCATTCGGGCTTGGGGGCCAATACATGTGGCCAAAAGCCAACGCAGGGCAGCTGCCGTCTGCGGTTGGACACGCTGTAATGCTGGGGAACGAGCAATGGGGCCAAGAGGGTCTCGCTGTGGAATGGAAGAAATGGCTCGTTCTAGGCGGTCGAGAATTTTCCGCACTTTCCGAACACTAAACAGGGTACAACCCAAGTAGTCCCCAGCGTCGCACCTCCCAGGCACGTGGGCGCCCTCGTGCACAAAAATGCAGCCGCAACACCGCTGGACCAGTCTTGGCAGCGCGGCGGATGTCTCCTGCACCGACACCCATACACGACCACCACAGGCACCACCTTTCCGCAACCTTGACCGAGTGTCCTCGTCCGGCCAGGAACACCCTCCGGCCGCCATAGAGATGGCTCGGCGGCTCTCTGATCGGGGCTTCCATCCCATGCACCACTCACAGGCCAGCCATTACGACCAGGCCGTGCAGCGATCGCCGGCCTCCTTTGCCATTCGCCGGCTGGCTCCCACGTGGGTGCGCATACCCGTGTACTGCACCACTTGCTCTTTAAGCTTCGGACCCAACACTCGGCTTGGTTCAGCCAGCGAGCCGTCTCCGATGCATTTTGCGGAAGACTGAAGCACGTGTGCTCCATGCCAAGAACAGGCACCGCCTGTCTTTTACCTTTTGCCTTTTACCTTTTGCCCTGCCAACGTTGTTTCCTGCCATCACGTTTCATGTGCCCTCGTGCTCTCTGTCCGCGCGCAACGGCACAAGCGGCAGCCGAATGTCCAAGTCGTCGCTGCCATGCACTGCCTCCACACTGCCGCTGTTCCCCGCCCTTGTCTGGCCGGCCAGGGCATGCGGCGGCCCATAATGACCATGCAGGTCCAGATCGCGGCCTTCTGTGACCACGTCCAGCCGCATCGAGACATGGCTGTACCTTTCCGCCTGCAGCTCCATCACGGCGCCGTCCGTGTCCAACTCGGCTGGTCGGGACGCCCGCGACGTCCAGGATGTCGACCGACGATGGCGTCGCTGCGAGCCGGAGCTGCTGCTGCTGCCGGCGAGCGTGCTGACTGAGTAATGTGGTCGGTGTGATGGTCGGTCAAAGATGGACACGGAGCCGGCGTCGGGATCTGTCGTTCCGCAGGCGGATGATCGCGACAGGTCCGACGGCAGGTCCGGCGGCAGATCCGACGACGGTGACGACGGCGACACCGGGCTGATCACTCTGTCGCTGCCGACGGTCGGCGTGTTGGAAATGGCCGAGATGACCGACAGGGTCCGCGACAGGCCATCTGCCAGCGTGCCTGGCCGCCTGTCGGTCCGTGCCGCTGTGTCGACACCCTCCAGCAGGTCATCGTAGTCGAGTTGCTCCACCTGTGACGGTGTCGGGACCATTTTGCGTCACGCCATTCTCTGCTCGCTACCGCTCCCGCGTGGTGATGGGGCGCTGCCGTGCGAGACTGCCGTCTTGCGTTTATGCAGATGGTGCATCACCCAAAGTGTAATGGCTACGCAGACGAGCAACATTCCAACGAGGCCGCCGACGAGGCCGCCGATCTGCGCATGGGTGAGTGCCGACGAGTCTCTTGGCGACAGAGAGGGAGTAGCCGCCATGGCCATCGAGGCTGCATGCGCCTCGCCGCGGCAGTCGTTTGATCTGTGTGAATCGCGAAAAGCTGAAAACAGCTGCAGCCGTCGCAAAAAAGCAAGGCAGCGCGTCGCATAAAACGCATACGACTCCAAACAAACAAGACTAGAGAACTCGAGAATGTCATGGCATGATAGAGGACAGTGCTCGGAATCACTGCCTGCGGTGTGGGATTGCTGACGACCCAGATTCTGACATTCTGACATCGTGGCTGGGGGCGGTCCATAAGGCTGCGGTCGGCGCCACAGTGGCCGCTGAGCCGCAGAGGAAGCAGCACGTAGAATGGAGTGCGGAGTGCAGTACGGTGTATTACTGGCTATTAAGCTCTGCGCCCGACAAAATCCTCCACGATCCGTTATGCTTTTTCCAAAGCGCGGCATGCTCCACAGAAGCTGCCTTCTTGCCTGAGCTGGCCCCCAATTATCGCGTGCTAAGTCGAGCGACTTTTTTCTAGGATCAAAGCACTGTAACGTACGTAATGCTCTGTGCTGTAGCTCTGCTGCCATCGCACAGTGACGTCTAACAGGCCAGGATATGTGTGGGCCTTGATAGAAACCACAACCTCCCCCCTTCTGTCTCTGCACACACTATCGGCAGCTTACACCCTTGACAACCAGCAGTACTGCAAACTCATACAATTGCCGATCGATCTCGCAAGTCTCCTCACGGGTGTCAATAAAGAACTTGGCCGCCGCCAAGCGATGCGCTAGCCGAGGATGGCAAGCGGAGGCGAATGGGCAATGCGCAAACAGGACAAACAAGTGCAGGGACAGCTTATAAAAGCTAACCTCTGCAGTTGCGACGAAGGTGCATTTTACGATATCGAGTCTGCAAAGAAAGGGTGAATTCAGCACTCGTTATGGCGTCTGGCGACGATGCCTCCGGGTTAGGAAAGTACTCCCCACACAACGCCCCGCCTTCTGCCCAAACTGGCCCGCTGCCACGTTCCTTCTCCTGGCTGGTGCTTTCTTTCCCACAATTACCCCCGAGCTCCGGCCTCTGGGCTTCTCCAATCTGGCGGATACGCGAATCTCCAAAACTGAGTTTATTTCCCTAAACGTATTCTTGCCGCTCCGATGACAGGACGAGAGAGCGTCAACGTCGCATGACCATCACCATAGGCCAAATTTCTATTTCCAGCCCCCCTGACGGCTCACTTTGCCGACCTTTCCCCGCCGTTTTGCCTCTAGCACTCCCCAGCCCACTCCCTAGTCCCGACAAACCCCGCAGGTTTCCCCAGCTTTTGGGGGGAACTTTTGGCAAAAATCGGACAACGAAAAATATCCTTCCTCGAACTGAATCCATCATGGTCTTGCCGTAGCAGACGACGCCGCCTCCAACCTCCGACCATGGCAGCCTTGCAGCCGCCTCTGCCGCTCCCTAAGCAGCTCCGCTTTGTCAACAACCAGGGCCAGCCCCCCTCTAAGCGGCGACGAATTAATGCAGCGTAAGCTTTGGGGTTCCTTGTTTCTTTGTTCCTGTCGAGGTCTTCGTCTAATTGGCAGATGTCTGACGTGTCGGAGACGCAAGACGCGTTGCGCCGGAGAGCGCCCGGCCTGTTCGACGTGCCAGAACAACGGTCACAAGTGCATGGGCTACATCAATGAGAAGAGGGAGAGCGAGGACCACGGCGGTGTCCAGATCATGTCTCTGTCGCATGCGCCGGCAGAGGAGGACGTGCCGGAAGTCGGTCCCTTGGGCCGTACCATGGGCATTGAACCAAAGCCAGACCGCGACATTTGCGACCGGGATGATGTCGACTGCCGCAAGGCTGTCTCGCCCGTCGCAATTGAACCGTCACTGCCCGAGGCCTCCACGCCCTCGATCCCTCCGCGTTCTGACTCCATCTGCGTCGCGCCCACCACCCCGCGACCGGAAAGCGATCAGCGGACACGGACGCGCCGGCTCAGCTGTCTTCGCTCAATCTCGCTCCTCGACGGCAATCCAGACCCCAAGAGCCAGTCGCCTACGCAGCCCCATCCCGACCCCTACGAGAGCCACCGCGTCCCGTATTTCCGCTACTTTGGTCCTACCGCCATCGTCCCCGGATACAAGCAAATGGTTGTCAATGTGTCGGTGCGCGACCGTCGACGCAGCCGCGGCAGCTTTTCCGCCTCGTCCCCCGGATCCTCTCTCGCAAGCGGCAAGAAAGGCGGCCATGGCCGGTCGGACACGGTAGTGGCTGGTGGCGTCGAAGACCTGCCGCCATATGACCCAGCCGACCCGGAGCCGGTCCACCCGTTGATCATGAAGTTACTCCAATCCTTTTTCCTCCATCTCGGCTGCAACTTCCCCTTCCTCAACGAGGCGCGCGTCCTCCGACTGGCGGCCGAGAAGCGTGTCCAGCCCATCCTGGTCGACTCTATGTGCGCTCTTGCCGCCCGCTTTTCCGACCCCCTACTCACCATCACAAACGATAACGGTGAGGTCCTGCGGTGCTCTCAATATGGCGACGCCTTTTCCCAGCGTGCCAAGGCGGCCACCGTCGACACGTTTCCCTGCCCGACCGTCAGCGCCGTCCAGGCTTTTATTATCATGGCCTACGAGGGATTCGGTGCCGACCAGGACAGTACCCTCTGGATGTACCTCGGCATCGCCATTCGCATGGCTGTGGACCTCGGACTGCAGAAGATGGTCGGCATCCAGTGCCAAGGCGGTACGGACCCCTTGTATACGAGGGAGCTGGAGGCCGGCACCGTCTTTGACGAAGGAGGCAGCGGCATCAGCCAAGGCGACGCTCCGGGTCTGGAGGAGTTGCGCGCCGTGGCGCAAGAGCGCGTGGACACGTTCTGGTCCGTCTTTTTCGTGGACCGCGCCATTTCGTCGGGCACCGGGCGTCCGGTGACATTCCGCGACGACGACTTTGAGCTTGCCCTGCCCGAGCCGGTCCTGGACCCGACGACGGGATGGCCGGCCCCCTTTCCGACGCTGGTCCAGATTATCCACATCTATGGGCGCGTGTCGGACGTGCTCAACAATGTTCGCAATGCAGAGGACCTGACCCGGGACAAGATGCGCAAGCTGGCCCAGATGGAAAACGAGCTGACACAGCTTTACCAACGGCAGGATCCGCGCCTCCACTTCAACGCCGCCAATTTTCAGCAGTACGTCCGTGACGCGCAGGGAACGACTTTTCTTCTCGTGCACTTTTGGTTCCACGCCCTCATCATCATCCTCCACCAGCCGACTCTCCTGGCGCCTTTTGGGGGCCTCCCGCGCGACCACCAGCTGCTGTCCAACAGCCATGTGCTGGCCATGTCGAGCGCCAAGACCATTGCCGACATTCTGGCCTTTGCCGAGCTGATTGACCAAAAGAGTTTTATTGGCACGCCGTTCACCTCGCAGCCCATCTACATTGCTGCATGCGCGTTTTTGATGGAGTCGGTCGCCAATGCCTCGGCGCCCAATGCCGAGGGCAAGCGAAAGGACGCGGGTGATGCCAAACCAGCACCATCGAAGCATGCGCTGCTGGTGGCAAACGTGAACCAGAACTACCAGCGCTGCTACAAGTCGCTGCAACAGATGGAGAAATACTGGGGCGGCATGCGGTACATTTTGACGGCGCTCGACCAAAAGGCAAAGGGCATCTGGGACTGCGAGACGTTCACCTCGGAGGAGTACGAAAGCACCAAACTGCGGCATCGTCGCGGCTCCCGCGGCCAGTTTGCGGCCCTCGAGAATCCCAACACGCCCCATGCACCGCCTATCGGCTGGTCGCTCACGGGAAATTCCAACTCGTCCAGTCCAAGTCTCACGCTTCTCTTCCAAAACCAGGCCCATATGGCTGCCCTCCACGCGCAACGACATGGCTCTGCCAGCCAGGACCTGTCCGACTTTTCGCCCTTGTACACGACCGCCTATCCCCAGGCACCCGAGTCGGCCGTACGGCACTCGGCCCAGGGAAAGACGACGACCCTACAGCCACCCTCGTCGCCGTCTATGGGCAATTTGTCGCAGCACAAGCACAGCCAGACCGGACATCCTCCGGGGGTCTATGGCCGGCACAACCGCTTCGCGGCCGTTTCCGACAGCGATGTGACGCAGCCACCATATCGTTCTGGAATGCCTGCTCATTCGTACCATACGCCAGCCTCGCATGCATCCTCGTTTGAGCCCGACGGCAACGCCATGGACATGTTTTCTTCCGATCTGATGGACGACGGCCTGGCTGGCAACGCCATGGCCAACATTGTGTTTGACAGCCAGGAAATCGACATTGGCTCGGTCAGCTTACCGGGCGAGGTGCCGCCGCAGTGGCTCTATCTCCCGGGAGACATTACCAACCTGTTTGACAACATGCAAAGCCTGGAGTGAGGCGTTTTGGTTGGTTTGCGATTTGGCGTACGCTAGAGTTTTTGAAAAATGTCCTTTTAGCGACTGTATTGTAGCAATACTTTGAAATTCCCACTGTCGAGCGGCACATTTTACAGGTACATGTTTGCAAACATTGATTTTCTGCCCATCCTGTATAGCCAGTCCAAAAGAAATACACTGGAACAAATAACAAAGGAAAAATACACGTAGGAAACCGGAAGAAAAGGCGAAACACGAGCCAAAAATAAAAAACCTTTGCGGTTCGTTCATATCATGTAGAGATGGGTCATTACTTTCCTCCACGGCCGCCCATGCGTACAGCGCAGTCTTTGTCGTCCCTCCGCCCGGTCGTCGTCTATCGTCTGCCACGTCGGCCGCCCTACAGCGGGAAGCACCGCCTCTTCTTCCGCTTCAGGGGAGCGACCACGACCGGGCTGCTGCCCTTGCCGCTGCTAAACGACACGCCGACGCTGCCGCTGGCCTTGTCGCGGCCGCTGCTGCCAGCCTTGCCGCCGGCGCCTGCGCTGGCCGCCTGCATCTCGAGGGTGCGTCGGTCGTTGGCGACCACGGTCAGGATGGCCTGCTCGAAAATCTCGTCGACGCCCTTCATCTCCTTGCTGCTGCACTCCATGTACTGGGCGCGCATCTTCTTGGCCACGGCTAGGCCCTGCTCGGTCGTGACGGGCGTCAGGCCCTGTGTCTTGAGCATGTCGATGCACGTCTTCTTGAAACGCAGATCCGACTTGAGGCCGACCAGGACGAGCGGCGTATACGGGCAGAAATGGAGGACCTCGGGGTACCACTGGACGGGTCAGGACAATGTCCACGTGGGGGGGTGGGGGGGTGGGAAACAAAGGTCAAAGCACACACCTTGTCCATGACATTCTCGAGCGAGTTGGGGCAGTCGATGGCAAAGCAGACGAAAATAAGGTCTGTCTCGGGATACGACAGCGGCCGCAGCCGGTCGTACTCTTCCTGGCCGGCCGTGTCCCAGAGGGCGAGCTCGACCGTCTTGCCCGTGGGGTTGTGTGTCGGGTAGGTAATGTAGTTTTCGAAAACGGTTGGGACATATTTCTGACCATGAGCATACAGACGACAGACGGATAGTTATGGTCCCGGACGATTGGACCTACCTCGGGGAAATAGCCCTGGCTGTAGCTGATCAGCAGACAGGTCTTGCCACAGCCGCCGTCGCCGACGACGACAATCTTTTTCGAGAACGCGGGCGGCTCCGTCATGGCGGTCCCAGACGATTCGCGGCCCGACGAGTTCGAGGAAGAGGCAGTGCTGACAATGGTGCCTTCGCTGGTCCGCGGCTCGCGGCGGTAGTCGTGCTGTTGGCCGTACTGCGCGCTGCGGTACTGTGTGGCCATGCTGTAAGCAGAGAGAGCGGAAGCAATTACTAGGGCCGGCCCCCGAAGCGCGATGCAAGGCGGCGGACGGTTGACCGGTGACGGTGAAAGGTGCTCAAAGAGGGTAGGAATGCAAGTGTTGGCAGTCGGCCAAGGGACAATGACAGGTGTAAATGGGATATGGCGACGGTAAGCGAAAGAGTGTGGTGCGTGGTCGAAAAAGAGAAAGAAAGCACAGAAACAGGTAAGATGGCAGAAACAAAAGAAGCGGACAGCAACGAGCGACGCTTCCGTTGACTTTTTGCCTGTTTCGGTTGTGGAAAAGGCCCGCCGCGTACGTTCGCCCAGCAACGCGGTGGGGCGTCTGTTAAAGTGGTTTCGTTGGCCGGAAGGAAGTGGACCACACGTGACGACGAAGCACCCTTGGAAGAAGGATTTTTGCCTGATATTTTTCGAGTCGTCTTTGTTCTACGTTTCAAAGACTACAGCCATCTTTCGTACCGTACCACCACCATTGACCGCCATGCCTGGCAAGTACGTCACGCTCATCTCGGCCGAGGGCTTTGAGTTTGTGCTCTCGCGCGTGGCTACGGACATTAGCCCGGTCGTCAAGCGGATGCTCGACCCCAAGAGCCAGTTTGCCGAGGCGCAGACTGGCCGCTGCACGTTTCCCGAGATCAGGTAGGTCAATGGGCGTGAGATGTGACGTGTGCCGTCGTCTGATCCAAGATGATCCACAGCGCTCGACGGGAATCACTGCCGTCCCCCTGAAGAAGGGGCGCCGCTGTTTGGTTCCTCGTGGGAGCATCTATCTACACTTGATCTGAGATTTTTATTTTTATTTTTGTGCATGCTCTCCCTCATGCCTTGTCCTTGTCTTGTCCTGCCTCCTTGACCGAACGCGCGACTGACTGGGCCCTGCCGCAGTGCGCCCGTGCTCGAAAAGGTGGTCGAGTACTTTCAGTACTGGTACAAGAACCAGAACAAAGAGGACGTGCCGGACATGGAGATCCCCACGGAGCTGTGTCTGGAGCTGCTGATGGCAGCCGACTACCTCGGCCTGGACAGTGAGTGCACAGCCGCAGTGGCAGCGGCGACATGGTGTGGCGGCACGAGGCAGCTAACGGGACGGCCAGAACTGGCGTAGAAGCTGCAGGATACTGCGCAACACACTGCACCAAAAACAATTCGAGCCAACGAGCCCGAACTGGCCGCCGACCATGGAGATACGAGAAAGGGAGCGCCGTCCGGCCGCGACAGGAACCCGGCGGCGGCTGCTGTACGGACGTGGGGCTGCTGCCGAGACGCGGCCATACCCGCAGAGGCAGACAGCTGGACAACGCCGTCCCTTGCCTCGGCAAGACGTAACCCCCCATTGAAGCTCTACCCATGTGCATGCGGCCCTTGTGGGACTCCCTGTCTCGTGGGCCGGATGCCGTGTGAAGATGGAAGAGGAAACACCAGTCCCCCACACTCTGCTCGACTCCTTGACCTTGTGGAGATCTCGCTTTTCCGGAGGGGACACATGAATACAACATGTTACCGTTGCCGTAGCCTTTTGTAAAAACTCTATGGTGTAAAGACTGTTTCCCGAACCTGTGCACCGCCAACGCCATGCCGTCACTCCTGTTGTTCACCACCGTCCCCGTCCCCGTCCTCGCCCCCGTCCCCTCCACTGTCCACCGCCTCGGCCGCGGCCACCGCCACCGCCTTGCCGGCTCTGGAAGGACCGCTCCGACTGCTCCGGTCCGCGCTGCCGCCGCTCCTCGCGCTCCGCGGCCGATGCGTCCCATAGATTTGGCACGTCCACCAGCGCGCAAAAGGCGGCGGTCTGCGGGTTCGTGTACTCGTCCGGCTGGCCGCTCGCGTATGTGTCTGGCCGGCCCGGCACGGGTATGTGCACGGGCGCTGTGAGGACAAAGTTGTCGGGCACGGCGAGGCGACCGGCACGCACAATGTGCTCGTCGACCCAGCGGCGCTCGGCTTCGATGAGCGGGCGGTAGTGATCTGGGCCCTGGTCGGGCGGCGTGGGCGCCGACGCGGAGCCGCCGCCAATGACGAGTTCGCGGGCAAAGACGCGTGTGATGGCGAGCCACTCGGGGTCGTACTCGAGGGAGTAGCGGTCGGTTTTGGTGTCTGCGGTGTCTGCGGTGTCTGCGGTGTCTGTTGAAACGGGCGGGTGGGCGGCCGCCTCCTCCGCGCTGGCCGGTAGGATCTCACTCAGCTGCAGATAGTGGCGGCCGGGCAGACACTTGTCGAGCGCGAGGAAGCGCACTGTGGTGTTGGTGATGGTGGGCGGCACCGGCTGGCCTGGCTGCTGGTGCGGGTCGGCTTTCCGCAATGGCCGGGCAAACGCGGCAGGCAGCTGTGCCAGGAAATCGCCGGGGACGGTGCTGGTAGTGGGCTGGGGCTGGGCTGGCTCCGCTGGCGCGCTGGCCGCCGGCGTATCGTTGTCGTCGAGGTCGAGGTCGAGGTCGATTTCGTCTGGGTTGTCGGGGCGTGCAGGTGCGGGCGGAACGGCAGCGGTAACGGTGACAGCAGCAGCAGCAGCAGCAGCAGGTGTAGTTGCAACGGGCTCCATTCTCGGCGCCTCGTACTCCCGAATGGCCGCGTACTTGCAGTGCAGATGCGCCGAGAACCAGTACCGCGGCCGCAGACGGTCCATGACGTACTGGGCGGCCACGCTGCCGAGCGAGCCCTCCTCGGACTCGGACCGGAACATGGGCTTTTGGCGGAACAGGCGCGCGCTGTCACCGTGCCGCTCGACGCCGCGTGGCCAGTCGTGGCTGATGCCAATGTCGACGGGCTCCTGCAGCTGCAGCAAGCGGCGGACATCAATCTCGCGCACGTGGTAAAAGCTCTTGACGTCGTCGGGGCAAAAGGGCAGGCGCTCGTGGTGCGGCTTGCGGTAGTCAAAGCCCTTCCAGATGCCGCTGAGGCCGGCCAGCCGTAGAGGTCCCAGCCGGAGCACGTTGGCCGCGCCCAGGTAGTAGATGCGTGGTGCCACCCAGCCGCCGTAAAAGAGCTCCCACAGGTGCGCGGCCGCCTCGTGGTTGCCGCCGACAAAGACGGTCAGGTACGGCGCCTGGCGTGCGCCCGAGTAGTAGGCGTGAAAGTCGCCCATGGTGCGGAATTTGGCCGGGACCGACATGACGGTCAGGTCGGCGGCATTGCGCGCGGCCTGGAAGTCGCCGCCAATGATGAGCAGGTCGACGCCGTCCCAGCCGCGCTCGCGGCACGACCGGTCAATCGACGCGTAAATGGCATCGAGCGTGCCGTGGCCCTGCAGAGTGAGGAGGAGCTGTCAGTCAAAACGGCTTCGGGTCGAAGAGGGAGGGGAGGGCGAGAAGACGCGGCCACAGCGCGGGACAGTCCTGCCAGACAAACGCACACATCCCTCGACGGCTACACGCACGCCGCCCGCCTCAAAAACATCCGTCGTCATGGCGGCCGCGGTATGTTCGTGGCGGTTGCGAGGGGGAGAAGTGACAGGACGTCGCGGTGAAGGATGGAAAAATCCGCGGTCACGACGGCACGTGACCTCGTCGCGAAAAAGAAGGCACGATCGATGCAAACTACACAATGCATGACGCATTGCCATAGCCCGATTCGTCCGTCGACAGAGGAGTGTTTTGGTCTACGTCGTGGCAGAGACAGAAAAAACGGTCATCGTCGCAAGAACTTTTGCGATTGCAACAAAGCACTACGGAGCCAGAATATGGAATAAAACGACACGATCCAGCTGGCCTTACAGGGCTGATTGCTGCAATGACAGGTCAGACACGCATTGGGAAAGTCACAGCCGATCACTGACCCGCATGCAGCGGTTCTTGGAGATAAAAATCATAAATGCGTGCCAACTATCATGTCTAGTTTCATGTCCCCGCTGTCCCTGTACCCTCCCGCTTTCCTTTTCCAGCCCTGTGCCTTTCCCTTGTCCCGCTTGGCCTCACTGGGGTTTCTGCCCATAGGCCGCGTGGAAATTTAGATATGTGTGAATGGACGAGTCCTGCAGAGAGCGGCGGACGTCTATGAGAAAGAGCTCGACCTCGGAAGGCGTCCACTTGAGGCCGCGGGTGAGCGGGGCGAGCGCGACGGCTTGCAGGGCGTCGATGAGCATGGAGCGGTTGTAGAGGCCAGCCGTCTTGAGCTTGGGATCGCGTGGCCAGGTGCCAATGGGGACTTTCCAGATGCGCTCGGTGACGTTGGTGAAGCCGGCGTCGGCTAGCAGCTGGCTGTTGTGCTCCACGGAGAGGGGGTTGACGCCAAAGGCGCGGAAGCCATCCATGCAGTATTTGGTGAAGCGGGTGTAGCCGTAGTCGGGCGGACAGGTGTGGTCGTCGCATTCGACGACGAAGCGGAGTTCCTGGAGTTCGACCCAACCGCCGGGTTTGAGGGCGCTGCTTGTTAGAAAAAGCGAGGAAGCGACGAGGAGAAGAAAAGAAACGAGCGAAGCGACGAAAGGAAAAAAAACAGAAAACGACGTACTCGTATGCCTTGCCGAGCAGAGTCGGCCAGTCCTTGATGGCCATGCAGACGAAGCGGGCGTGGATATAGTCAAACGTGTTGCTACCGTACAGCCAGTCGGCCTCGGCGTCGTCGACCATGAAGCGCACGTTGGGCGGCACCCAGCTCGGCTGGATCGGGCTGAGGTCGATGCCGATGACCTCGGCTTCGGGGTATTCATCGCCCACTGTGCTGTCAGCTTGTCTTGCATCGTCTCTGCTGCGCTGGTCGTGGAAACGCACTGTCCACCGCCCAGATGCCCGTCCCGGTGCCAATGTCCAAGACGCGCTGGGGGTTGACCAGCGGCGCCATGTGCAAGCGGCCGTCGCACACGTTGACAATCATGGCGTGCTTCATGTCCTCGCGCTCCTGCTCGGGCTCGTCGTTGGGCATGAGGTAGCGCCCCTGCTGGTAGCTGTGGTAGCGGCGGTTGTTCTCAAACACATAGTCACGCACGCTCGACGACAGCGACGTGGAGGCTGACGAGCCGGCATCGCTGGCCAGACCCTCGTCGTCGTCGGTTGCGAGCGGGCTGTCGCCGACAGCACTTTCGTCGTCGGCCTCGATGGCGGCTGTGGGAGAGGCGGCCGAGGTCGGGGATGTTGTTGCTGCGGGCGATGTTGCAACAGCTGCGGGTGATGTTGCGACAGCTGCCAGCGATGTTGCGACAGCTGCCGGCGACGTGGCTGGTGACTCGGCCTTTGGTGACACGGCCTCGGCAGCCGCATCCGGTGCCGCGCTCGGCGTTGCCGTGTCCATGGATGCCATGCCGGGGGGTCTCTTGCTTTGTCTCGGACAGCGCACGTCTTGTTTCCTTTTGTCGGGTTTCGGGATTCAATGTTCTCTCTTCTTCAAGTCTGCGCCGCCCGGCCGTGTCGAAAACAGCGCATCCCTTAGTATATACGTATATGCCTCCGTATCGAGTGACCGAGCGCAAATAATCTCTGCACGAAAGTGGCATGGAAACTAGAGCAAGAACGGCACAGGCAGGAAATGGTAAATCTTAGTCGTCGGTTTGTGGAGCACATCGCGATATGGAGCGCTGACTCCTCCGTATCCGCGCAGGGGTGTGCTAGGCGAGGGAAGAGCGGGCCTTGGCCTGTCGGACGAACCTGGCGAATCCAACAGCAGCGACACCGCGAATGAATCAAAAAGTCTACTTGTCTGCATTAAGGCGGTGCGAAAAGAACAAGTGGGACGAATGGGCGGCACAACTTCCTCTTTTAGCGGCGGCCGAGAAGTATGGTGTGCAATCTCTGCGCGTTTTCTGCAGTAATCTCGCAGCGTTCTGCCGCTTCTTCTCGACGTGTTAGGGATGGAGACGCGAACGGAGCAAGACTACGACGCCGTCTAGAGGTTGCTTGTCCGCGCCTGGCAGACAGCCGCGCGTTGCGCCAAACAGCCGCAAGCCACTTGTCGATCTCTTCAGCATCTTGCCAATTTGTATCGGCCGGAGCTAAAGGCTAAATAGCAGCTAGGGGCCTAGAGCTTACAGGACAACAGGCGGACGCGGGCAAAAGTTCCAGACAGGACACGCAAGGAGCCTGGTTGGCAGAATGTTGCGTCCCCTGGACGAGCGGAAATCCCAATGCTGTATTGCCGGCTGCTGTCTGCACCATGCCGCGCCGTACTCCGTATTTCCGCCAGCCGCCGGCGGCTGTCGGTTGGAGCCCCTCTTATCTCCGCAAATGCGTCCAACTCCCTTGTTCGATATGTTCGATATCGATTCATAATCACTACAATCATCCAAACCTCATCCCACGCCACGCCCCTCCGCCAATACTGCTTCTGCTTCTGCTTCTGCCCACCTGGCATGGTGGTATCGCTGCACAAATGGCTTCATGGAGAGGGTCGGCCCACCCGGTGCCCCGACCCGGTTGGCCAGACGGTCTCTTCGACCCCACCAGATAGCGACGCTACGACCAGACTACGACGGGTTGCCTGCTTATTGCCCAGGTTCGCCCGAGTTTGGGTTTCGGCGCCCCAGTGTGCTATCGGAGGGGGGGCAGGCTGGGGAGAGGCCTGGGAGGCCACCAGGAAATGCCCCAGAGGTGCCAGGCACACCAGACGCCTCCACAAACGCGCAGACACCTGGACAGGCCAGACCGTTCTGCTTGCGGGACGCCATGGCCGGGCCTACAAGTATGTGATACGAGGACGCCACTTGGCACTGGTGTCCTCTTTGCCAGACCCGATTCTCGGCGAGACGGACTGAAGGATTTGGAAACACAGGCCTGGATACCTTTCTGCTCTGCACGCGCACGTCGTTGTTCCAACGGATTACGCACGGCACACGCCCACAACGGCACCACTAGTTCCCGTCCCCCCTGACTGACCGTTGGCCCGCTACACGATGTCTCACGCACTTTCCGGCCTGCGGTCGCGGGCTGTCCGCCTGTCGTCGAGCCTGCGGCCCGCAGCGCGGACGACCGTGCCGCCGGTGACGACAGTGGCTACCCGGGCTTTGTCGGCGGCACAGGCCAAAGAGACGGATACGGCGACGACGTCGCCGCCGGCCCGCGCGGGCCAGACTGAGCTGCATGCGGCCGCTGCCGCCCTGCAAAAGGCCGTTGCGGCCCTCGAGGCCAGCAGCACCTCCATCGCCGACGGCTCCGACGTCGACAAGGCCCAGCGCTCCGACATTGTGCAGGCGGCCACGGCCGTGCTGGCGGCGACCAAGAACCCGACGGACCAGTGGGTCGACATGACGACGCAGGTGGCGCTGATGGGCGCGCAGCGGCTGTTTTTCGAATGGGGGGTGTTTGAGGCGCTGCCGGCCGACGGCTCCGACATTTCCTACGCCGAGCTGGCTGCCGCCGTCGACGCCCAGCCGCGCCTCGTTGCCCGCATCGGCGGCGTCCTTACGTCGCTGGGCCTGCTGCGGCCCGTCGGCCCCGACCGCGTCGCCCACACGCCGCGCTCGCGCATCTTTGTCGGCGGCTGTCCGCCCGGGCTCGTCTGCCAGATGGCCTGGGAGAACGCATTTGTGGTGTACGCCAAGTACCCCGACTACTTCCGCGAGTTTGGCCGCCACGAGCCCGAGACGATCAACAACGTGCCGGGCACGTACGCCTACGGCAAGCCCGAGATGGGCTTCTACGAGATGCTCGAGCACGACCCGCCGCGCATGCGCCGCTTCCTGCGTGCCATGGGCCCGATCGAGCAGCGCATGCCCATTGCGGGCATCTACGACTTTGGCTGGGCCGTCGATGCCGCCAAGGCTGCCGCCGGCACGCCGGCCGCCCAGGAGCCGCTCTTTGTCGACGTGGGCGGCGGCGCCGGCCAGGCCATCCGCTCGATCCGCGGCGAGTTCCCCGACCTGCCCATTGACCGCTTCGTGCTGCAGGACCGCGCCGAGGTGATTGCGGCCGGCGAGAAGCTGGACGATCCGGCACTACGCGGCGTGCGTCGCCAGGCCATTGACTTCCACACGAAGCAGCCGGTGCAGGGCGCGCCCATTTACTGGATCCGCCGCTGTCTGCACAACTACAGCGACACCATCAGCAAGAACATGCTGCGCGTCGTCGCCCAGGCCATGGGCCCCGACAGCCGTTTGCTGCTGCAGGAGGACGTGGTGGACGGCAGCCGGCCGCCGCACTTTATGGCGGCCGCGCTCGATTTTATGATGCTGGGTTTTGGCGGCAAGCAGCGGACGCTCGCCGACTGGGAGGAGCTGACGGCGGCGGCGGGACTGCGCATCACAGGCGTGTCGTACGGAAAGGGCATGTGGAAGAGTCTGGGCGTGGTGGAGTGTGTCAAGGCGTGAGAGGCGCGAGGTGGCCGCACGCTTTCGCTGAATAGAGCAGTCGCCGAGGCGCTGCGGCGGGCGAGTGGTGGACGAGACAGAAATGAGATCATAATCTGCACCACCTGACTGGCCAATGACGGTCCCTCACTGCGGGGGGATCGCCGGATGCCGACGACGGGTGATTGGGCAGCACTTGGCGCTAGCTGCTGTAAGAGCTTATCGCCCTATGACGATGCCGGCGGTGCTTGTAAACGGCAAACGTACAAACGTGCCAACTCCTGTTTTCTCTCCGCGGCTCGACAGACCGACAAAACGGATGTCACGGCAGCAGTCAGTCAGCGCCTTTTACGGTTGATCGACCTGCACCACCGCCATGGCGCCCACTGCTCTCTCGCCGGAGCGCGAGTCCGTCGAGGGCTCCATGTCCCGCCTGACGACAGCCTTTGACGACACGCTGCGCTTCTTCCTCAACGGCACGCGCGTCGTGCTCGACGACATGGACCCAGAGGTCACCCTGCTCGAGTATCTGCGCGGCATTGGCCTGACGGGGACCAAACTGTGAGTGTCGCGCTGTTGTCCTGTCCTATCCTTTGCTTCTGACTCCCCTCCCAAGCGGCTGCGGAGAGGGCGGCTGCGGCGCCTGTACCGTTGTCGTCAGCCAGCACAACCCCACCACCGGCAAGATCTACCACGCCAGCGTCAACGCGTGTCTGGCGCCGCTCGTCAGCGTCGACGGCAAGCATGTCATCACCGTCGAGGGCATCGGCTCCGTCGACTCGCCCCATCCCATCCAGGAGCGCATCGCCCGCGGCCACGGCAGCCAGTGCGGCTTCTGCACGCCCGGCATCGTCATGAGCCTGTACGCCCTGCTGCGCAACAAGGAGAGCCCGACGGAGCACGACGTCGAGGAGGCCGTCGACGGCAACCTGTGCCGCTGCACCGGCTACCGCTCCATCCTCGACGCCGCCCACACCTTTACCTTTGAGGCGGACCTCCGCGCTGCCGGCATCACGCCCCCTGCGCAACCGGTCGGCTGCGGCCGCGCGGGGGGCTGCTGTCGGGAGGGGGGGGGTGGCGGCTGCGGGTCAGCTGCCCCGGACTCGTCCGCGGAGATCC
The DNA here is from genome assembly GCA_963580335.1 of Leptographium flavum. Classification (NCBI taxonomy): domain Eukaryota; kingdom Fungi; phylum Ascomycota; class Sordariomycetes; order Ophiostomatales; family Ophiostomataceae; genus Leptographium; species Leptographium flavum. The sequence continues at coordinate 648,115 of OY756932.1, read as the reverse complement.
CCCGCTTCACCCCTCCCGGCTTCATCGCGTACGACCCCACGACGCAGCTCATCTTCCCGCCGGCGCTGCGGCGCCACGAGCTGCGGCCCCTCTCGTTTGGCAACAAGCGCAAGCGCTGGTTCCGGCCGGTGACGCTGGCGCAGCTGCTCGAGATCAAGCGGGCCTTTCCGCAGGCCAAGCTGATTGGCGGCAGCTCCGAAACGCAGATCGAGATCAAGTTCAAGGCCCTGCGCTACCCCGTGTCCGTGTACGTGGGCGATGTGGCCGACCTGCGCCAGTTCTCCTTTGGCGACACGTACGTCGACGTCGGTGGCGCCGTCACGCTGACCGACCTCGAGCACCTCGCCGCCGACGCGGAGCGCCACTATGGGCCCCATCGCGGCCAGGTCTTTGCGGCCATGCGCAAGCAGCTGCAGGTCTTTGCCGGCCGCCAGATCCGCAACGTTGGCACGCCCGCCGGCAATCTGGCGACGGCCTCGCCCATCTCGGACCTGAACCCCGTGCTGATGGCCGCCGATGCCGTCGTGCACGCCCACACCCCCGCGACGGGCGCGTCGGCCGACGGCAGCCCGCTGTTGCTCCCCATGGCCGACTTCTTTGTCGGCTACCGCCGCACTTCGCTGCCGGCCGATGCCGTGCTGGCGGCCATTCGGATTCCCATCACGGCGGCGCACGAGTACTTTCGCGCATACAAGCAGGCCAAGCGCAAGGACGACGACATTGCGATTGTGACGGCGGCGATGCGGGTGCGGCTAAACGACGACGGCACCGTCGAGGAGTGCCGTCTCGTCTACGGCGGCATGGCGCCGACGACGGTCGCGGCCAAAGGCGCGCAAGCCTTTCTGACGGGCCGGCGGCTGGCCGCGCTCGACACGCTCGAGGGTGCCATGAGCGCGCTGGCGGCCGATTTTCCACTGCCGTTTTCGGTGCCGGGCGGCATGGCGTCGTACCGGCGGGCGTTGGCGATGGGACTGTTTTACCGCTTCTATCACGATGTGATGGAGGAAGAGGGAAACTTGGAGAGCAATGAGGGAAGGAGCGAGGGCGAGGACAAGAACGGAAAGGGCGACGAGCAAGCCGTGGACAAAAACGGACAGAGCGACATCGAGCACAGCGAGGACAAGAACGGAAACAGCGACATCGAGCGAAGCGAGGTGAAACCAAAAGACACATCGGCTTTTACGGAAATCAAGCGTCAAGTCTCGGTTGGCGCGACCGACGACCACGCGACCGACGCCTACGTGCAGCGAGTGGTCGGCAAGGCACTGCCGCATGTGGCGGCGCTGAAGCAGACGGTGGGCACGGCGCGCTACACCGATGACCAGCCGCCGCTGGCCCGGGAACTGCACGGATGTCTGGTGCTGTCGCAGCGTGCCCATGCCAAGATCCTCGACATTGACTATGAGCCGGCGCGGGAGATGGCGGGCGTGGTCGAGATCATCGACCGGCACAACATGCCCAGCGACGCGGCGAACCACTGGGGGCCGCCCAACTTTGACGAGGTCTTTCTGGCCGAGGACGAGGTGCACACGGTCGGGCAGCCGATCGCCATGGTGCTGGCCACGACGGCGGCGCGGGCGGCGGAGGCGGCGCGGGCGGTGCGGGTGACGTACGAGGACCTGCCGGCCGTATTCTCGATGGAGGAGGCGATTGAGCAGGAGAGCTTCTTCAACTTTGCGCGGACGCTGCAGCGCGGCGATACCACGGCGGTGCTGGCGCGCGACGACGTGATTATGGTGACGGGCGAGTCGCGCATGGGCGGGCAGGAGCACTTTTACCTCGAGACGAACGCGGCGGTGGCGGTGCCCAAGGGCGAGGACGGCGAGATGGAGCTGTTTTCGAGCACGCAGAACCCCAACGAGTCGCAGGCGTTTGCGGCGCGGGTCTGCGGCGTGCAGGCCAACAAGATCAACGTGCGCGTCAAGCGGCTCGGCGGCGGCTTTGGCGGCAAGGAGACGCGGGCCATCCAGCTCAGCTCGATCGTGGCGCTGGGGGCCAAGGTGACGGGGCGGCCGGTGCGCTGCATGCTGACGCGCGAAGAGGACATGGTGACGTCGGGGCAGCGGCACCCGTTCCTGTCGCGGTGGCGGGCGGGCGTGACGCGCGACGGCATGCTGCAGGCGCTCGAGATCGACCTGTACTGCAACGGCGGCTGGAGCTGGGACCTGTCGGCGGCCGTGTGCGAGCGTGCCATGTCGCACAGCGACAACTGCTACCGCATCCCGGCGATGCGCGTGCGTGGCCGCATCTGCCGCACCAACACGATGAGCAACACGGCCTTTCGCGGCTTTGGCGGGCCGCAGGGCCTCTTCGTCGCCGAGTGCGTCGTGTCCGAGGTCGCCGACCGCCTCGGCATGCCGGTCGAGATGCTGCGCGCCCGCAACCTGTACAAGGCGGGTGAGCTGACGCACTTTAACCAGGCGCTGACCGACTGGCACGTCCCGCTCATGTACGAAAAGGTGCGCCGCGACACGCAGTACGACGAGCGCCACGCGGCCGCGGCGGCCTTTAACGCCACGCACCGCTGGCGCAAGCGTGGCCTCGCCCTCGTGCCGACCAAGTTTGGCATCTCCTTTACCGCCCTCTGGCTCAACCAAGCCGGCGCCCTCGTGCACATCTACCACGACGGATCCGTGCTCGTCGCCCACGGCGGCACCGAGATGGGCCAGGGCCTGCACACCAAGATGACCATGATCGCGGCACAGGCGCTGGGCGTGCCGCTGGACACGGTCTTTATCAGCGAGACGGCCACCAACACGGTCGCCAACGCGTCGGCCACGGCCGCGTCGGCTTCGTCGGACCTCAACGGCTACGCCGTCTACAATGCGTGCGAGCAGCTCAACGCGCGGCTGAAGCCCTTCCGCGAGCGGCTCGGCCCCGCGGCAACGCTGCAGGAGCTCGCCCACGCGGCCTACTTTGAGCGCGTCAACCTGTCGGCGCAGGGCTTTTACAAGACGCCCGAGATTGGCTACAGCTGGGACACCAACAGCGGCAAGATGTTCTTTTACTTTACGCAGGGCGTCGCCGCTGCCGAGGTCGAGATGGACGTGCTGTCGGGCGCGTGGACCTGTCTGCGCGCCGATGTGCTCATGGACGTGGGCCGCTCCATCAACCCCGCCATTGACTACGGTCAGATCCAGGGCGCCTTTTTGCAGGGCCTAGGCCTCTTTACGATGGAGGAGAGCCTCTGGCTGCGCGGCGGCCCCAACGGCCCCGGCCACCCGTTCACGCGCGGGCCCGGTGCCTACAAGATCCCAGGCTTCCGTGACGTGCCACAGATCTTCAATGTCAACCTCTTGCGCGATGTGGAGTGGGCGGAACTGCGCACAATCCAGCGCAGCCGCGGCGTTGGCGAGCCGCCGCTGTTCATGGGCAGCTGTGTCTTTTTCGCGCTGCGCGACGCTCTCAAGGCTGCGCGCGCCGAGTCGGGCGTGGTGGCCGCGACGGTCGACAGCATCCGCGCGGCAGGCGGCACCGACGCCGACCTCAATGCCGACGCCGGCCTGCTCCGGCTCGAGAGCCCGGCCACGACGGAACGCATCCGGTTGGCGTGCGAGGATCCGATCATCAAGGCGGCCATGGTGACGCCAAAGCCGGGCGAGAAGAGTTTTTTCATACAAATTTGACGCGTGGATGTGACGGATGGGCGCGGTGTGCGGAGTATTAATGAATGTAAATGAGCGCAATGACGACCAAAGGACAGTGCGCGAACTGTTAACACAGTGTACGTACCCGCGCCGTCGTACTCGAGCGCGGATGCATGCGCCAGATGGCGGCCGAAAAAGACTCTACCGGTGGCCATGTGCTTGTATCGTGTCGTGCCGCATGCCTTGAGACTGGACTGCGGCTGCCCGGCGGCGGCGGCAGCGGCACCGCGCTGGCAACTCGTCCGGCCGAGTCGCAAGATCGCGATTTCATCATCAGCCCATCGGCCCACAAAGCAAGGCTAGCCGCTGCAAGTTGCTGCAACAAGGTGTTCGTTCCTGCCTCGTGAGCGGGCGGCCCCTCTTTTTCTGGGCTTTCTAGGTCATTTTCTGGACCATTTTCCTTCTTTTATTTTTAATTCTCTGACGTTTTTTTTTCCTTTCTCTCCCCCCCCGTCGGCATCCATTGACCCCCCTCCCCGTCGCCCCCCCGTCGCCCGTGGCCTGTCAGCTGTCATTGTCGCCTCTCGCCTGTTGCCCGTCGTCCGGCCCGCCAAATTGCTCACCTCTTTTGGCGGTGCGCTGATTTGCTGCGCCAAGCAAGACGCCGCAAAACACACCGATCCAACTCTAAGACGGCAAAGTCTCTGGGCCCGTCTCTGGATCCGTCGCTTTCTCGGTCTCTCTGTACCGAAGCAAGGAAGCAAATTGGGGGTTGCGCCGCGCCGCCGCCCGCCTTTCGCCGTCGCTCCTTTTTCCCCGACTTTTCGCCCTTCGATTCTCGAATCGCCATTCGACGTTGCCTCACGCGACCGCCAATTGACCCTCTCGGACCGACCACAGACGACCATTTCTGCCGAGCGCGCGTGGTTTCCCACGACAGACGACAGACGACAGACGATTGTCGCTTGTCGCGTATCGATTGAGTGCTTGAACGGTTGAACAGGACTAGATTGCTCTGGTCACTCCTCCTTGTTGTCTGCTTTTTGCCGCACCGCCTTGCCAACGTCGTCCAGAGTAAAGAGAGCACGACGCACGACTGCTGGACCCCAACTCTGCGACCCCTCGACCCTCGCCCACAGACTTTCGGCCTCCCCTCTCCCGACGTATTCTGCGTAACCCTACCCCCCTCTCCTCCCCAAAGCGCCAGGGGTGTGTGGCTCTGGGTCCGATGGAGTCTGCGTGACAGCAGGATAGACTGGGACCGACTGGAAGAACAGGGGCCGAGGTCATGGAGGACAAGGCCCCCCGCATCGCCCCGGCCACAGACGGCCAGAGCAACGGCCACGGCAGCGGGCTCGGGTCTGGCCACGGCGGCGGCTCCGGCCACGGCCATGGCCACGCGCACAACCTCGGCGCCGCCCCCGCTTTTGTCAAGCACAAGGCGGCCTCGGTAGCCGGCGCGGCCAGCACGGCCGCGTCCGAGACGAATGCGAGCGACTCCGGCCGCACGGCCACGCCCAAGAAGCGGCGCAAGGTCAACCACGGTACGTTTATGGGTGGAGACGCGAGGGGATGCGAGGGGACGAGCGGGAGGGGCGGTGGTGGTGGTGCTGGGTGGCGTGTGCATGGATTGCGTTGCGTTTTGTATGCGCTGTGCACTCTGTGCGCGCTGTGCGGGTGCAGGTGTGGGCGCGGTGCTGTTGCATTGCCAGCGTCCTCGGCGTGCAGCGTGCAGTGCAAGCGTCGACCATGTCGTGTCGTGGCTGCATGCTGCAAGCGGCTGGCTACATGCAGCGTGGCGCCTGGCCGTGCGCATATGTGTTTTGTGTTCTGTATTGTGTTCTTTCTTCTGTTCTTCTTTCATCCATTTGGCTGTTGCGTGCTCGTTCTTCCCTCGGTTTCCCCTCTTTTCGACCCCCCTGCTAACGCTCAACAGCCTGTGTGTACTGTCGCCGATCTGTGAGTGTCCATCCCGCCGAAAACCCGCACCGCTGCGCTCGTGTGACTCCAGCCGCACCCCCCCCCCTCCCTTCCTCTCCCCACTGCCCCTGGTCTCGGGCGCATTCTGCGAGCCGCGAGCCGCACATCTGATACGCTCCGGGCCGGCCGCAGGGGGTCCGCGGACCGGGCTGCTGAACCCAACTATACTCTTCGTGAACCGTGGCTGACATTGCGTTCTTCGTGTCCAGCACATGACATGCGATCTTGTACGTACCCACCGGGGATTCTCAAAGTGCACCTTTGCCCAATGCCACGGCTGGATCCATTCCTTTCTTCCCCTTGTCCTCCCACACCGTCCCCTTTGTTGCCCGAGGCCACGCTGCGCCGCTGCCTGCCTATAATCCGTCCACTGCTGACATCCCTCCCTCAAAGGACCGACCCTGCACCCGTTGCGTGAAGCGCAACATTGGCCATCTCTGTCATGACGAACCGCGTGACTCCGACTCCCGCAAGTCCAAGAGCGTCGTGGGCACCTCGGTTGCCGACGAGTCCGAGGACTTTTCCGAGTCACGCCGTGCCTCCGCCGACCAAAAACCGGTCGCCAACACCATGCCGCCGCCGTCCTTTGACGGCAGCGCCGCGCGGGACGCTGCCAAACCCACCTTTGGCACGCCTGTGCTCGGCCAGGCCAACGCCATGCAGCTGGTGCGACCAGGCGTCGTGTCTGGGATGCAGCCCAATCCGAGCGACGTGAGCCACTGTACGTTTTCTGGTTTCTCTCTTCTGTCCGCGGCGCTTTGTTGTTCTCCCCTGCACGCACATCTGCACATTGTTCCGCCTCCCTCGCTCAGACCGCGTTGCCTGATTCTTCAAACACGTCTCCACTACCTTTGCGCTTCTTTCCCTTCTTCCACATCTCCCCCCCCCTCTCTACCTGCACGTTTTGGTCTCTCCACTTATGGGTTGTCGCGTGTCCACGGCCGTTGCCAGCGTTTCTAATCACTCTCCCAGTCGGCGGCTTCTCCGACGCCTGGCTGACCGCCCAAAGCCAGTTCGACATGCACAACCACAACGGGTACATGATCGTCCCCGAAGTCAGCGGCGAGCTACAGTTCCTCAACGACTTCCTCCACAGCAGCATGGTCGATGAGAGCGCCTTTGTGGACGATCAAAACGCCCAGCTGCTCCGCAGCGCCCCGCCCGACGTCGCCACCAGCTTCCTCACTAGCCCGCCCCCCAACGATGCCAACAAGAACGGCACGGCCGGCGGCACCGGTGCGGACGGAGCAAATGCCGATGTCGGCGGCGGTCTGCTGCAGGCGGGCGCCAGGTCCATGTTGCCGCCGGGGCTGGATCTCGGCAACGCCAACGCCAACAGCAACAACAACATCAATGCCGGCTTCAAAACGACCAACGCCAACTCGACTGGTCCACGCACTCCGCTACGAGGCGCTGCCAGTGCGCCTGCGGGCGCTGTCGGCAACAACACCGACAAGACGCGCGAGTACTACCTCACGGCGGCCGACCCGTCGGGCAACGACACGCCCGAACAGCGCATGTCGGACCTGCTCAAGGCCAAGTACGAGGCCGGCCTGCTGAAGCCGTTCAACTATGTCAATGGCTACAGCCGCCTGCGCGCGTACCTGGACAGCCACCAGATTGCGCCCCTGTCGAAGCAAAAGATCCAGCGCCAGCTTGACCGCTTCCGGCCCAAGCTGCGCGAGAAGATGCAGGCCCTGACCGACCTCGAGCTCGTGTACGTGGAGATGTGGTTCGACAGGACACTCATGGAGTACGACCGCGTCTTTGCCAGCATGGCCGTGCCGGCCTGCTGCTGGCGCCGCACCGGCGAGATCTTCCGCGGCAACAAGGAGATGGCCGAGCTGATCCACGTTCCCGTCGAGAACTTGCGCGACGGCAAGATTGCCATCCACGAGATCCTCACCGAGGAGTCGGTCGTGCGCTACTGGGAGGAGTTTGGCACGATTGCCTTTGATAGCCAGCACGACACGCTGCTGACCGCCTGCTCGCTCAAGAGCCTCGACGGCAGCGCCGACACGGTCATCAAGTGCTGCTTTTCCCTCAAGATCCGCCGTGACGAGCACAAGATGTGAGTAGAAGTCTTTATTTCGTGGTCTACATGTCCTAACTCCCCAGACCAAGCTTGATCGTCGGCAACTTTCTCCCCCACGACCCCCTATCACACTGAGCTGAACCCACCATGTATTACGTTGACCTCGCCGCCTTCCATCCGTTGTGATGGAGGCGCAAACAAAAAAGTATTTACTCTGCAGAGGCCCTGTTGGGCCGCGTTCCTTCTTCCGTCCGTACTTTGCCTTTTTTTTTTTTCGTTTTCCATATTCCCTTTCCGTTTTGTAGGATAGTTTGGGTTTGCGCTGTCCCTTGCGCATACGGAGTTGGACCAGCGGACGTTTCTATACCAATGCCACCTATTTTGGGGTTGTGCTGGAAAGTTGTGTGCCGGATGTGAATGTGCCGAGCCAGAGGAAGGCGCGGTCGGCATGGCTGCCCAGAACGCCGACAGGACACGTATCGTACACTTTGTGGCCTTTTCTTCCTTGGCTAGTTTCATTTCCTTTTATTTGCAGCATTCACATCAACATGTCGGACCACCGCGAGATGCCCGACCATGGTGGCGCCGCTGGCACGAAACGCAAGCAGGAAGACCTTTTAGGTGAGCACCAGACGGAAAGATGAATGGACAGCCTGGAATGCCTTGAATGCTCTGGACGCTCATTCTTCAGCCATTGTCGGAGAGCTCGAGCGACGCCTGCCCATTGTGCGCAGCGATGCCGTTGCCGCTGCGGCCCTGGCCGACGAAGTGCGAAAGCACATTCTCGATACCGCCGACGGACCCGCGACCCTTCCGGCTCCATGTGTTCCCACTCATCAGGCCGGCGTCCGCCTGTGGAATCTAGCCTTGGCTCTGCACCGGCAGTCGGAGGCGGAGGCGGAAGCGGACGCAGCCTTGCCATCCTCGTCTGCGCCCTCGGCATCCCTACTCTCGGCGCCCTCGCCCTATGCGCGCCTGCTCCGACACGCCCGCGTGTTCGCCTTTATGACCATACATGGGAGCACATGGTGCGGCGACGGTGACGGCGACAATGACGAGGTGCCTAGACAAGGCAGAACACTAACACGGGCGTTGTACTTGCTATTAATCGCTGTTCGGACGGCCCGCAGCTGTATTGGTGCGTGAAGCAGGATGCGGCTCGTGTTCAGCGCTGACACTGCCAGACGAAAGCGACACAGAGTTGGGCCGTACGGTTTTGAACATGGCGGCCGTGTACAACGACTTACTGGCACAGTTTGTCGACGAGCAGCCCACTGGCGAGGACGCGATCCGACACCGGCACAAGTACAAGATGCTTCTGGCAGAGCTCATCAATCTGGAGATGAAACAGGTAGGACTGAACGGCTAGAGATACAGCGCCTTCTAACGATCTGGAGGTGTGGAAGGAAAACAAGCCAGAGGCTGCAGAGAAACTGTACGCGGATCACAAGGCATCCACGGGATCGCTCGATGGGCCGAACGCAGAGGCGTACGCATACACACTACTTGCCATCGGCAAGGACCTGATTCCAAAACGAGAGTTTGAAGGGGCGGTGACTTGGCTCGACCGCGCCAGGGAAGTCGTTGATGCCCAGGGCTCCCCTTCAGACTTTATCAAGGCTCTCCAGACCGACGTGACGCACGCCTTGGCGGTGGCTTCTATCCTGATGAACACACCAGAGGGATACAAGAGGGCAAAGGAACTCGCCCAGATCCTGGAGGTCCAGCTGGGCGAGGACGATTCGCGCATGCACCTTGTTCGCCTAGAGCTGTACGCCGCGCCGTCGGCAGAAGTCTTTGACGCCACCGGTTACGCGCAAGTTCTGCAGCGTATGATCAAGTCTTTTGGCGGATCGGATCATGAGTTTAAGCTCCTGCACCACCACATTCAAAGGCTGCACACCAAGAGTCCTGGCGTCGGCTGCGACGTGCTGGATGAGTTCCTGCTTTCTTTGCGACAGAGAGATGCCACCGAATGGATGGAGCGGTTGGTCATCACCCGCATCTGGCTGTTGGCCAGTCAGCGCGATGCCCAGGAGGGAATCGATGCGGCTGAGCGCGTCTTGTCCAAGCTGCGCGTGGCTATCAGCGGGGATGCGGCCATGGCAGCCCAGACAGTACGTTTGGAAAAGATGCCTGGCAAGAATGTTCGAAAAGCTAACCGCCCAGCTGATGTGGAAGCGAATCGAACAAGGCTACCAGGAGAAGCAATATCCCACGGCCATGCGATGGTGCCGTCTGGCCTTGTGCCACATATTTGAAGCTGGCGGACGCGCCAACCGATCCTTGATTGAGAGGTGTGTTCTTGGGCAGCAAAGCTAAAAGATTTCGGCTAAATCGACAGGAAACTGCTCCTCTGCTCCATCGAAAGCAACGATTTGGAGACTGCCAAGGCCACGTACGCTGCGATGACAGAGTCTACGCAAGACGAAACCATGACAAAGTACCTGCTGTTCAAGCTCGCCATACGACTAAAAGACTTGGCTATGGCGTCCGACTGTCTCAAAAACCTGAGCATGTCCGCCAACGGCAAGGAACTCCTCTACGCCTGCGTGCTCCATGCGAAACACGTCCAGGCGCCGCACTTTACTGTGCAAGCCTTGAAGAAACTGGCTGACACCGTCAACCACAGCGACGCAGACACGATTCATACGCCTGCTCTATTCCGCTGTACTGTCTTGATGCTCCAGGGCATTATTGACGCGGGGATGCCCGGCCCAAACGGGGATGGCGACGACGTGACCGCGGCAGTCCGCGATCTGTCTAGCGTGTTTGAAGGAGGTAGCTACCGCACCCATGTACAGCAAAAGCAAACACTGACATTCAAGTTGTCGAGGCGATCGAGACGAGCCGCAATGCCGGAAGTGAGAGGTCCAATCTTTTCACAGTCGACGAGGTGGAGTGGTTCTGCCGTGCTTCGTACAATATGGGTCTGAAATATGCCGGCAGGCTCCATCTCCGCAGCACGGCGAATATTCTCGTGTCGTGTGTGAAGATTGTCCGACTGCTTTCTACTGGGCCAGACGCGGCGGAGATCAAAAGCGTGACATCCAAGACGCTGGACTGCCACTTTTTGATCGCATCGGCCATGTCAGCACTGGCGAAACGTCCAGACTCTCTGAGCGGAGAGGAACAAATCATCAAATACTATCAGGTCATGCGGGAGCATATTATGGCGTTCCAGAGCGAACTGAAACAGCCCGGCGATGCAAAAGAAAAAGGCAACACGAAAGAGACTGCGGATCTTTTCAGAAAGCTTTCCATCCTCCTTATATTTGACTTTGAGGGTGCGATTGGTCTCGGTGATTGGGACGAGCTCGAAAGCATCTGCGAAAAGGCCGTGGTCTGCAAGGACGCAGATATCTTTCGGGTGTTTGGCGACACGCTCTTGCGGTCACAGACCCAAGTTCCGGGCCAGCGTCAGTGTACCTGTCCTCACTCGCGTGCTCTGCTAACGCTTGCAGACTTTGTATCGACGATGCGGTCCATCATCGACAAGCTACGCGATGTGGGCGGCTTTGGCCGTGGGAAGCTCGTCAAGTACTATCGTTGTCTCTTTCAGGCGGCGCTCTACCGGGACAACGATGCGGCCTTTCAGATCCTGGAGGAAGTGTGCCACACGCTGCAGGCCGACACTGTGGCAGCGGTGGCGAGTGTGAGTGCCCCGTGGAGATCAATGCGTCGTACACTGCTAACAGAAAAGGACGAAAGCTGGCCCGAGGATGAGGTCCAGTTTCTGGCCGTCACGGCATTCAACGAAGGCGTCGACTGGTACGGCATTGGGCGGGAGGATCGTGCAAGGCAGTGGGCACTGCTGGCGACAAGCCTGGCGAGCCGCTGCCATGACGGAGGGACGCTGGCAGCTCAGATCACGGGGCAGTTTTCGCTGTTGAAGCTGGGCGATTTGGAAGTGCAGGCCTCGGTCGAAGAGGACCTACCGGACGAGGCCGGACCGCTTTCAACCGGCGCGACAGATCCGGGACCATCGTGAGGATTTCGGCCGCATACAGTTAAAACTTCCGAGCGGATGCCGTAGAATCGAACGCTCAACGTACGAGGCGGTAGGCGATGTCGGGCGGCTTGCTAACAGCAAATACCGGGCGCACGGACCAATCAAAGCCCAGCGGGCGGCGAGAAATCGCAGCGGAAGGCGCGGTCGCGCAACGCGCCCGCCGGTCTAGGATAGACACCGGGCAACGTGGCGGGCTTTGTCAAGTAGTTTCGGTTTGGGAGAGCAATTTCTCCCTTGCCATGGACTTTTTTGTCTTCCTGTGAACAATCCCCGAACAATCAGAACGACGCTGGGCTTCCAGGGAACGGTGTGTCCGCATTGCGACTAGTCTGCCATTTCCCCGACCTCGATATATTTTGGGGCGATTGTCCCCTCTCGGACCGCGATCGTTTAGCATTGCCTCACCCGCAAATCGACCCAATCCGACGTCCACTGGACCTCGGCGCTTCGAACCCGACTGGCGGCATCTCGCGGCCTTTGAGCGACCTCTTTGTGAGAACCTACGACTTCCCCCGTCCGTGCATCGCATGGGTTGACGAGACAACTCGTCAACCCCGCTGCCCGACGCGATGCCTCCGCCCAACACGCCCGAGGAGCGACTCCCCGGCGACGACATCGAGAGCGAGCATGCCCTGCCGAGCAACGAGTTGCGGCTGTATCCGATTGACTTTGCGCCCCATGCGCCGTCCGATGACGACATTCCAATACCACCTCGGCCGGTCGCAGCGGACGAGCATGTGCGGAGGAGCGAAGAGGCCGACGACGGAAGCTTGGAGATTCGGAGAGGCTTGGAACAAATCGATTGCGCAGGGCGGCCGAGTGCGGCAGAGACACCGAAGCTGGACTGGCGAGGGCTCGAGTACGTGGGACGGTACGATGAGCACCTCGACTGCGCCATCTGCCAGTCGCCGCTGCTGGAGCCGCGCATGACCAAGTGCCTGCACACATTTTGTCGCGAGTGTTTTGAGCAGATGGTGCTGGAGGACGACCGCTGCCCGCTTGACCGCCGGCCGTTTGAGCCGTTTGAGGACAGCCCCGGCACGGTCTTTTCGTGTCCGGCGCCCCCCATGGTGATCAGTTTGCTGGACAACCTCGCGGTGCGGTGCCCCAACACGCGCTGCGACTATGTGTGCGCGCGTTCGCTGATCGAGCACCATTACACAAGGGACTGTCCGCACACCAAAGTGCCGTGTCCCGATGCGACGTGTGGAAAGCTGGTGGAGCGCCAGAGCGCACGGAGCGGCCGCTGCATGCACCAGCTGGTCGCGTGCGACTACTGTAACCAGCCGGTGGAACTGGCCAGCCTGGAGGACCACTACGACGCGAACTGCGAGCAAAACCAAATTACCTGCCAGTGCTGCCTGGCGGGGATCCCCAAGTACCGGTACGGCACACACGTGGCCAACTGCCCGGATCGGCTGGTGGACTGCCAATACAAGACGAGCGGTTGCACGGCGGTGATCAAGAAAAAGGACGCTGCCGAGCACGAGCGGACGTGTTTGCACGGCATGATTGTGCGGCTGCAGCGGACTCACGAGAGCGACATGGACGCGATGAAGGCGGCTCTTCGGGACTCGCAGGCCCAGGTGCAGCAGCTCGAGCTGGCTATGGCTGCGAGGTCCACAGCCGGCCCGTCCGGACAACCGCCGAGAACAGTGCCGCCACCCGCGGTGCCGCTGATGGCGCCCTTGACGGCGCCGCTGACGATACAGCCGCATCTCCCCATCACGCCGCCCGGCATGGCGCCGAGTGAGCAGCCGGGCACGCCGCCGAGCGACCTGAACATCCGGCAAGCCGAGGGCATGCCGGTCGATGACACGGCACATCGACTGCGGGCGGATCTGGACGCGTTCAACGCCCGGATGGAGATTCTGGAGCGATATGTCGGTGCGGTAGACACGCGGCACGCCCTGCACATGATGAGCGAGCTGGCGCCGGTCCGGGAGCAGATTGTGGACCTCTACAACAACCTGGGGATCATGCACATGCACGTGCGGCAGATGACCGAGTCGTTCCGGCAAACGATGAACAAGTCGGGCGGCGAGGTGGGCGAGGGGCCGTCGGCCACAGCCGGTCCGACGGTGACGGCCATCAACGCGATGGCGGCGGCCCTGGCGGTCAAGCAGGACCTGGCGCGGCGGTCGCATCTCGGTGGTCCCATGTTCCCGGGGCGGCGACTGAGCGACCGAGAGAACCCGCCGCGGCTGTGAAGCGACATGGGAGACGGCAAAGCGGCAGCATGGCATCATGGCATATTCAGGGCGTTTTAGACAGGAGTCCTCGGCGGCGGTTCAACGGCATGGTACGGCGTACTCTGTGTAATAGATATTCTGACTAATGCGATTCCTCTGCATTTGTGTTTCTGTGCTTCTCTGTGTTTCCGTGCAGCTCTACTGTGTGGGGCGAAATGACGGGGATTGGTAGGCTAAGAAATGGACACCGCCACAGCGTTTGGCCTGCAGCTTATAAGCGCAAGCTACGAACAACAGCGCGGGGCTGAAACTGGATAGGCAACGCCCGGCAAGTGTCACTCGGCGCCAGACCCAAAACAAGCAAGCCAGGAAGCGAGCCAGCAGCAACCCGCTGGAAGCTTGCTGGGTCTCGATACCGACCGGCCATCAGTTTTGTTTCTGCCGCTCCATCATTGCCATTTGCCATTTGCCATTTGCATTTTGCATCGCGGCGGAATTGCATCGCTGTATCGTGGCATCGACGAGGACGAGCAGCAGTGACGCAGACCAGCAGCAACCAGGCACGAAGCGCCAGCAAACGACGAACGGTAGCGAATCCAGGCAAGAGTCTCGGCCTCGTCTCCAGGCCACAGCTTCATCCGATTCTCGCTCTTTCTCGACTTGACGTGGATCGTCCATCGCGATGGACCCCAACGAAGACCACCCCTCGCCGGAGCCGACGCTTCCCAGCGCGGAGCAGGTATGTGGAGGAAGAAAGGAGGAGCAAAGAGCTCGGGCTGATGGGTGCAGATGCGGGCACGGCGTTTGGCCAAACTGGGCGCGGCCACAGCATCGACACCAAGTGAATCGACGACACCCACAGCCTCCAGCTCGACTACGGCCTCGGCCTCGGCCCCGACCTTTTCGCCCGTGATCCGATCAGGTAATGCTGCCAGCGCTGCAGCAGGCCGCAGCCACCACCCCAATAAGAGGCCGCTTGCCGACGTTGATTCCACAGGAGGGGCGGCGACCGAACCGCCAGCGCGACGGACGGGCACACCGGAGATGCTGCAGCCAGCATCGACGGCAGCCAAGGCGACAAAAACAACAGCAGCACCAGCGACACCAGCGACACCAGCGGCACCAGCGGCGACAACGTTGACGCCCGAGGAGGCACTGGCTGAATGGACAGACCAGATCATCCGGACGACGTTGCGGGTGACGCTGGAGGAGGGGCAGACGCGTGACCGGCACGGACACCAGGTGGTGTTTCTGCGGGAGCTGAGCGGCGAAGTGGCGGAGCGGGCGGGCCAAGCGGCAGGCGGCAAGCTGCGGCTGACGACCGATGACATTGACGGGGCACTGCAGGAGGCGGCCGGGGCGCTGAGCCACAAGAAGCCGCTGCTGGACTACCTGCTGCCGTGCTACAAGGCGGCGAGCCGGAATCTCAAGACGGCGCGGGCGGCGACGGGGCGGCGGGCCGAGGTGCTGCAGGAACTGAAGCGGCTGTGCATGAGCAACACGATCTTTGCGCTGACGATGCCCGAATACTTTGGGCGGGAGGAGAACCGGGAGCACGACACGCTGGTGCCGTACCTGCTGCGGGGCGTGCGGCCGGAGGACACGCTCAGCCTGGACATGGACTTTATCACGGACGCGGTGGCGCGGTTCGACGAGGACGAGGAGGGCCAGGTGCAGGGCGTGTTCACGCGGGCAATGGTGGAGATCAGCAGCAAGCTGTCGACGCTGACGATGAACGACGAGTACCTGCCGTACATGGAGGTGCTGCTGACGTATGCGCGGTTCAAGCCGCTGCTGGTGGAGCTGGCGCGGCACCCGTCCTTCCAGATGGCGCAGTCAGCGCCCAACATTGAGCGGTTCACGCTGCTGGGGCCGTTTTTCCGCATCTCGCCGCTGCAGATGGAGGTGGCCAAGTCCTATTTTGGGGGGCACCACAAGGTGGAGGTGGCGCGCAAGGAGACTGTGTACAGCGCGCTGCAGATGACGATTAACACGCACCAGGCGAACCTGCATACGATTGCGATGGCGTTTGCACGGGCGGGCGACGAGCCGCGCAACCGGCTGCTGGACTGGTTTGCCTACACGATGAACATGAACCACAAGCGGCGGGCGATGCAGGTGCGGCAAAAGGAGGTGGCCTCGGACGGCTTCATGCTCAACGTGGCGGCGGTGCTGGACCGCATGTGCGAGCCGTTTCTGGAGGCCAACTTTGCGCGAATGGAGCGCATCGAGATTGCGTATCTGCGGCGGCACCCACGGGTGCAGATTGGCGACGAGACGAAGCTGAACGCGGACCAGGCGCAGGCGGACAAGTTCTACGGGCAGCCGGCGGCGGGCGAGTCCAAGTTTGTGAGCGAGCTCTTCTTCCTCAACATGGCGTCGCACCACTACGGCAGCGGGGCGGCGGAGCAGCGGTACAAGGACATGGACCGGGAGATCAAGCACATGGAGGGCCAGCTGGCGCAGCTGGAGGCGGAGCGGGCCAAGATGCAGGCGGCGGGCGGCGCAGCAGCCAACAGCCGGGCGCTGGGGCTCGTGGAGCAGCACCTGCAGACGTACACGGCGGCGCTGGACCGGCAGGTGTCGTACCGGTACGCGCTGGAGGCGGTGCTGACGGACGAGAAGATGCAGCAGCGGTCACTGCTGTTTGTGCGGTACGTGTCGGTGTGGCTGCTGCGGACGGCGTCGGGGACAGACTACCGGCCGGGCCGGACGCTGACGCTGCCGCTGCCGGCCGAGGCGCCCGAGGCATTTAGCTGTCTGCCCGAGTACGTGCTGCAGAACGTGGTGGACCACATGAAGTTCCTGTTCCGGCGGGTGCCGCGCATCCTGCCGTCGGCGGTGGGCGACGAGCTGGTGGCGCTGTGCATCACGTTCCTGGAGTCGAGCGAGTACATCCGCAACCCGTACCTCAAGTCGTCACTGGTGTCGCTGCTCTTTTCGGGGACGTGGCGGATGTACCACCTGGCGGGCGGCGTGCTGGGGGATGCGCTGTCCAACAGCGCGTTTGCGAACCGGTACCTGCTGCACGCACTGATGAAGTTTTACGTGGAGTGCGAGTCGACGGGGACGCACACGCAGTTTTACGACAAGTTCAACATCCGGTACGAGATCTTCCAGGTGATCAAAGCGGTGTGGCCCAACGACGTGTACAAGCAGCAGCTGGCGCAGCAGAGCCGGACGGACCGGGCCTTTTTTGTGCGCTTTGTCAACATGCTGCTCAACGACGCGACGTACGTGCTGGACGAGGCGCTGTCGCGCTTCCCGCGGATCCACGACCTGCAGGGGCGGCTGCACGAGGACGGCGGCGGCGTGGACGCGGACGGCGCGCCGCTGACGGCGGAGACGCGGCAGCAGACGGAGGCGGAGCTGACGCAGGCCGAGGGGCAGGCGCAGTCATACATGCAGCTGGCTAACGAGACGGTGGCGATGATGAAGCTCTTTACGGAGGCGCTGGCGGACGCGTTCACGATGCCCGAGATTGTGTCGCGGCTGGCCGGCATGCTGGACTACAACCTGGTGACGCTGGCCGGGCCGACGTCGCGCAACCTCAAGGTGGACAATGCGGAAAAGTACTACTTCAACCCCAAGGTGCTGCTGCCGCAGCTGGTGGAGCTGTACCTGAACCTGGGCGACCGCGCGCGCTTTGTCGAGGCGGTCGCCGGCGACGGGCGCTCGTACCGGGCCGACATTTTTGCCAATGCAACGCGCATCCTGGCGACCAAGGGCCTGATGGACCCCGAGCGGCTGCAGGCGTGGGAAGCGCTGCTGGCGCGCTTTGCGGCGACCAAGCTGGCGGCCGACCAGGCCGAGACGGACCTGGGCGAGGTCCCGTCGGAATTCGAGGACCCCATCATGGGCGACCTGATGCGCGACCCGGTCGTGCTGCCGTCGCGCCACACGGTCGACCGCTCGACGATTACGCAGCACCTGCTGTCGGACCCCAAGGACCCGTTTACGCGGCAGCCCATGACGATGGACGACGTGGTGCCCAACGACGCGCTGCGGGCGCAGATTGACGCGTGGAAGGCGGAGCGGATTGCGGCGGCGCGAGTGAAGCACACAGAGGAGGCGGAGGCGGCCAGCAAGGCGGCAGGCGGGGCAGGCGAGGCCGGTGAGGCCGGCCAGGCCATGGAGACGGATGAGTAGATGAGTGGCCGACGGGAGACGAAGTCACGGGAGACGACCGGACTAGGAATACATTGTTTGCAAGGATGCCTGCAGAAGGCGCTGTTTGACAGAATGCGGCTGGAGAGTGCCACTGTAAAGCACATGCAAGCGCTGGGTTTTAGAGCCTCGGCCGGCTATTATAGTTGGCACAAATCCAGTGAAGACGTCTGAACTTGTCGGTAGCGGCATTGCCCGGCTGCAGCCGGCCCTATACCTTTTAGCGGCCTTGCCGCCTGTGGGACATTTCGACTACCACATCGCTGTCCCGCTCTGCCGCGTCGGCGGCATGGCAGCGACGCGGGCAACCCCCAAGCCAGAAGATCATGCTGCCAGAAACAACGCAAGCTTTCGACAAGAAATAATTTCTTTTCGAATACAGGAAAATCAAGCTTTGGAGTGAGTTTGATGGCAATGTTTATACCACTGCTGCTAATGGCTCCAGAATACAGAGGATGTGTGAGCGACTGATCACGACCACCATTGCTGGAAAATGCCGACACCCCATTAAAGAGTTGCCCACGGCCACGAGATGTCTTGAAGCAGAAGAAGGAGCTTCTGACTGAAAGGATATCTACTTTGGACTAAGCGTGACGAGGAACTATTGCCCTGATAGCGGGCATTCGATACAAGTTGGATTTCTCACGTATCCATGATAAAACATCTCATTTTCGCTTTCTTCTGGCTGCTTTGATAGCACGATGTTCATCATTCCATGCTTTACATTCAGCCACCTGGGCCGCATATTCCGCATCCGACAGAGAGACTGCCGGCTCCTGTCCGGCGAGATCGGGGCCCATCTCGACCAGCAGGGCCTCGTGCAACGCAGCTAGCGAGTCGTACTGGGCCTCCCAGCAGCTACGGATGATATGACCAGCACGTAAGTCACGTGTGTCGGGTAGCTGTCTTTCGTTGACGGCCCGCCACTTGGCGTCGTAGTCGTCCACCTCGCTGAGCAGCTCGCGCCCCGCAAAGAGGGCATACATCAGAGAGCCGATGGCGTGCTGCTCGCCGGCTGGGCCGGCTACGTCGTCCTTGTAGTAGGGCGCCATCGCGCCGTTGTTCTCCCGTCCACGATGCTCCATGTTGCCAAAGTCTACCAGCTTGATGTAGCCGCTAGAATCGAGCAGTATATTGGGCGGCCGCAGATCACCATGGTATAGGTCAAGTGCCTGCAGCCAGGCCGCAGCGGAAGCGATCCCGACCGTCCAGCGACACGCGTCGGCTGCCGGGATCAACCCGTCGCGACGCAACACGTCCTTGAGACTCTTGCGCATGCGGGGCAAAAAGGTGCCATCGCTACTCGTGTAGAGGCACTAGATGATGTTAGGGTGCGGATGCGGCTATAGCAGCGCATACATGGACCGCTCGTGCTCAAAGAACTTGACGTTGGGCGCGTCGCGGTAGCCCGACGCGGCCGTCTCGTCTTCGTGCCGACGGGGGAGTTTGACAACGAAGCCGGGCGGGCCCGTTTTGATGACGCGGTCGCGGCCCCGGCTGATAAAATCGCCGTAGCCAAAGGCGTCCCAGTGTCGCAGCGCTTTGGGAGGCATGATCGGTAGGGACTGGCGCAGAGGGACAGGGGAGAGCGGCGGTGAAGGAGGTTGCATGCGAGGACGTGATATGGCGGTCAAGGGCGGCAGTATTGCAGGATACGATAAGAACGTTTGGTAATACTATTGTTTTTCTATTCGCAGCCTCTACAGTTTTACACAACGTCCTGCGGGCCCAGAGGCGGCGTCGACGACGCAATGTGGCATTGGTGCACTGGCTGTTAGAAGAGCAAGACCGAGGGGGAGGGAGGGAAACCAGAAGGACGTACTGGAGCGCGGACCGTAGCTGAGCGGATAGCCGATGCCCGAGTGCATGACGCCCTGGGAGAGTGAGCAAGGAGCATGGGAGGACCAGACGCGGGACCCGGACGTACCCAGTTGTTCCACACGACCATGTCGCCCTCCTCGACCGTCGGCAGCAGCATGTAGGCCGGGTCGAGCACGCGGTCAAAAAGCCCGTTGAGAAAGACGCGGATGGCCTCGAGGTCTTCGACCACGCGCACGGGCGCCTCCGGCCCTTCGCGCAGGTGCAGGCGGCGCACGCACTCTGGCATGACCTGGACGGCGCGCGTGCCGGTGACGGGGTTGACCCACGCGAGCGGGTAGCGCTGCAGCGCGTCGGGCGACCACGGCGGCAGCGCGTCGAGCGGCACGGTGGCGCCGCCGGGCTCGAGGCCGAAGCCGCAGGCGCGCATGCGGCGGGTACCCTTCCAGGCAAACGGGTGAGGTGCCGGCTCCCAGGTGCTGTGGTCGACGAGGCGGCGCTCAGCGGGCGTCAGGCGGGCGTAGAGCGCGGCCGTGTCGAGAAAGGCGGTGGTGCCGGGGCGGCAGACGAGGGTGCGGTGGCCGGGGGCCTGCCAGTCGGCGTCGAGCTCGACGGTGACATCAGGGCCGGTGGGCGCGCGGACGCAGCGAAAGGACGTGACGCGGGACGGGTGGGCGCCGCCGTGCAGGGTGCCGTCAAAGTGGAAGCTGTTGAGGCGGCCATGGCCGGCGGCCATGGCGGCCGGCGGGAGGGGGTCAGCGTGGAAGTCGGCGTGGCTGTAGCCGGCCATGGTGAGGTGGGCGAGGCCGTAGTGGTCGTCGCCCTGGTAGCCGTGGCCAACGAGGGTGACGCCGCCGCCGGAGTCGGGCAAGAGGTGGAGCGGGCGTTTCTGTGGTCACAGGACGTTAGGGGGGACGGCCGATGCAGCAGGAAAAAGAGAAACGATGGGGCCGATGCACACACCCCCAAGTCACCAAACCCCTCGACCGTCTTGCCGTAGCCAAAGCCGTGGCGCGGGGCGGCGGCCGGGTCAAAGCGGTGGACAAACGCAAACTGCTCGGCCGGCAGCAGATGCGCCTGGCCCTTGAGGATGACGACGGCGTGCGTGTAGACGGCCTCGTGGATGCGGGCAAATGCGGCGTCGTCAAGGTGGGCGACGTCGGCGCCGGTAATCACGGCGCCCATCTGGTGCTTAGAAGAGAAGCGGGAAGAGAAGACGAGAGCGTTTACCTTTGTCTGCTTGTCGCCATGTTCCAGCGGCGTCACAACGATCTCGGTAGCATGCGGCATGGTGGAGGGAAATATAGTCAAAGACAAGGATGAAGAGGTGGACAAGGACCAAGACGACGATCAAGAACAGGATCCATACCGTTCATCCGGATCCGCGCTTATCGACTGATAGGACGGACAGGCCGCGCGGGACGGCCGATCTTATCGGGAGTCTTGCAGCCGCTGCATTTCCGCCGTACAGACCTCTGCGTGCAATCTGCGCTCCTTTGTCCCGGAGGTGATACGAATATATGTACCCTGGAAAAAGGCTCCAAGCATGTCATTATACATCGCCAAAGGTCGGATTGAGATGCAGGTTCGGGAGAAGATCCGCGCCCGAGAGAAAAAAAAACTTGACGGATTTTGCACAGATCTTGGGCGGGATGAATCTGCACATGATGTGCGGTTCCACGTCACCAATCTCGACTCCAGACTGCGCTTGCAACTGGACATTGCACCTGACTCCAACTGCCGGATTCCCAGTGAAGGGGGCAATTGCCATGTTGATTCGCGCGGCTGTCAGATCAAGATCAACAAACACAGCATTGTCTCCCGCTGTACGTTAAAAGAGCTGGGCGAGTTGGCGATCGTCGCTTCAACGTGCTGGAGGCTCTCCTGCTCCATCCTTGCAGCCTCTCCGGCCGAAAACATATGAACAATAATGTTGACATATTCGACAAACACGTCGCGTTTGCCCTTGGACACCTGCACTATTAACTCTACCCTGGCTAACCCTGTGGAAGACTACGTAGTCTTGTCCGCCAATAGCGTCTTGGTAGTCAGAGACAGAGGAATCGCAGCATTGTGTGCTGTTGTAGGAGTCGGCAAGTATTCTACATTATAGGGTTAAGGCGTCGATTTGAACCTTTACTACAACCACTACTTTTTGACTCCCATTAACCTTCTTATTACGCTACCTTTGTTTTCTTTGTATAACGTGGTTGATAAGCGAGTCGCTCAGATAAGCGAGTCGCTCACTTCGTACAACCTCTATAACAAAAAGCTCAATTACACAACCACAACAAGTAAAATCAATTCAAATTACTCTGAACTGTGTACATCAGACATTTCTACTTCCTTCTGACAAGTGCGCGCATTGTGTCCTCTCTCGCCGCAAGTACCACAGCGCCGTCCGCCCGGCTCGGCCCTCCTCTGCCGACCATTACTCGCCCGCGTTTCCTGATGTATTTGCTCCTGCACGTCCTTCTCATCCAGCAAATCATGCCCTTCCTGTACTGTAAGAGATCCTCCAAGCCGTACACGTGTTTTTTTTGCTCTCCGGCGTTTGCTAAGTGCCGTATTTGCTCGTTGAAGTGCCCGAGCCTCGGTCGCCAACAATGCATATGAGTGCATTATTGCTTGCGCACCCTTTGCAATTTGGTCAACAGCATTTAAAATTGGTGTTGGAGAGCTGCTCTGGTGACCGGCAATGCGACTTTTGATGAATTCAGACTGCGAGACTGCCTCTGTTAGGTTGTGTGGTGTCTGAGAGACCCAAGGGTTGGCGCTTGTCGGACGAGAGCCAGGAGGTGTTGGCGTCTGCAACCTCACATCTAGCTTTGACAAGACTGTTTCTGGACTATGAGGTACCAAGCCAGCTCCTCAGAATCCAGCCTTCACATTTTCCTCTGTGAAAACGGCATAGAAGGCGGCCTGGAACGCAACGAAGAATTCCGTCTTGGTCACGTGGTTAATGCAAGACTTCATCAACTTTTCGATTTGACGACCGTACGCCTGCTTTAATGGAGAAAAACATCCAACGTCAAGTGGTTGTAGTAGGTGTGATGAGTGCGGAGGCATAGAGACGGTGATAATGTCCTTCTCCTCGCAAAAGCGGTTGAAATCGGCCGACATATGGCTCTCGTGGCCGTCAATCACTAACATTCGATATTTGCCAACGCTGCGATGAATTGTGTGTTGATGGAAATGCCGAGTCCATTCCAAGCCTGTCTCATTGTCGGTCCATCCATTACTAGTCGGTTTGATCACCCAATCGGGCGGAAGGTTGCACTCTGTGTACCAGTTAGCAAGGTGGTAGGCCCCTTTTACCACAATAAACGGCGGGACACACCAGCCGTCTGCATTGACTCCCTGAATCACTGTGGCCCATTCCGATTGCCTGGCTGAACTGTCTTTGCTTTTCCATGTCGTTCGGCGCGCGTCACGACCATAGATGGGGTGATAATGCCGATTGCAAAGCCAGTCTCGTCAAAGTTGTACAGGTCTGCGTCGGCGATGCCGTACTTGGCGCGTAGATTCTGCACCAGCGCGAACCACGCTCTGATTTTTTCAGGATCTTCGCAGAGGGCTGGTAGTCGTAGGGACGATTAAAACGCGTCTAGAGGTCTGGTTGTCGCTTAACAAAGTTGGATGCCCAGCGCTTTCCGACGCGTCTCGCGTCGCGCTCTGCGAGCAAAACATTGGCCATATCTTCCACGTCCGCCAGCCTGGGCGGAAATCCTCGCGCATCCAGGTCGAGAATATATTGAAGAAGAGCATTCTCTTCCAACTCTTTCAATTTCGAAGAGTTGGCGCGGGTGTCTTGTCGAGCGCGTCGGCCGTTCATTCTGTCACGAAGTGTCGAGTATGGGACGTTGTAGGTCTTTGTGGCGGCTCGGATACTAAATTTTTGGTCTTTTCTAATAGCTTCGATAGCCAAAAGTATCCTACTTTCGAGAGAAGCTGATTCCATTTTTTGTTGTAGAGAAATAATAGGTTGAAGATAAGTTACGGTTGTTGACGTGGAAAGTGAGCGACTCGCTTATCTGAGCGACTCGCTTATCAACCACGTTACTGATAAGACAGATAAGCTCAGCAGATGCCAATGGCCGATTTTCTGCAGCCGCCAATTTTTACTATTTAGCATCAATTTCGTTGATTGTGCAATTAGCTAGCTGTGTGGTGCTTGCTTTGCCAACTAAGCCATACCCTCGGTCGCCATGCTCGAGAAAAAAAAATCCCGTGTTGAGGAGACAGCCGTCACCCAGGAATTGGTTGCCACGGACGACGATAGATCTCCTGCTAGCAGTCCTCCCACACCCTTTCCCGATGAGGAGATCGTCGAAACATCGACCGGACGTGTTCGCAGGATTGCCATCATTGTGCTGATTGTGTCCAGCAACATGGTCCAGGTTGGATATTATCTTGTTTGCTGTGTGACCTGACACTGACCATTCAGATGATATCGAACATGATCGGTCTGGGTGCTGGGCTGGAAATAAGCTCTCTGCTAGGCAAGCCTGTGGGGCCGGGGAATGCGAATTGGGCAGCCGCTTCGTATCCGTGTGTCTATCTTCCACCAATTTTGCACTCGCCTGCTGACTTTAAACACAGACTAACTCAAGGAACGTTTGTCCTCATGAGCGGCCGGCTCGGCACTGTGTATGGCCATAGAAATATCCTAATTGTGGGGGCTACATGGCTTGTTATTTGGTCTTTGGTGAATGGCTTCTGCAGGGGCTACGTCAGCTTCAACATAGTACGAGCCTTGTCTGGCATTGGAGGTGGGCTGATCATGCCAAATGCCGTTGCTCTCATCAGCACCACAATCCCGCCTGGGAAGATGAGAAACATAACTCTCGGCTTCTTTGGCGCTTCTGCTCCCATCGGAGGATATCTCGGAGCTGTATGGTCCGGTATCATGATCGAGTACGCCACATGGAAGTGGATCTTTTTTGGCATGTGAGTACAATGCCTCGAGTGATTTACTCTGTCAAGTTCCTAACAGCGTCAGCGCCATTATTGGAGCCTGTGTGTTTGGTGCATTGGCCGTCCTTCTCCCGACCGACCACCCAATTGACAAGGGTGGCAAGGTTGACTGGATCGGCGCCACTCTGGGAATATCAGGGCTGATTCTATTCAGTATCGCTTGGAAGTGAGAATTATAATTTCTTCTTTCATTTTATCTTTCATTTTATATTTCATTTTCCTTGCTTTCTGTGTCACTAACAGTGCAAGCCAAGCTTCGTCATCCGGATGGGAAGGCCTCGAAATTGGCCTCATTGTCGCTTCCATTCCGATCTTGGCAGCCTTTGCGATATGGGAACATCGCTATGCAAGTGAACCGGTGATGCCATTGGGCATCTGGAAAATGCCATGCTTCACGGCAGTTATGATTATCAACCTGTTCACGTTCATGGCAAATGGAATTTTCCTCTGGTACATGGTCGCATGGTTGCAGCTCTTGCGGGAAGAGAGTGTCCTGGACTTTGCTGTTCAATGGACACCTTTTGCCATTGTCGCCGTGCTTGGGACATTTGGCGCTGGCTGGCTCATCCCCCGACTCGCCGCCCAATGGATTCTGGCGATTGGGGTAAGCGCAATCCTGGCTGCTAATGTGCTTTTGGCGACGATGCCAGTCCAGCAGACCTACTGGGCACAGGTATTTCCATCCACAATTTGCATGGGTCTGTCTCCCGACTTTGTGTATGTTGCTGCACAAATCATCATGAGCAACAATGTTAGTCGCCGCCAGCAGGGTGTGGCTGCATCGCTCTTGAGCACGCTGAATCTGTACGGTACCACGCTCGGGCTTGGTTTTGGGGGAACGGTCGACATGCAGGTGAAGAAGCATCACGATAACAACGACGTCCTTGGCTACAGGGCTGCCCTGGCCTTTGGTGCTGCCCTGGCTTGTGCCGCTCTCGTGGTGGATTTTCTTTTCATTCGGGTCGATAAGGACAAGAGAGAGGGTTGGACCGACCCGGAGGATATCCAGGCTGCCTTGGAAAACAAAACATGGGGTGCAACTCCTCCACAAGAGACTTTTGCTGTCTAGACGTGGGAAAGTGATCATCCTGTCAAGGAGAACCCAGAACACACACGGTAATTGCAACGCGATAGAGACTTAGATTTGACTATAATAATAGACGGTGCGGTGTGGAATGGTCCGATGGGCAATTGACAGGATGTTATCAGGATCGGTGTACGTGTGCTCCCATATTGTTATCTGGGAAATTAGTCCACATTCGCTGGCACTATGACAGCCTCATTTTCAATCGGTGCTGCTCGTTGGAATAGAAGAGCTTGCATTCTCTACAATTAATAGAACATTACAACGGAAAAGCCTGTCGGTGGACAGATTCATGCTAGGTGTCGGTATGAATGCATCGCATCGCTAGAATATGATTATGTAAGCAGTGCGCGCACAGGAGGGATGGGAGGCATCGGGCTGTAGGGTCCCGACCAGACCCACTGGAAGATAGGGGTAGTGTCACAGAGTCCATAGATGTAGTCTCGCGCACCAAATTTTGGTGCGTCGGACTACGAGAGAAGACAGACCACTTCACCACAGATCAATTGTATAGCTTCCTGCAGACAGGAGGACGTACAGGATCACGGTGAACACCAATGTGCATTGCTTGAACCATCGCATTTGTACAGGTGAATCCACACAATCAGTTCTCAGGATGCATTTCGACGACAACGAGTGCATGAACCCTAAAGCGCTCACATGCCATCGGTGGCGAAATAGGCCTAGTGTGGATTCACCTGTACAAATGCGATGGTTCAAGCAATGCACATTGGTGTTCACCGTGATCCTGTACGTCCTCCTGTCTGCAGGAAGCTATACAATTGATCTGTGGTGAAGTGGTCTGTCTTCTCTCGTAGTCCGACGCACCAAAATTTGGTGCGCGAGACTACATCTATGGACTCTGTGACACTACCCCTATCTTCCAGTGGGTCTGGTCGGGACCCTACAGCCCGATGCCTCCCATCCCTCCTGTGCGCGCACTGCTTACATAATCATATTCTAGCGATGCGATGCATTCATACCGACAATCTGCCTTTTTGCTCCGATCAGGTAGTGCTGTCATTCCTCGAATGCATGCACGATGGCCATCAACTCCTTGTCGTGGATTGGGTAGTTGAGTTCTGGGCCGTGTAGTTTCCTTGAGAAGAAGGCGACGGGATGCAGCTTTCCTCGTTCGTCTCTCTGTCCTATTTGACCGCCGATCGCTTCCTCTGAGGCGTCGGTTTCGACCTCATACTCTTTTTCTGGGTCGGCTTCCGTCAAGACTGGTTCGCTGGTGACCAAGTCCTTGATTTCTTGGAAGGCTTTCTGTTCTTTCGGTCCCCACTCGAAGGGGTGTGTTTCCTTCGTTAGGTCTGTGAGGGGGGCTGCCGTTTTTCCGTAATTTCCCAAGAACTGTCTGTAGAAGTTGGTGAAGCCTAGGAACGCTCGAACGTTGGTGACGTTCTCTGGTGTGGGCCAACTTCGTACTGCCTCGATCTTGCTTTGTTGCATGTGGATTTCAGGGGTGATGGTGTAACCAAGGTAGTCGACTCGTTGTTGATGGAAGTGACTCTTCTTTGGTTCGACTAAGAGATTCGCGTCCTGGAGCTTCTGGAGGACTTCTCGAACGTGCCGCTTGTGGTCTTCTAGTGTTTTTGAGTAGATCAAGATGTCGTCGAGATAGGCAATGGTTCTAATGTCTAAATGTTCTCGAAGCACCTGGTTGATCATCTCCTGGAAAGAGGCTGGCGCGTTGGTAAGTCCGACGGGCATGACCTCCGTTGTATTGCTTGGGTGGTTCCAGTTTGAACTTGTTCTTGTGCTGCATTGCAGCGTATAGCACGAGCACCTGCTCCTTCAGTCGTTCGATTTCGGTAGGCACGTCGGGGGGCGTCGGTGCCCCGGCCTTGTCCGTATTCGAGCTGGAAGACATGGCTTCTTTCGGGATATTGTTCGAGGGCAAGCGTGAACCGTCTGAACAAGAGCAATCAAAGTGTTATGACCACAGGGCGATGGGGCCAACAAGGGTATGTTAGCAGGGCGGTCTAGGCTGTAAGCCGTTCGAATGGTATCTCGAATGTTGTAGTTGTCATAGTCGTTCTTGTAGGTGGTCTTGGGGTCACAAGCTGCAGTGACTCCTTAATGTGAGATTGAGTACATGAGTTGGTTGCTGAAGAGCTATGAAGAAAAATTATCTAGGTGGTAGAGATGTTTATATACTAAAGTGCTTCCTTCCTACTCTTCCTGGCTCGTCGGGCTCGTCACGACGAGCCCGACGAGCCTTATCGTAGTCACGTGATTCGGGGTTGTGTGTGCCTTCCTGATAGGTTCTGCCGGTGCTCACCGCGTGGCCTCCCCTTTGGGCCGCTTCCTTCCTGGATCGTCACATCTTAGTCCTCAGACGGACTAGCGTCGCCTAGGTCGTAGTGGAGTCATTAGTGGTAACGGTCAGGTTGTACTAAGCAGACAACAACTATGAGCTTCAACCTGGGCGAGTCGCCGGGCCAGAGGCAGGGGAAGAACAGGAAGTAGCTTGTCAAGGACTCCAGCCAGGTCTTTTGCGGCAGTTTTTGCGGGCGGTAAAATGCGGTATCTTCGTGTTCGGTATCGCTGTCGTGATTCTGGCTGTTGGCAGCTGCAGCAGTCGCGGCATTGGCACGGCCATTAGGGAGGCCCTCCCATTGCTCGGCCCTTTGCGCGCTGTGCCGCCGAGCGGTGTGTTTTCGTCCACCTTGCTTGCCTCGCTGACCTTGCTGACCTCGCTGAGTTCGCTAGTCTCACTGGTCTCGCTGCGTGCGTGGATCTCGGCTAGGCGGTCCCGCTCCTGCCTTCCCCGGAGCTTGATGCTGCGGGACAGGTGGACGGAGCCAAAAACGGCCAGAGTGAGGCAGAGAAGGACAATGCGGGCTGAAGACCATCACCGTCCTGGGCGCCATCTCGTGTTTCTCCATCTCCTTTACAAGCTCGGCCTACACGGGTGGCATCACCGGCATCGAGCGAGATTTCCACAATTCAAGCACCCTCGCCCAGCTGGGTGTCAGCCTCTTTGTGCTCGGCTTCGCCCTCGGCCCTCTTCTCTGGGGCCCACTCAGCGAAATCTACCGTCGCCAGCCGGTCTCTGTTCTCACGTTTGGCGAGCTCGTGTTGTTCAATGCCCTCGGCGCCTCGGCCTAGTCGGCCACGGCACTGTTCGTCTTCCGCGCCTTGGCGGGCATTGTCGGCAGCAGTCCGCTGTCCAATGCTGGCGCCATGATTGCCGACATGTTTGGACCCAATGACCGCGGTCTCGCGTTGGGGCTGTTTAGTTTCGGCCCCTACATGGGCCCGGTCATGGGGCCTATTGTGGGTTGCTACCTCGGCAGCTCGTCGGGTGGTTGGCGGGCTGTGCTCTGGCTCTGCACGGGACTCGGTGGCTTCCTGTGGCTGCTCTGCTCGGCCATCACGCCCGAAACCTATGCACCCATTTTGCTGGCCGGGCGCGCCGCTGTGCTGTCGGCCAAGACGGGCAAGTGTACGTGAGCCGCCTGGATTACAATACCGAGGACAGGGTCTTGGTGAAGAAGGCCCTGTGGCCCACCCTGTGGACGGGCCTGTTCAGACCTGGGTCTTGCTCCTGTTGGAGCCCATTGTGCTCATCCTGTCTCTCTACATGGCCATTGTCTATGCGACCATGTACATGCTGTTTGCGGCCTTCCCCATCATTTTCCGGCAGAAACGCGCTGGACGGCAGGCGAAGCCGGCCTCGCCTTCATCCCGATGGCCATCGGTCTGGTCATGGCGCTGGCGGCCATGGTCTACGAGAACGGGCGGTACAAGGCGCGCGTGGCACGCAATACGGACAAATAGGACGGCAACCGGGCGCCACCCGAAGCGCGGCTGCCCGTGTGCATGGTCGGCAGTGTCCTCGTGCCCATCGGCCTCTTTTGGTTTGCCTGGACCAATGGACCGTCCGTGCACTGGATTGTCTGTCTGCTGGGCACCACGGTCTTCGGGGCCGGCAACGTGCTGCTGTATCTGAGCGCGATGAACTACCTGGTCGATGCGTACGTTGTGTACACGGCGTCTTGCATGGCTGGTTCGTCGGTGCTCCGGTCGGTTCTCGGCGCTGCTTTCCCGCTGTTTACGGGTCGCATGTACAGCACGCTGGGCCTGCATTGGGCTTCTAGCATTCCGGCGTTTCTCTCTTTGGCGTGTCTGCCTTTCCCCTTTCTCATATCAAAATATGGTGCCCAGATGCGGAGGCGTTGCTTTTACGCATCCAAAGCCCAAGAGATTTTAGACAAACTAGATAATTAGGCTTCCTTTTGATAATGTTTAATCTGGGACAGGAAAAGGATTACTTTGTATATTGGTTTCAAAGAGAGAGCGGTCCGGTTCTCTGTCGTTGTCTCTCGCGTCTCCCTCGTCCTCCTTTTTAACTTCCACCATCGGCAGGTCCCCCGTACGACTGGCCAGTGCCAACACGCGCAACCTCTGCCGGGCCAAGGCTTCCATGTTGCCCAACACATTGGCCCGCATGGCATCGTCGAGTGGACAGACACCGTCGGCAGGACTTGCTGGCACGACTCGCCTCTGGAAAAGAGCCAGGGTGTCGTCATCGTCGAGACGTCGGTTTGACTCTTGATCTTTGTCAGTGGGTGGACTAGCCCTTTTTGTGACAAACCTACTAGCAATACCACCGACATATTTCTGGCTTTCCGTTCAGCGTTGTTTCCGCCTTCCTTGGTTTTTCTTCGATCCTGCCGCTTCTTATCGTTGGTTCTCGTACTTGAAAATGCCTTGGACTAGACTGTTTACAAAGCCTGGCGTGCGTTGTTGATGAATATGTGTCTAGTGAGCAGTATGTGTTGCTGGGCTACTTCTGTTAAATGGCCGTGAAGATTGTTATTCGTGTGGATTGCTTTCATACACATGAGAGCAACATCCATGCTGCTACAGTCGTACTGCCACTTGTCGCCGCTGGCATCTTGAGCCCTTCCGAGATACTTCCCACAACCGCGTAAACAACTTGCACGACTGTCCTAACAGTAATAAACCATAGCAGCTCATTCAAAAGTAAAACACCAGATCGAAAACCCATCTCAAACCCATCTGCTTTGACGGAACAATTCCGAGGCGGCCGATTGGCTGGATAGTAGCGTCACACTCGAGACTTCTGGTTATCTGGCTGATCAGCTTGGAGAAGCTGATTGGTTTGCTGCCGCTGCGAACTCGAAAAGACGACCTTCCTAAAGCGCAATGATCCGCGGAGCGACTCGACTCGACGCCGTCATCTCCCAGTACTTGCTAGCACTCTGCATGCGGAATCTCTTGCCGTAGACGACCATGAACAAGAAGACGGACGAGGCCGCCAGCCCGACACAGGCCGCCGAAATAAAGCAGTTTTGGTAGCCCAAGTTGTTGAGCCAAGGCGTGATTCTGTTTGTCAGTCGTCGTCTTCTAGTTCTTTTACTCGTTGGCTGGTCGCCTTCCTCTCATCTTCTCCCCCTTCCTCTCATCATCTTCCTCTTCAAACTCACCCATAACTAATCGCAAACGACATGGTGTTGCGCACCAGAATCACCGTCACCAGGCCGTCGCCACTCAGGCCGTGGTAGCTGTCCACCAGATAGTTGACGCTCAGCGTGATGCCCGCCGTCGATGCACACGCCAGACAGCCCATGGCCACGATGAGCCCAAACCAGTGCACGCCGTGTGCCGCGCCCACGCCCCAGAGCAGCAGCGACCCCGGCACCAGCACCAGACACGGCACAAACGGCCACAGCCGGTACTCGGCCTCCATGATGCCGCCGTGGCGCTGCGTCAGCCAGAGCACGGCCCGGTCACTTAGCCGGCCCGACAGCAGCGCGCCCGCCACGACACCGAGACAGCAGGCCACGTAGCTGAGGCCGACCATGGCCGCGCCAAAGTGGTAGGGCGCGCCCGAGAGAATGATCGAGGCCGTCGCGTTGAGCACGTTGAACCAGATCAGGTACGAGCCGTACGAGAAGCCGGCGTACAGGACGACGGGCCAGCCGAGCAGGCGAAGGCTCTGGGCGGCGCGGCGGAGCATCCGGTTGGGGCCAGGGGTGGGCTGCCAGAGGGAGAGCTTCTGGGCGAATGTTTTGGGGGGGCGGACTCTGCTCGTGGTGGTTGTCGTGGTCGTGATGATGGTGGACTTTTCGCCGGGCATGACCGTGGTGACGGGCAATGCCTCCGTGCTCTCTGGGGCTGGGGCTGTCCGCACATAGTTGGTCTCCTCCAGGAAGAGTGCGAGGAAGACGAGCACGGCGGCGAGGAATATGGCGGGCCAGTAAAAGACCCATTGCCAGCTCTGGCGTTCAGCGATGAAGCCGCAGATGACGGGGGCAAAGTAGTTGCTGCCGGCGAGGGTAAAGGCGTAGATGCCCATGTAGTTGCCGCGTTCGTGGGTAAAGTACTAGGAGAGGTCAGACGCGCTCGATCAGCTGTCCTCGGACGTATCGTACCAAATCGGTCACGGAAATCTCTGGCAGCGCTTCAATAGGGGACACGAAAAAGCCCTGGACGATGGACTTGGCAATCCACTCCGAGTTGCTGTGGACATAGGCACTGGAGGTGAGTGAAAGCCACGCCAACGGAACAAGGAGATTACCTCCACACGCTCGTTCCCTGCCTTCAGTCAGACGACGACAAGCAGCAGCCACACACAGAGAGACCCACCAATGCTCCACAAACAGACAGCAAGTAGGTCAGCCGCTTGCCGTACTGCAACGCAAACGGCTGCCAAAAGAGCAGGCTCCAGCCGAGAAAGAGAAACATGTAGCCGGTGCCCTGGTTCAGGGTCGCTTCGGAGATACCGCTGGCCGCCGACAGCGGGACGAGCACCGAATAGACGGTCGACACGGAGATGCCCGTGAACCAGGTGAAGCTGGAGTGTCAGAGAGAGGGGGCGTCACGGCCGACTTACACGCATGTCACGTGACAAAATACAGATTCTGGCAGACGAGGGAGAGCACCTTGCGACGGGGCGTCCAGTTCAGCGGGTCCTCGGGGTCGTCAGACGGCGCCGGATCGAGGACAATGTCGCTGTCACGGCCGGCATGGCGGGCGTGGAGAGAGTGATCGAGGTCGAGCAGGTGGACGGTGCCGGGAATGGGAGAGACGATGCTGGAAGGAGCCATCTTGGAGGGTGCTAGGGGAGAGTCTAAAGAAGAGCAAGAGACAATACAAGAGCGAGCACAAGGTTGTACTTGTACCGGTGCGCAAGGTCGTGCTGATGGACTGCTGTCTTGTACGTCATTGGTCGATAAGGGATCGGCAGCAGGTGCCTATCCCGGAAGGGACGATCACTGCAGGAGATAGCGGAACCTTCCGAATGGAGATAAAAGGCATCAGGCATCGACCTTCTTTCGACTGGACGCAACTTGTTGCAACCCAAACACATCAAAGCTCCCTTTGCTATGCTATTTTCCACCATACAGGTCAAGGCGCTGCCGTGCGGCACGCCCGCGTTCGAGGCTAACAAGGCCGCGGTGCTCGCCGCCTTTGCCGCCAAGGTGCCGCCGTCGCTCTGGCTGCCGCCCGCGTTGATTGCCGATCCGCCGTTGGACGTCACGGCAATTCCGGCTAGCTGCGGCTTCTTGACGCCGACCGAGCTGCACATTACCGAGGACTATGACGCCGTTGGGCTCGCAGCGGCGATCCGGGCGCGCGAGCTGACCGCTGTGGCCGTGGCGACGGCCTTTGCCAAGCGTGCCATTGTGGCCCACCAACTGACGAGCTGTCTGACGCAGTGGTTCATGGACGAGGCCGTAGCGCGTGCCGCTGCACTCGACGCCTACCAAGCCGCGCACGAAGGCGCCACGGTCGGGCCGCTGCACGGCGTGCCCGTCAGCATTAAGGACCACATCCCCGTTGCCGGCACCGTCTCCTCGGCCGGCTGTCTCAGCACAGCGCTGCCCGACGAGGCCGACTGCGGCATGACGGCCATTCTGCGGCGGCTCGGCGCCGTCTTTTACTGCAAGACGAACCAGCCACAGACGCTGATGCACCTCGAGAGCGACTCGCTCTGGGGCCGCGTCCTGAATCCGTACAACCTCCAGCTGTCGGCCGGCGGCTCCTCGGGCGGCGAGGCCGCCCTCCTGGCCCTCCGCGGCTCAGTCCTCGGCGTCGGCACCGACATTGGCGGCAGCGTGCGCGCGCCCGCCGCCTTTTGCGGCCTCTACGGCTTCAAGGCCACGGCCGAGACGCTGCCGACGCGCAACTTTGTCCGCCACAGCTCCGCCGCCACGCTCAACGTGCTCGCCTCGACCGGGCCCATGGCCCACAGCCTGCGCGACCTCGACCTGTTTATGCGCGTCGTGCTGGCGCCGGGACCCGAGCTGGCCCTCGACCCGGAGCTCGTGCCCATCCCGTGGCGCGGCCT
Source organism: Leptographium flavum (assembly GCA_963580335.1). NCBI lineage: Eukaryota > Fungi > Ascomycota > Sordariomycetes > Ophiostomatales > Ophiostomataceae > Leptographium > Leptographium flavum. Next base: position 613,934 of record OY756932.1, on the reverse strand, counting down.
TCACCAGGCGCTGCCATCCGCGCCGCTGCGAGTCGGCATCGTGGCGCACGACGGCTTCATCCAGCCGCAGCCGCCGGTGGCACGGGCGCTCGCGTGGGCGCGCACGCAGCTCCAACACGACGCCCGCATCGAGGTGAAGCCGTTTGTGCCGTACGGTGCCACCGCCGCCTGGCCGCTCGTGCGCAAGCTGTACTGGCCCGACGGCGGCCGGGCCTGCCGCGAGGAGCTGGCCGTGGCCGGCGAGCCAGTTCACCCGCTGAGCGCGTGGATCTGGCGGGACGAGGAGGCCGGCGGCGTGATTTCGACCGACGACCTGAATGCCTTACGCATCGCGCGCGACGACTTCCGCTATGCGTTTGCGCGCAGCTGGCACGAGCAGGGCGTCGACGTCGTGCTGGGCCCCGGCTTTGTTGGCCCGGCGCCGGCGCACGACACGGCCCTGTACTGGACGTATACGTCGCTGTACAACCTAGTCAATTATCCGGGTGTGACGCTGCCGACGCCGGTGCGGACGGCGGCCGGCGAGCAGTATGCGGCCGACTATGTGCCGCTGAGCGCGGCATGTCAGCAGGTGCACGATCTCTGGGGCGCGGGCGACTTTGCGGGCGCGCCGGTGGCGCTGCAGCTGGTGGCGGCAAAGTATCGGGACAATGAGCTGTTTCGAGCGCTGCAGGTGCTAAAGGACGCGCTGCAGTTGCCGTAGCGGGAACGTTCTGTAATAAAGCAACTATTTTTTTTTGGACACGTGATCAAAGAGGAATTTCGCAAGAATCAAGGTCCCTCCCCTCCCGGATACCCCAACGGAGGCCCTGGCCAGAGGGTATCTTCTGAGCAACAAACGCGAGACGAACGAGAGGTTTTTCCGCCCTGCAAGGGGCTTTTCCTTGGTTATTCTGATCCGCGGCTACATCAGCCACGATTATGTAATTAGACTAGTGCACACAGCCACTGTAAGCACGTTAATCGATTCATTCATTCATTCATCCCCTCCCGGATAAACTCTCCCCGGAAAAAGTCTCCCAATTTTTGAAACTGTTAGTGCTTGTGCTGTAATTGATTGATTGATTGAATTTTAACGTCGCGCCGCGTGAGCGGCGACCTCCCTTGGGGTATGCGACGGGGACGCGCGACGGATAGCCCGCCTGCGTCCCAGTTCGAAGGTAAAGGAGGTCCTCCTAACTATATACAGTTCTATACAAAAAGGCAGACCCAGAAGAGATACCTATGCGTAGACCGATAGAGCTAAAAGAGGACACATTTCAGGTCTTCAGACGCCAAAAGGGCTGGCTGAAGCGTGTAGTCGTTTGCCCAACCTGCTCTAGCTTCCCAGTGTATAACTCCTTCAGGTTCCTGATCCTGAGGTCGCAATCCAAACGCAGCGATGCCTGCGCGGAGGAGGTTCGACGGGCTAGCCGGCGTGCTCGTAAAGGGCCTTCGAGTCTTAACAGACGAGGCAATCGATCGTCGTATAAGCCGCCGAGGTGGTTTAGGCAAATGTTTTCGTGTCGCCGAAAGGCGCGATCGTAAAAGACAGCCAACTCTCCAAAATACCTGTCTTTTGAACGACTCGAAAAGGGTGTTTTTCGCCGTCGGAAGCAGCTGTTAGTGTTTTGGTATACGGGTACGCCAAAACACTAACAGCTACTAGCGTGGTAAAAATTTTTCGGGGGAGAGTTGAGTGCTTGTGCTGTAGTGTACAGCAGAAACACTAACAGCCTAGAATTTTGCGGTTTTGGCTTTTTTTTTTCACCACCACCAGGAAGGGGAATTCGGAGAGTTCGCCCCTTCCACGTCGACGAGCAACGCGGTCTTTTGCTCCTCGACACCCTTTTTCTAAGAAAAGGGAAACCCTCTTTACCGGGCGACCGATACAGAGGAAAACGACACTGCCAGCACGACTGGCAGAGAACCGGAACCTGGGTTAAGTCCAGGCTAGGCCTCTGTTGGGAGGCCTTCTCTTTTGACCGGCGTTAGCACCGGTCACGTTGTTGGGTAACCGCAACGCTTCTTTCTCCGTTCCTACGTTTCTCAACGACTTCACCCAACGGAGGCTCTGGCCAGAGGGTTTACTTCTCGGCACGCAAACTGGCGATGAGGGGTTTTTTTCCGCTTCCCTTTGGGAGACGCACTTTTTCCTCGGGTCGCTATTGATCCGCTCCGCCTGGCGGGGCGAAACCAATGCATTGGTTACTATTAGATTCACAGCCGCGATGGCTGGGTTATGATTAGACTAGTGCACACAGACCTGTAAGCACGTTAATAGATTCATTCATTCAATCCCCTCCCGGATACTTTGGTGCTTCTATAGAATAAGCCCAATTACAACGAGTACAAAGGTCGGTACTCTGAGCACGAGTCCCTCCGTCCTCGCCAGACTCGTACCGCCAGCTGTAACGACGGCGTACGTTGGCTCCCTGCCGTGAGTCGCAGAGGCTGTTTGCCCTCCTGTGGGCCACCCTGTTGTTAACCCTGTTGTCAACTCTGTGTGCTGCTCGCTGCAGTTGCAAGCCACCAGTGTCGTCCAAGAGCCAGAGAACCCCGTCACGGTGGACATAGCCTCGAGAACGGTGGTACAAGGGGTCTCGATGAAGAACGTCTGGCCGTAGGAAGTGACTGTTGCCGGGGCTTCGGAGCATGTGACCGTGAAATAGACTGTGTTGACGAGATAGACTGTGTTGAGGAGGGTTTTTGAATGCGGCAGCTTGTTTAGGGTGGTGATCTTATTGGAAGTGGTGATCTCGGGACCTGTCATGCTCTGGCACGTAGAGGTGGTCTGCATTGTTGTCGTGACCGTCGTGCTCGTGCACAGAGATGTGAAGGATGTTGCAGTTGCCGTTGTGGTTGATGTTGCAAACAATCTTGACTTTGAATAGAAGGTCTTTGAAGACACGGTCAAGCTCGAAACGGGGGTTGTCGAAGGCTTGGCTGTCAAGTTGAAGGACACCGATGAGATTACATTTCTTGAAAACGTGGACGAAAAGGACGAAGAGGCGGCCAGAGACGATGAATTGAGAACGGATGTTGAAGAGGTGGTTATAGACGAGGAATTGAGAAAGGGCGTCGAAGACGCGATTATAGACGATGAATTGAGAATGAATGTTGGAGAGGCGGTTATAGACGAGGAATTGAGAAAGGATGTTGAAGAGGCCGCCATAGATGATGAATTTAAAGTAGATGTTGAAGAGGCGGTTATAGACGAGGAATTGAGAAAGGGTGCTGAAGACGCGGAAGAGGGCAGCGAGTTGATACTAGATGTTGAAGACAGAGACGAAGTTTCTGAGGTGCTGGGTATCGAGAATGTCGACAGAAGTGAGGAGACATTGAGAGATGCAGACGTTGACAAAGGAGATGAGCTGATACTGGAGGCTGAAGAGAAGGACGGGGTTGACGACAATGAGAGACTGGTTGTTGAAGACGCGGACAAAGGCGACGAGACACTGGGCGATGAGAATATCGTGGTTGCTGATGATGCTGGAGAACTGGCACTGGACGTAGAAGAGGTTACTGAGGCCGATGGGCTGGCGACGCTAGATGTGCTGGAGGAGGTTGCGGACAGAGACGTCGAGGCTATACTGCTGCTGCTCGACGACGTTACGACAACAGCGGCACAGTCGATGGGGCCGTCAACGACGGTGGTGTCTAGGGTAACGGCCCCATTGAGCGCGTAGAGCCCGCCCTGGTTTTGGGTACCAGTGAGAGCGGAAATGGATGCGAGGGCTAGGAAGTTGCCAGCCAGGTCGGAGCCGACGCCCATGACGACGGAGCTGCCGACCTGCCAGAAGACGTTGCAGGGCGAGGCGCCGTTGACGAGGAAGACGACGGCATCACTGGCGGTCGTCAGGCTGGAGCCGATCTGGAAGAGGAAGACGCTGTCCGGGTCGCCCTGGCCGTCGAGCGTGAGCGTGCCCGTGAGGTCGGCTTCGGCCGCGTAAAAGTAGACGCCGGCGGCGAGTGTCAGGCCGCCGAGGTCCTGGCCTGTGAGGACTGCCGTCGAGGGCGCAGCGGCGGCGGCGTTGTACGCCGTCAGGGCGTCAGCCTGTGCCTGTGCCGCAGCCGCGTCGGCCTCGTCGATGACGCCGTCGGTCACGATTCCTGGCGGGAAGCCCGTGACGGCCGAGCCGGGGGAGACGCCGAGGTTTCCAGATATCTCGGAGGCGCCCGTGTTGGTCACGGTCGACGCGCCAAGCACGGCAAAGGTCGAGGCGGTGCCGAGATCGATGGCCGTGGCGGCATTAGCAATGCTGGCAAGGAAGACCACTACTAGTGGCCCGACGAGGCCTGAACACAGCATGGTAAATGACTGTATGTGCAAGTGTGACGGATAGTTATCGTGATGTGGCGGCTGTGGTAGTATCCAACGAAGAAGGTAGCATTCGGAAAGGTAGTAAACAACGACAACAACATGTCAAAGGCGATGGAGAAAGGGGGTCTTATATCATTATAGAGAACAAGGGCTATCCTCTGTTGTCCATGGATTTGGAAGTTGTGGATGTGGAATGTCGTTATGGGCGTGGAATGTTGTTATGGAGATCGAAAACAGGTATATACGAGCACCGAGGTCTCATTTACGCTGAGGTGGCCGTCCTATTCGGGCAATTCTGGCAAAATTGGGGCGAGGGATGGTAATGGAGGAATGAGCCATTGTGGTAGAATGTGCGACGCGCCGGTTGCAGACATGCCTGACGATTTGATTGATATTGTTCCCTAGAAAGAGTAAAGTTCTAATGCTTGTGCAGCAGTGGCACGCTGTTGGTAAAAGGCGTTGACAGTGGCATCGCGTGGCCATTGTACAGCATGTTCTGTTATACTGTACGTGCCCTCTATAGTCACGTGCTGTCCGGATACTTAGCCCTACCGCCCATAGTCCTTTAGATCTAGTGTATTCAAGCTCTTTCATACAACATGTTCACTTTCTCGAAGAGAGACCCGCCTACCAGTATTGCATTCTAACATGGCGTGATGTCTAGGCCTTGCGGGGTCTGTTGCAAATGTGGTGCACATTAAGCTACGATGGAAAATAAGAACAAGGCAAATGCCGAGAGAGCTTAAGCCAAAGGAAGGAGTCCCCTTGGGGGGGAAACCTCAAAAGGTCTCGACATAGTCGCTGGGCTTGTGTGGATGAATGAATCGATTAACGTGCTTACAGTGGCTGTGTGCACTAGTCTAATTACATAATCGTGGCTGGTGTAGCCGCGGATCAGAATAACCAAGGAAAAGCCCCTTGCAGGGCGGAAAAACCTCTCGTTCGTCTCGTGTTTGTTGCTCAGAAGATACCCTCTGGCCAGGGCCTCCGTTGGGGTATGCTGGGCTTGAAGGCCTCACTGCAGTTGCCGTAGCGGGGCCGATATCATGTGACTTGTCTTAAATTTTGACTTCTCGTTTTGTCGTTTGCCGTAATCGTGGGGCATCCTCTGTCTTCTCCATCATGGCCTACACTCTCTACTCGGCCCCTTTCTCGCTCTACTCGATGATGGTCCGCCACACGGCCGTGCTTGGTCCCGGCACGGCCGACGCGCAGCCGGCGGTCATCACGCTGCACTTGGTCAACCACAAGGCCGATGGCCACCTGGCGCCAGACTTTCTGCGCATCAACCCCAAGGGACAGGTGCCCGTCCTGGCCGGCGACAGCCTGGCGCAGCCGCTGTCAGAGAGCCTCGCCATCTCGCTCTTCCTCGCGACGCAAAACTACCCGGCGATGCTGCCGCCCGCGCACGAAGCCGTCATCCGCCGGCTGCTCACCCGCCTCCACGGCGTCTACGGCCTCTCATTTAGCTATCCGCACCCGACTGCGGCCATGGTGGAGCGGTTTCCCTCGCCGGTCGAGGCGCTTTTGCGGCAGACGGGTCTGAGCCCGGAATACCGGGCCGCTCTAGAAGCCAAGCTAGCATTGTATGCATCTTGCTTCCCTCCTTCTATTCCTTGTCTTTACTTTTTTTCTCCTTCTCTCCTTCTCACCCTTCCTTACCCAGCCACAACAAGACGAATGCGACGGCATTTCACCCCGACGTCGTCCAGCAGGCCCGCGACGATCTGGCCGCTGTCTTTGCCGAGGTCGTGGCGCTGCGGCGCGCGAGCGGCGTCTTGGGACAACCCGATGCATGGACGTTTGGCGCCACCGTCGGTCCGACTGTGCTCGACAGCCATCTGCTGCCGCTGCTGCTACGCTGTATCGAGGTGGGCAATGCGGCGCTCGTTCCGGCGGAACTGCAGGCGTGGGCAGCCACGATGGCCGAGGGGCCCGCCTGGCAGCGGGTGCTGCATGGCCGACCAACGCGCTACGACCCGTCCATGGGGCCGATTGAGAACATGACAGATATGCTAGTGTTGTGAGATGTTGAATTGACTTGGACGCTGTATCCAGCCTCCTTTTGCTCTTCCGTCTCTTCACTCCTTCGTCTCTTGGATCCGGCATCTTTACTCTGATCTCTTCACTACTGTATCTCCCATGATTCACAGTACACTGCTGTGACTCACGGAGCACGTCGACTATTTAAGATGCTCTTGCGCCGCCAACGCTGCCGTGAACATACCAACTCTTCTTCGAATATGTTGAAAAAGCCTACCCAAACAATGGCATCACAACACCCGATTACGCACAAACCTGGTGCACCCATACCACCAGTGTATGATTCGACTCAACGACGAACACTGGTCTAAGCGCGAATACATTCCCGAGTCGGATCGGCAATTAAAGATCTGGGTCATCTCCATGCCTCTGGTTTCCGGTGCTCGAAAAATACACTCTCATTGACCAGGCACTGTTCAGTGTCGATCCCCCTATCCAACAACTGCGCCAATGGATAGACTTTAATTATATGAAGTGAACGGATATCAAGGGTTACTATATCCGAAATGATCCTACCGCATCACCAATAAAGCCAGGACATCAATGAGACTGCGGCGGTTCAGACTTCTGAATGGCATTCCCATGTACCGCTGTCTACCAAATGCCACATTTACAGATCGAGGCTGCTTGGTGACCAAAACGCCCAAGATTACCGGCCCGCGTAGCGTATTTATCACGCGGAGGGGACATGGATGTAAACCTGTCCTACCTCCATCAATCATCAACAGAGATCAACATCATCGACCAGTCATCATTATATCCCTGCGGATCGCTAAGTTGGCCACGCTAAGGGGTAATATCAAATACAAAAAACTAGGGCCAGTTGAGTCACAAAAAAAATCAATGGAGCAACTCGGGATCGAACCGAGGACCTTCAGATCTTCAGTCTGACGCTCTCCCAACTGAGCCATTGCTCCTGTTCCTGTGCAAATCGTACCCTCCGGTCAGATTAAGTCTGCCATTTTTCGACTCACGTCTTCCATCCTGCGACACGCCGCCCGGCCAAAATGCGCACCACCAATGCTAGCACGGTGCTCGCCACCACCATACTCGCGCAAAACAGCTGTGCCTTCCAGAAAACGGCGTGTTCCAGGTCCAGCAGCGTCCCGGCAATGGGATTGCCAATCAGCAGCCCAAGGCCGGCCACGGTGAAGCACATGCCCATGCGCGTGCCCAGCAGGCATTGGTCGGCTGTCAGATGCGCCAGAATGGTCGGCGGCAGCGACACGGCCGCGCCCGAGACGAAGCCGTACAGCACCGCAAAGACGACGGTGCCGGCCGTGTTGCGGATGCCGATCCAGGCAAAAGCCAGCACCGTGGCCATGGCACAAATGGGCACGTACGTGTTGAGCGGGCCGATGCGGTCGGCCAGCAGGCCGGGCATGATGCGGCCGCTGATGGAGGCGGCGTTGAGAATGGCGAGCACGTAGACCGACAGCGGGCCGTCGTTGTGCAGGCTAGCGGTAAAGTAGGACGGCAGGTAAAAGATGGGGAAATAAAGGCCGACAAAGGACAGAAACAGGCCGAGGCTGAAGAGGACAAAGGGCGCGTCGTGAAAGGCGGTCGTGTCCATGAGTGGGCGAGCCTGGGCCGGCGGCGGCACGCGGCGCCGCAAGACGGCAAGGGCAAAGGCCAGCGTGGCGAGGGCGATGAAGCCGAGGATACGCGTGGTCCAGCCGAAGCCGAGACGGTCGAGTAGGCGGTGGAAGAGAATGGGGTAAATGACGGAACCGATGCTGCCGCCGGCGGCGGTGATGCCGAGGGCGACGGAGCGGCGCGTCGAAAAGTACGTGGCCACGACGGCGACGCTGGGCAGGAACAAAAAGGCGCAGCCGAGGCCGACGGCCAGACCGTGGGCCAGCAGGACCTGGTAGTACGTGGACGCGAGTGATGTCATCATGAGGCCGACGACGACGAGCAGGGTGCCAGCCAAGAGCAGGCTCGTGAGGTAGCCCTTGTCGTACAGGGGCCCGACAAAGAGGCCACCGAGCAGCAGCAAAAAGCCCTGGATGGTGCCGATCCAGGCAATGGACGAGGCCGAGTCGGTCGCCAGCAGGACGTCGGCATAGTAGGACTGGAAGACGCCAAAGGTGTTGACGATGCCCCAAGAGTTGAAGAAGAGAAAAAAGGCGCCGGCGACCTGCAGCCAGGCGGCGCGGCCGCCGTTGGGCGGCGCAGCCATGGGTTCTGGCGTGTCGTCTTTGGGCAGTTTGTCCGAGTCGGAGCTAGACAGGCGCTCGTCTGCTTTTTCCGCGTCCATTGTGGCGAGGTGGCCTGGCAAACTTTGTGATCCTGTTGGAGATCCTGCTGTGGAATGGAATTGGATTGAACTATGACATCAATGAGGCCCGACAGCGCGTATTTATGCGTCGTATAACACGGATGCGGTAATGGGCGAATGACTAATTGGCCATTTTTCTCGATTTGTCAGACGTGCTTACGCGATGGAAAGCCACTTGCTGTAGAGATTGCACGATCGATTGCGACATGAAGGATTGACAAATTGACGTGTTTTTGATGGGCTTTTTCCATATGTTCCACTCGTATCTAAAGATTCGAACTCGGTGATGTTTCGGCAAACGCATCGACAGATGCAGCAGACATGGCAAGAGGAATCGAATGTAAACTTCTACGAACCCTACACAAAGTCCTATTTCCTAGTGTCACTGACGCTACTGTCGCCCCTGTAGGAGTAAGGAAATAGGGATATCTACTTACGAGTTCATCATTTCACAAGATTTTTTTCTGTTACAGCCGCTGGGACCTCTGCTGCCCGGAGCCGTGCTGTCAAGAAAGATCTAGTCGGAAGCGGCGCGGTTTGAGTTTATTTTCTGGGGCAATATTATTGCCTTGATGATTGGCTCGATCTGCTAGTTATGTTTCCAGATTTTCTAGAAGCATTGCCGCCGAAAGGTCCAGGGCCCACTCTAAAGCCATGCCTCGCTGATCCTCGAGCCGAAGAGTCTCGAGCTTCAACTGCACTCTTCTCTCCGTCTTGTTCAACAAAGATGGCGCCGATATCTGCCGCCTCTTCAGACACTGAAGCCGACACCCCAAAAGCTTTCTCGGCTGTTCTTTCGACGATAGCCAAGGACCAGTTGCCATCACCGGCCATCTCCACACGACAACGCACACAACCGCAGCAGACGCAGGACACCTACTGCTGGCTGACGCGCGACTGGGATCCGGCCATGTACGGCTACACAGAGGCCATGGAAAACACGGAGCCAGAGGGCGTCTTGGAGGATGCGCCCAGCTGTCCTGCCCGCTACCGCTCCGTCTACGGCGATGTGATGAAGTCCAGCCCGGAAATCCACTCGGGAGACACGCCCTCATGGGCAGCGCCAACTACCACGCGCTTTTCTTCGACGACGGCACCAAGTGGATTGTGCGCATCCCCGCGTGACCGAATTCACCAACGTCCCCCTTGATCTGGTCGACTATTTGATCGCCAGCGAGTATGCCACCCTCCGCTTCCTCGAGCCTCTGGCCGTGCTGGCGCCTCATGCCCACGGCTTTGGCCTGTTCCAGGACCCGGAGAACCCCGTCGGCGTAGGCTACATCCTCGAGGACGCTATGCCGGGCGAGCCCTTCCATGCCACGACGGCCACACCGCAGCAGAAGCGCCATGTCTACGAACAGTACGCTGAAATTCTCGGAGCCATCAGTCGCCATCCCTTCTGCCAGGCGTGCTCTCTGACGCCGTCCGCAGGCTTAGGCTTGGGGGACATGCCACCATCGTCTTCGGCCATTGCCAGCAATCGCTTTCTAGCCCTGGGACATCACGGCCCGTTTGCATCCGTCCAGGCGTACTTTGCGTCCATGGCCGGCCTCCACCAAGACCTCGTTGCCGACGGGCAGCTGTACCCGAACTATCCCCGCGAGGCCTTTCTCTTCTACCGCCTGCTGCACGACCGCACGGCCCCGGCTCTGGCTGCTGCGATCGACAACAACGAGAGCTTGGCCCACGGCTTCTTCCTCAAGCACGTCGACGACAAGGGGGACCACCTGCTGGTGGATGCAAACTACCACATCACGGCCATCATCGACTGGCAGTTTGCGCGCTTTGTGCCCGCCGTCGAGGCCTTTGGGCCGTTGCTGTTCACGGCCGACCTGCAGCAGCTGTACGGCGACGGGACGGCTGGTCTGGCTGCCGACGATCGTCTCTTGGCCGCGTGTCTCGACCAGAAGGGCTGGCCTGGTCTGGCCCGAATCGCCGCCGGCAGCGAGCTGGCCCGGCGTTTTCAGCTCGGTCTCGCTTCCGGCTTGTCGCGCGACGAGGTGCTGGGTTCCATTGAGGCGGTCCTGTCGCTCCTGGGAGAGACCCTCTGTCGTCAGGCGACGGAGGCATGGCTGGAACAGGAATGGAAGGCGGCGGCGGAGGATCCCCGTCGTGGCAGGATTGAAGCCCTCCAAGCCGATCTGGCAAACGACGCAAGGCCGTAATCACTCTCGTTGGCATTTACAAAAACAAGTTAAAATAGCATCAGATAAGGCCCAAGCCGACAACATCTCCATGGTTTGGAGGCCCTCGGGGTGCTCGCAATATGATGGTGGAGATATGTAAGATTCAATCATTTTACAATGAGACTTTGCATTTGATTGAACGACCCTTAGCTGGGGACCCTCAGCTGGGATACCGATTGTTAAATCCCACATCCAACAATGCATCGACGTCAACCCTGTTGTTGAAGTTCTGGAGAAACGACAAGTTGAAATCGAAGCCGAGTTGATCCGCATCTGCAACCCCGTCCGTCTCATTCACGTATTCCGGCAACGCTCTACCACTTGGCGATGCCATGTCGGACGCAGTCTGCTGTGTCACCGATGCTGTGCGCATCTGGTCCACGGCCGCCCGTGACTCCTAAGTGCTATGTCCCACTTATTCGGAGTTCGCGAGCGCCCACCAACCTGTGCTGCACACCTGAATGGACCACACAGCTATATGGGTCAAAATTTCAAATTACTAACTACCTTCAACCGCGTTTTACCTGCCTCACCGATCTTCCATCCTCGTATAGATCCATTAGCTATAGAGTCCCTTTAATTCTCTTCTGTCTGCCATCCTTTGCGGCCTCTGCAAAGAAGCGCTTGGCTATAACAACTGGTCTTGGTTAGTGGACACTTTCGGAGCGGCTCTAGCGGCTCGCGTCTCGCTTGCGCACGTGACCAGGTCTCGTGCTCTTCTGTGGGCCACTCCGAATCCGCTCATTGGCCACCGAGCTAGCGGGCATGCCTGTCATTCCAGAGGGCAAGAGCGCCGGAAGCTTCGCCTTCCCTTCATTCCAATCGACACTATTATCTCTGCCCTTTTTTGCGTCTCCCGACTTTTTGCTCTCGTCCCAGACATCTCCCCGTTTTGCTCCTCTGACCAGCGCACGCGAATCCGATGATCTGTCCTCTGCTTTCCTCGGGTTCGTTGCGCCGACGGTAGCTGCATCTAGCGGTTCCCCTCTTTTTCCGCAATTGTCTGTTTGTCTTTTCCTCTCGTCTTTTCCTCGTCTTTCTCCTCCTCTCTTCTTCTCTCCACCTTTCCGACTGTCGCCGCCGCCTCCTGGACGCTGCCTCGCCGCAAACAATGCAGCTACGCCCATGGACCGTGACGACGTCTCTCCTGGGCGAACGCCCTCTGT
>OY756932.1:582744-601755 GCA_963580335.1 Leptographium flavum | reverse complement strand
GGAAGTTTTCCACGAGGAACTCCACGAGGAACTCCACGAGGAGGAACCCCAAGAGGAAGCACCACCAGCACCATCCCCGGAGAGCACGTGACGAGAATGCGGATACCCCTGTACGTATTTGATTTTTTGAGTGCCCAAAAGATATATCCACGACACGCTCTGCCCCTCACTTGACCTTGCTCATAATCGTCTCGGCCCCCCGCTCGACGTGCATCTGCGCCGCCTGCGCCTTGACGGCATTGAGCATGCCGCGGTCAAAGTCATCGCGCGCGCGCAGCACGGCCTCGACCCAGCCAATCTGCACGTCCCAGTAGGCCGTCTTGAAGGCGGCAAAGGTGTCGGGCAGCTGGTCCTTGGGCGCCGAGAGCAGCGCGAGAAACTGCTCGGTGACGCGCCATGTCTGCTTGAGGCCGGCGGCGAGGCCGCTCGACGGGCCGCTGGCCGCGTCCCAGGCGTCAAACAGCTCAAAGACGGTGGCGACGTCGGCAAAGATCTGGTCCTGCACCGGGTCGGCGCGCCGCAGCTTGGCGCCCTTGTTGCGCACGGCCGAGAGGTAGCGCGCGAGCAACGTGTCGGACAGAATCTCGATAAAGACGTCGACGAGCGAGTGGTGCAGCACCTGCCGGTAGTCGGCCACGTACTCTTCGAGCGTCGCCACCATTTGCGGCAGCGCCGTGCTGCCGTACCAGCGCACGGTAAAGAGGTCGGCCAGGACGGTGCCAAAGTCGACGGCGCACACGAGCGAGGCGAAGCAGCCCAGACACCACGTGCTGACGTCGACGTAGCCGTCGCGCAGCGCCGCCACCTCGGCCTCGACGCGCTGCTGCAGGTACTGCGGCGATACGAGCGGCGCCACCTGGTCGCGCAGGGCCGAGAGGTAGGCGAGGCGCGTCGTGGTGGTCGCGGCGGGAGTTGCTCCCGCAGCGGCAGCAGCAGCAACAGCAGCAACAGCAGCAGATGCTCCTCCTCCTCCTGCCCCCTCCTCGCCATCGTCAATGCACGCAATCTGGTCGTTGGCCGTCGCCACCAGCCAGTCCTGCAGCGGCTGGAACCCCTCGAGCTCGCCCGTCGGTCCCGCCAGCATGTACCGCTGCGCCTCGTCGTCGAGCATCCGCTGCACGTCCTGCTGGCGCGCGCGCAGGCGCAAGAACATGGCGTCGACCACGCCCTCGACCACGTCGACGCGCTGCGAGTGGCCCGCCACGGCCACCTGCTCACGCAGCATGCGCCAGAGGTCGACCGTGTTGCGCGTCCGCAGGTACCCGTACTCGTCCTGGTCAAGGTGCGCGCCCGTGCCGGCCGCCGACGGCTCGGCCGTGGCGCGCGTGGCAAAGTCCTTGCGCTCCTGCTGGGCGATGCGCGCGATCCACTCGTCGAGGAACTGGATGATGAGCTGCCGGAACTCGCGCACGAGCTCGGGCGCGCGGTGGTCGAGCACGTGCGGCGTCAGCGCCGCATCGTCGGCCGCGAAGCCGAGCTTCTGCATCTTCTTGTAGTACTTGTCCGGCCAGTGGATGATTTCCAGAGTGTGCGCCGAGCTCGTCGCCGGGTCGTCGACGAGGCCGAGCAAGAAGCTGTGCATCAGATCGTGGTAGATGCGCGTGTACGTCTGCAATATGTGCCACTTTTTCGGCATCAGCCGCGTCATGCCGAGCCGCACCGCGTTGAGGTCGTTGAAATACCAGCGCAGCTCCTTTTCCAGCCGGCTGGCGTCCTCGAGAAAGGCGGCGCGGCTCTCGGCAAACTGCGCCTCGCCGACGGCGCGGATCGCCTGCAAGAACTTTTCCTTGTAGCCGCGCACCGTCTTGGCGCCGTCGGCGATGCCCTGGAAGCGCGCCGCAATCTCCTTGTGGTCGCGCATGGCCTCTTGCAGCGCCTGCACGCGCTGGTCGCTCTGCTCCTCGGCCTCGATCACGAGCGCGAACCGCACCACCAGGCTGTTGTTCTCCGACGTCACCAGCGCAATCAGGCTCGTCGCCACGAGGCCGACGTGCTCGTCAAACCAGTCGACGGCCCCGTCCAGCCGCGCAAAGTAGTCCTCCAGCGTCGTCTGCAGGCTCGCGTCGTCGGCCCGCGCAATCTGCTCCATCGCGTCGTCCCGGATGTTGCGCAGCTGCGTCAGCTCATAGTGGCTCGCCAGCAGGTTCGGCATGTTTTCCGCGTCCGCCGCGTCCGCCGCCAGCATCGCCTCCACCGCCGCCAGCCGCCCGTTGAACGTTTCCAGGTTGTGCCGCATCGCCTCCACCGCCGCAAAGTTGCGCTGCGCCTGCGACACCAGGTTGATCGTCGCAAAGTCCTTGATCATCGTCTGGCTCTCCGCGCACAGCTTGTCAATCTGCAGCATCTCCTCCTTGATCTGCTGCACCGTCTTCTGGCCCTCGCTCAGGCCCGTCATCCCGCTCTGCGTCGTCGCCAGCTGCGCCCGCAGCCCCGCCCGCAGCTGGCTGTCCACCGCCGCCTTCTTGCGCGCAATGTCCTCCTTGAGCGTCGCAATCTTGTCCAGGTCGTCGGGATGTCGCAGCAGCTCCGCCAGCTTGACCACCGGGCCGTCCATCGTGTCGTGTGTTTTGTGTGTTTTGTGTGTTCTGTATATTCTCGTGTCTTCTCGTGTCTTCTCGCGTCTTCTTGTGTCTTCTCGTCTGGATAGTCGTTGCACTCAATCGGCCATCGCCTGCGCGGCCGCTGTCGATTCAGCTCGTTGTGCTGGTTCGTTGCTCTCGGCGCTGGTGGAACGCGCATGTGGCGTCTGTTGCTTAGTTGCATATTACAAAGCCACTCCTTTCGGTCACGTGTAATATGCACATACAAAGCTGTCTCATTCCTATCATTCTTCTCTCTTCATAACTCCTTTCTTCATCACTTCTCTTCTTCTATTCTCTTCTCTCTTTTCTTCTTCTCTTCTTCTCTTCCACTTCCCTCTATTCACTTCAGCGTCACCAACTCCTCCGCGCTCGTCGGGTGGATCGCCACCACATTATCAAAGTCCTTCTTCGTCGCCCCCATCTTAATTGCCACGCCAAATCCCTGCAGCATCTCGCCGCTGCCGAGGCCCAGAATGTGCAGCCCAACCACCTTCTCCTCCGGTCCCACCGTCACCAGCTTGTACGCCGTCGGGCCCTTGTCCGCCTGCTCCATCATAGCGTAGTACATGGCCGTGAAGCTCGTCTTGTAGATCTTGACCTGGTCCTGCCCGTACTTGGCCACTGCTTGCGGCTCCGTCAGTCCAATCGAGCCTACCTCGGGATGCGCAAACACCACCGACGGCACGTTGCTGTAGTCCAGGCCCAGCGTGGCAAACTCGGCCGGGCCAAACAGCCGGTGCGCCAGCCGCCGCCCGGCCGCAATCGCTACCGGCGTCAGCTCAATCGGACCTGTCACGTCGCCGAGCGCGTAAATGTCCGGCACCGACGTGTTCTGAAATGCGTCCACCGTCACCAGGCCCTTGTCCGACAGGACCACGCCCGCCTCCTCAAGGCCAATGTTCTTGGTCAGCGGCGTGCGTCCAATCGCCCAGATGAGTGTGTCCACGTCCGACAGCGTCTCACCGTTGCCATAGTGCAGCGTCAGCTTGCCCGTCGCCGCGTCCTTGTCAACGCGCGTCAGCTGCGCCTCGCGGTGCAGGTGCACGCCCAGGCGGTCGTAGTTTTCCGTCACCGCCTCCTGCACCATGGGGTCAAAGTGCCGCAGAAACGTCTTGTGCCGGATAAAGAGGTGTGTCTCGCTGCCGAGCGCGTTGAACATGCCCGCGAACTCGACCGCAATGTACCCGGCCCCGACCAGCGCCACCTTCTTAGGCTGCGTCGCAATCTCGAAAAAGCCATCGCTGTTGATGCCGTGCTCCGCGCCCGGAATGGCCGGCGGATCGGACGGGCGACCACCCACGGCCACGAGGATCTTTTTGGCGCGAATGTGCACCTCCGTGTTACCACTGGCGTCGGGCGCGTCCAGCGTGACGGCCACCTCGTGCGGGCTCACCAGCCGGCCCCAGCCATGCACGTAGTCCACCTTGTCGTTGCTGAGGTTGCGCGCATAGATGCCGTTGAGCCGCGCAATGTAGGCGTCGCGCTTGGCCTTGAAGGCCGCCCAGTCAAACGGCTTGGTCTGCTTGACCGAGAACCCGTACGCCTTGGCCTCGTGCAGCGACTCTGCCAGCGACGCCGCGTAAAACGTCACCTTCTTGGGCACGCAGCCCACGTTGACGCAGGTGCCGCCGAGCCGCGCACCCTCGACAATCGTCGCCTTGATGCCATACTTGGACGCCGCCATGCGCGCCGACGCCAGGCCACCGCTGCCGCCGCCAAGGACGAGGTAGTCCGTCTCCTTGCTGATGGGCGCCATGGCGGACGAGGAGGACGAGAGCTGCCGCGCGAGAGATTCGAGCCGGCGAGGGGCTGCCAGGGATGCGGGTCGTCGAGAGGCAGAGGCAGAGAGCAACAGCTGGCGCGAAATCGAGGACAATGGCCGCATAGAAGGGGTAGAGCGCGCAGCTGAGAGGGGTGGTAGGCGTAAATGGTGCAGGACGGCAGAAGTCAATGACGACATTTCAGGATTTATATCCTACCACGGCGCTGCCAATTTGTCATGCCGCTGGCCAGGCAGGAGCTCTGGGTGGCGGGGCAAGCAGGAATCTTCGCGGGCAGCTTACCAATGCGCCTGTATTTGGAATGGGGCTTTGGAATCTCGGGTCCGTGCACTCTGACAAAATCACAAGGTCTTCGAGCGAGTCCACGAGCGGAATAAGTAGAAATACGAGTAGCGATGTAGTACCGTCTTGAGTGATCTAGCAAGGAATGAAATATAAAGGTCGTAGTCAAAAAATTGAAGGCCCATACACAACATCAGAGTGGCAAGACGTGCCGCACAAGATGCCCATCAGTGGCCTTCTTTCAACAAGAAAAGGAGCAATGGCTCAGTTGGGAGAGCGTCAGACTGAAGATCTGAAGGTCCTCGGTTCGATCCCGAGTTGCTCCATTCGTGCTACTTTTGGTTTTTTGCTCGTGTGGATGCTACCTTTTCCTAATTTTTTAATTAGGCTAACGTGATTTATAAGCGAGCCGAACATATAAGCGAGCCGAACACTCTCCACCACACTGTAACAACCATGCTTAATTGCTACACTACAACACTAGGAATCAACTATAATTACATGAGAAGCAGCTGAATTAGATGCTTCCGCACCCTCCTGGCAAGTGCGGGCATTATGGCCAGGCTTGCCGCACATACTGCAGCACCGAACCCTCGTACGAACCCCCCATGCACCACCACCATCCGGCTGCATTTCTTGCACTCCCTCCTCACCCATAGCCCCTAGGCCTATTACTTCCTGTGCATCTTGTACAGCAAGTGACCCTTTAAGCTGTACGCGCGTTCTTTTAGCTCTACGGCGCTTACTTAGTGCCTCGTTGGCCTTGCGGAGCGAAGACACCTCTGACCGAAGAAGAGCTACCTCGTGCATTACAACCTTCGTACCCTTGGCAAGCTGGTCCACAGCAGCTAACATCGAAGTCGGGGAGCTATTTTGATGGTTGGTAATGCGAGTCTTGATGAGTGTTGACTGCGGGTCGGCTTCTCGGGGGTTGTGTGGTGTCTGGAAGACCCAAGGTGGTGGGGTGCCGGCTCGTGAGATTGAGGGTGTTGGTGTACGAAGCTTGACATCTAGCTTAGAGAGCACCCTCTCTAGATCGTGTGGCACTAGGCCAGCACCTGCAAAGCCGCCTTGGATATTCTTCTTAGTAATAGAGGCAAAGAAGGCCCTGCGAAAAGCGCAAAGGAACTCGAGCTTGCTGATATGGTTGATATGCATGCGCATGAAGTCTTCTACCTGGCGACCGTATGCTTGCTTTAGCGGCCCAAAGCAGCCAACATCAAGTGGCTGGAGCAGGTGAGAGGAATGCGAAGGCATGCAAAGTGTAATAATGTTGTTTTGCTGGCATTGGAGCTCGAATTCAGTTGAGTGGTGGCTTTCATGGCCATCAAGGATTAACAACCGATATTTGCCTTTTGTCCGAGGTGCTGTATAGAAGTCAAAGTGCTTGATCCAATCTAGGCCAACAGCATTAGTCGTCCAGCCATTATCGGTAGTTGCAATGCGCCAGTCGGCTGGGAGGTCGCACTCGGTATACCAGTTGGCAAGGTGATACTGCGCGGCTAAGATAATGAACGGAGGGACAGCCCAGCCAAGGGCATTAACGCCTTGGATAACCGTTGCCCACTCGCGATTGCCAGGCTGGGCCAGCTTTGCCTTGCCACGGCCATCCGAGGTCGTAATCACCATGCCCGCAAAGATGATGCCCATCATGAACCCAGTCTCATCAAAGTTGTAGACATCGTCATCCAGGATGCCATACTTGGCCTTGACGTTCCACACGAGGGCAAACCACTCGCCAACAACCTTTGGGTCCTCGCACTTGGCCCTCTGGTAGTCGTATCGACGCGAATAACGCGTCCGGAGCTCTGGCTGGCGTCTGACGAAGTTGTGTGCCCAGAGCTTACCGACAGGGGGCGCGTCGCGTACGCGTAACAGATGGTTGGCCATATCTTCCACACCACACAATCTTGGTGGAAAAGATCGCGCAACTAGCTCAATGATATATTGAACAATGACCTCCTCTTCTGATGGAGTGAGCTTTTTCGAATTGGGTGGAGTGTCGCGTCGTGCAGGCCGGCCAGCGCGTCGGTCGTAGAGGGTTGTAACTGGCACATTATAAAGCTTAGCCACGGCTCGGAGGCTTAGTTTCTTATCGTTTTGAAGAGCTTCGAGGGCTAAAATCACCCTGGCTTCCTTTGAAGAGGAGGACATATTGGGTTGTGGAAGAATTGATGTTTAGGTAGAGGGAAGACGCGTTATGCCAAGAAGTGTTCGGCTCGCTTATATGTTCGGCTCGCTTATAAATCACGTTATTGCTTTTGCGTCAGTTGGGGTCCGTGCTTTCCCACGTGACCCATACCCGCTGGGGGGTCTCAGACGTGCCAAGCGCCATTCGGCAGATCTGGCGCCCTTGGGCGCCTTGATGCCCAGGCTGGCAGTTTCTATGTACATGAAGAGGAGAGAGGGGAAGCGAGAGGAGAAAAAGGAGCAGGAAAGAGCAGTTTTACGGTTTCCGCGTCTTGTCTGACGCTTCTACCTGCCCTGTGAGAGGGCGGTTACAGTCCCGGGTACCGGTTATGGGGGCAGATGTCCTGGAAGAAGCGTGACTCCTGGACGAAGTCTCCAAACAGTTTGCTGCCCTTTTCCGTACCTAGGACGTCCTGGATGGTGAGCCTCGGAAATCCGGACTGCAGGACCTTGGTTTTGCGTCTGGCAACTGTACAATAGAAGAAGTGGATTGGGGACTTGTCCCTTTTGCACTTGCACTGTAGTTCCGCATCCTCGTGCTTGAACCGTTCGTGATAGGCCTTGAAGTCCCCGTGGCCCGTGCGGGCAGCGAGGAGCCAGCCAAGAGTTTTCCTAGAGAACCCCAGTTCTGGGGGGACTTTTTTGGCCAGGGGGATGGCCAGGTCAGCATAGCTGGTAGGGGCATGAGAGGCCCACCAAGCGTGAAATGCCTGTTGTCTCCAGGGTTTGACCGCGTTCTTGACGTGCGCCAGAGAGGCGGCCGGTCTTGTCGGGGCAAGGGGGAGGGTGGCCCCTTCTTTGGCTAGGCGGTCGGCCTCCTCGTTTCCTGCGATCTTGGAATGCCCAGGAATCCACATGACGTGTACCTTGCCTGGGGCCGACCGTAGGAGGCGATGGGGGCGGGAGGGCCATGTCCCCGCGAGGTGCCTGAACTCTAGTATGTCGGCCTGGCTAGTTTCCGTCGGTGTCAGGTCGAGGAGGCGGCGAGTCGCCTCTTGGTTGTCTAAGAGGATGTAGACATCTTTGGCCAGGTGGGAGCCAACTGAGTTGACTGCTGCCCGGAGACCCTCCAGGGCGCCGATGATCTCCGCGTCGTAGACCTCGTATTGGGATCCCAAACCGCCCTTACCTTGGCACACCGTCAGTCCCGCCTGGTATCCAACATATCCGAATCCCGTCCTTCCATCTTCGAGCTTGGATCCGTCAGAGTAGACGACCAGGTCCATTCGGGGGATGTCTCGAATGGCTCTGATCGCCTCGGTTACTGCGGCGGGGTCTTTGCTCTTGGGCGCCCATGTATCGTACGTGGGGGGAGATAGTAAGGGGGGGGGGAGTTCAGGAGCCAGTGCTGCGGTCCTGCCCAGTCTTGTTCGTTGGGAGTCCCTGCATCGGTCGGCACGGATCCGTAGGGGGTGGTATTCGTATAGCAATAGCTTAGGTCTTTAGAAAAAATCAACACAGTTCATTTTATCACATGATCCGAAAGATAGGGGTAGCGCGAGGAGCGGTCCCTACAGGAGTAATTTGCCCACCAATTTGTGTGTTTCTACTTTGGAGGAGACAAGAAGCTTCACCACCAGATCAACTGTATACCCGCCTCAAGGAAGAGGAGGACGTACAGGATCTAGAGTGACTTGCATTCAACAGCTAATCTACACCTATTCACTTGTACCTTTTGTTTTTATCCGTCTCGTGTGGATCGACAAGATATGAATAATACCGTGCACTGTAGGATTTATGTGTTGGAATTCAAGCTCCAACGTACTCCAAGTCAACAAGTGAGCTGAAAACAGCTCACCAACACGTTGGGGATACTGTTAGATGAAGAAGATCAGCAGTGCTGACGCGATGCCAACAAACTGATACTCCTGCAACATATATAGTCGTTCTGTAACCAGTGTTAACAATTAGGAACCCGTCTTTGTTTTTGTAACAATTTGTTCCTTCTTCCATTATATTTTTTTCTCGCACTAATTACTTTACTCCCTCTTCCTGACTTCTTCTTTATAGTTATTCCCATTCTCTCTCTTTCCTCTTCCAATTTACCTTGCACCTTCAAATTGCTTCTTGTCCGGTCCCTGTTTCTCCTACAACAGTCTATCTAGCGGAAAATGAAAGACTCAAAAGGAAAGAAAGCCAGCAAAAAAGGAAAGGAGCCGACAAAACCAAAGAAATTGGAATCTACAGCCACTGGGGAAAACAGCAGTGCTCATATTGATGAGACTGGCTTTCCTCCGTCGTCTGGGACACCCATAGACATGGCGACGTCAGACAACCCTGATAGTCACTCCAACGAGGAGCCAGCCCACCGTGCTGTCTGTCCTCTGCTCACCCTCTGCGACCCGTTTATCTTGCTCGAGATTAGCGACCGGCTGCCGCCATCCGACCGCCTGATCCTCGCGAGTACTTGCCGCACGTTTTGGGTGCTGCTGCGCCAACTGCAGCAGGGCCAATTCCAGCGCGACAAGGGCGTCTTACTTGACAACACCCACCAGCATCTGCACTTTGTCGAGGCGTTCGCCCGCTCCAATCCCGATGTTTATGTCTGCAGTATCTGCCACAAGACGCACAGCGTCCGGGAGACCATGATGATATGTGACATCGCCTACGGTCGCAAATTATATAGCAGCAATCGCTGGTTACTCTTCCACTGGCTGCAAACCCGGTCGGATCGCTATGTGTCCTACCTTTATGTCCCGGAAAATGTACAGATGGCCCTCAAATATGCCCGCATCATGCGCGAAGACGGGGAGTGCCAGCAGGAGGGCAGGATCAGCCCAACGGAACCAGCGACCAGTCCGAGACTTTCTGACTGGCACAGGCTCTATCTTGAAATACTGTTGGAAAGACGGACGATGGAGAAGAAAAACAAAAGATACTACTGGTGGCCCCGCATCGTCTTGGACCCGTCTCTCGAGACACACGGGCGGTTGCGCCTGCTCAACCGGACCACCACACGTCAGGATCTGAATAGCAAGGCTCTACTTGACCCAGATTATCTCTGGGCTCTATCGCATGAGACCTGCACGCGTATTTGTCCCCATTTGGGCCGACGGGGGATGTTTGCCAGCGATGTCCTAGATGATATGAGGCAGGTTTTTTGTGAGTACGAAGACACGGAGCAGGGACAGGAGTTTTTTAGCGGCTGCAAGATCTGCTCGGTCTATTTTTCAATCCGTGCGTGCCGTTCACAGCTGGAGGTTACCATTTGGAGCGACCTGGGAGTTGAGTTCCGCAGCGGACTGATCAGCTATGGGCTACCGTTGAATTTGACTCCGAGCGACACGGAACATCTTCGGCACCTGTACGAGAACAACGCCATTGAGATTAAAGAGACGGGGACAGAAGCTATCGAGGAAAGAGCAAGAATTCGACAGATATTGAATGAAGCGCAAGGGAGAATATGGCAATTATAATATGCATATATCGAACATGCATATACCACATATTAGAAGGTCCTGTGGATACCTGGGGTATCAGGCATCCATACAGTTGGGGCTAGACCTAGTGATGGCGCCAGACTGCGCACAACGCAGTCTGGGGATCATCAACAAGTTACTTCAAGGAATACCATCACCAATCTTCTCAAAGGCCTCGCCTTCGCTAGATTGCGCCCATCCGGATCTACGCAGCATCCCCTGGATCCCTGCCAAGGTCTCTCCTCGTACCACCCCTTAGAGCGCAGTCCTCATTAATGGGACTGTCGGGCCGGTACTAGGAGCGCGCACAGAGTGAACGCCACAGTCCAACGTTTCTTCAAATAATAAACTGAAATCCCCAATGACATAGCAACATTCCGAAAATCAGCCTCGTCCAGCCCATCATGCGAGGCGTGTGGAGGACTGCTAGACGAGCGAGCGAATACACACGTGTCTTTTTCAGGACCTGGCCGAGACAAGCAAGCAGCAGCAGCAAGCTCGCCGCCGTGCCTGACC
The DNA here is from genome assembly GCA_963580335.1 of Leptographium flavum. Classification (NCBI taxonomy): domain Eukaryota; kingdom Fungi; phylum Ascomycota; class Sordariomycetes; order Ophiostomatales; family Ophiostomataceae; genus Leptographium; species Leptographium flavum. Next base: position 590,985 of record OY756932.1, on the reverse strand, counting down.
TCTGTCTACGCGACCTCCGCGATGTGGCGCTGCTCTGCGGCCGCAACACGATGGGCACCAAGGCTGCCTTGCGCACGGACCTACAAACAGCCGTAGCGGCGGCAGGAACGGGGCTCGCTAGTTGTCGCGTCCTGTCCATCGACATGGGCGTGCGGAATCTGGCCTACTGCCTGCTGCACGTGGGCCGACGCGGCGCAGTGCCCAAGCTGGTGGCCTGGGAGCGGCTTTCGCTCATCGACGGCACGGCCGATGAGGACGGAGCCGACGCGTCGCCGTCGCCCTTTTCGCCACCGGCCATGGCCGCCGTGGCAGCGCGCCTGGTGTACGACCGTCTGTTGCCGCTGGAGCCGTCACACGTCATCATTGAGCGGCAGCGCTTCCGGTCCGGCGGCGCGGCAGCCGTACTCGAATGGACGGTGCGTGTCAACTCGCTCGAGGCCATGCTGCACGGCATCTTCGCCGCCCGACAGCTGGCCCACGAGGCCTCGGGCGCTACCGCCGACAAAAGCGCCCTCCAGTCCGTGCAGGCTATCAGCCCGCGACGCGTCTCTCAATTTGTCGTTCGCGGCGGTCTGGCGTCCACGGCGGCGCCCAGCAAGGCGACCAAGGAAAAGGACATCAAGGATGTCAAGGAGGCGTTGATGGCCGGCATTCTGCGGCGGGCTGACGGCAAGTCCCGACAGCTCCTGACATACGATAACACTGGCCATGTGGGCGACATGGTTGAGGCGTTTCTGTCGCGCTGGGACGCCAAGCAGCGGAAATCGCGAAGCAAGGCCAATCCCGCGGAGCCGGCCAAGATGAAGCTGACCAAAATCGACGACCTGGCGGACTGTGTCGCCCAGGGTCTTACTTGGCTCGAGTGGGACCGCAATATGCGTCTCCTGTGCACAAAGGGCGCCGAGGCCGTGCTGGCAGCGAGTCAGCTCCATGAGTGATGTGAAGCGACCAGAAATCCCCAGCTGGCTGACATGGATCCGGGCCGATGCAATGTTGCGGCAAGCTTGTGCTGCTCTGCTGCCGTGCTCGAGGTGGCCTTGTGGAGGGCTGACGGGCGGACGGATTGGTGTGGCATTGTGGCACCGTGGCAGTGTCAACACACGAGATGGGAGGTGACACGGCTATTTGGTCCACCAATTGTCGCCGATGGCGGCTGGAATCGCCCGGTGGAAGGACCAGACGGTTCGAATCCCAAATAGGGGCGGCCGAAAGAAGGGAGACGCACACAATGCTGGCATTGCGCATTTTGCATTGTGCAAGGGTTTGCACGAGTATTTACTACGACCACGCGTGCAAGGGTCTCTGTTACGCTGCCGCGGGCGCGCGCATATTCGTGCACAGAGACGCCGTGTCTTGTGCTCGTGTCGGCTGGCCCTGCCACCGTCGAAAGATTGTGCGATGGCGGCGTACAAACTTGGAGATTGTCGACAAAAATAGAAGGCACGTACGACATGTGCCGTACTCGTGCAGAATATACGTCACCCACTCGAAGCGAGCATCGCCAAGAGCGAGCCACGTTTCGACAGGAAGCAACCACCCGCACCGACCGCTAGCTCTTTCCCATCTCATTGCTCCGTCACTCGTTTCTCCGCGGATCTTGTAAACATACGCTTATACTACCGCTCTTTTAAGGGCTGTTCTTGCAGGGAAACCATCACCGTGTTTGGGGCGCTGTAACCTTGCTAGAGTCAACATTGCTCCCCGTCAGGCCATGTTTCAGCACCCCAGCGACGCCAGACGATTGGGGTTCGGTCTTTCGCCGCGCTATCGCCAATCTACCGCCGGCACGCTCCTGCCGCTAGAACTCGTATTGTCGTTCGACGTTCTTTCCATGCCGTCCAGTTCTTGCTCCGCGCACTTTCTGTATTCTGTAGCCGCGGTGGCCCCTTTCCCGTGCTAGCCCCAAGGGGCAGTTACAATGTAAGATACTCCCACGGACTCCTCGCACCAGGCGGCAGGCACGTCGGGCCTGTCTCTCTGCCTGTCTGACTGGGCGAACATCTTGCCGAACCGTCTGTGGGTTTCAGGAGGACAGCGCAGTTACCAGCGCCCCTCCTCTCGACACGCGCAACAGGAAACACCGGCCGTGCCGCGACCCAATGGCGAACTGTACCTGCAGTAATGCCCGGCGGCACGCTAAATCGCAGCAAAGGCGCGCCTCCTCGTTCTTGTTGCTCGCACTGGCACCCCGCTCGCAATGGGCTTGGCGTTCGACGTGTTCGTTTGGCACGCACAGTGCGCACACTGGCCAGCAAACGGCGGCGCTAAGCCCCCCAAACGCCCAAAATAACCAAAAGAACCCGCCGATTCGTCTGGGCGTGTCAGTTCAGTGGCGGTCTGGCCCACCCCGCCCTTTCTTTTCAGGGGGGTTTCTGCTCGCATGCCGTTTTCCCATGGCCGCCTGCCATTGAACGTGTCGCTTCCTGTCTTTTACTATTTTTTTTTCTGCCCGAATCCCTGATGCTCACCGACCTCCGCGCTTCCTGGTGACGACGGCAGCACCATCGCTCGTCTGTTTCGCTCACGACCCTCTCACGACACTGTTATTTTCTTCGCCATGTCTCGCTGATTTCTTTTGTTCTCTTTTGCTTACTCGGTCCATGTCTGTCGGCCACCGCTAGCTCTGGTGCATTCTGCCGCTTCCACGACCTTTAATTGCTGTCTCGATTGTCCGTCCCACCAGCCAACTCCATTGACCGCGAGCCTCCTTTCCTCACTCAGAGCGCTTCTCGTCTTGAATGGGCCTTGGAAGCTGCACGGCGGTCTAGAGCAGCCGTTGGCTAGCTGCGTCGAGGTCGGCCTGTCGCTCTCCAAAAGGACCGCCGGAGCCACGAGACAAGACAAAACGAGTCGAACGAGTCGGACCAGCCCATCGACTCTGCCACGAGACATCCGGCGATACGCTTGTCTCAACACCTCCATAATGATGGACCGACTCGATCGCCCGGGCCTGTCGCTCGGCTCTTCCCAGTCCCTCAGCCGCGGGCTGCCCGAGAATCCTGCCCAGGGCCGACGCATGCCGTTGCCCGCCCCGACCGTGCCTGTTCCTCCTATCCCTCTCTCCTATTCCACCAGCAGCATCGCGTCGCTGTCATCGCTCTCGGCCCCTCCACGAAATGGCAGTTTGAGTGTCATGGCATCGGCGCCCATCGCGGCCAGCCAGGTCATTGCGCTGGCCCGAGAGGCCATGAAGGAGGCACTGCGCCACAGCGATCAGCAGTCTGGCGACGACGGCGGCGTCAGCAGCGAGCTCACACCGGGCCTCACGATTGACCTCAGCCGCAAGAACATCCAGAAGTTGCCCGACGAGGTAGTGGACATTATTAGGACTAAGCTCGAACGGTGCGTCGCGCGAACGGCACGATCTTTCTTGTCTTGCTGACATTCTGCAGTCTTGCCCTATCGCACAACAAGCTGTCGTCCTTTCCCGCCCGCTTTTCCGAGTGCTCCTCCTTGCGCTACCTCAACGTTCGCGAAAACGACATCCGCGAGTTTCCCCTGCCGGTGAATATTCCCCGACCCCGTTTTCGTCTCCCCCACCATCCTTCTGCCATCGGTGCCATCTGTGCGTCGATATGCGGTGTCTAATGCGGTGTTGTCCCTAGTTGTGCAACCTTCGGTCTCTCGAAATCCTGGATCTAGGCCGCAATAAACTCCGCGTGCTACCTCCGGACATTGTCAAATTGACCTCGCTCAAGGTCTTTGCCCTGCAGAAAAACCGGATTGAAGAGCTCCCGCTCTGCCTGGCCGACATGTCCTCGCTGCAGATGGTCAAGCTGTCCGGCAACCCCATTCGATTTCCGCCACCCGAAGTGTTTCAAGTCCAGGCCGCCAGCCCGCCGAACGAAGGCTACCTCAAGGACAACGAGGTCACCGAAGTGACGATTACCTCGCACATCCGGCGCTTCCTCAAACAGGCCGCCGCCAACGGCCGCGCCGAGGCAACGGCCAACACTGGAGCGGCGTCTTTGACCGTTCCGTCGGGGGCAGGATCCTTTTCCAATGGCGGCGGGCCGCTCAGCGGGACCAGCACAGCCTCCGACTCGGCCGCCGAAGACTCGTCTGACACTCTTGAGCCACCGCGTCCGCCGCAGATCAAGCGTGTTGCCAGCGGCCGATTTCCCATCAAAGTCAACGGCGCCGAAGTGTCGCCGTCCCAGTCGCGTCCGCCACCGATCCCAACGCGGTCACACTATCGTGGGCTTTCGCAGCAGAACACGACTGTGCGGCGACCGGGGGTGATGCCGCTGACGATTGGAAATGTGAATGAACGCATGCGGAGCAACTCGGAGGCCACGTTGCCGGTGCCGCGTGGGGAGCGGCCGGGGAGCGAGCGCCCCGGGGAACGGTCCCGGCGCATGGGCGTCGTGTCGAAAAAGGCACAGGAGCTCATGACGCTGGACGAGGGCGAAGTGAGCAACGTCAATACGAACCGCTTCAGCCACTACCGGGGACTCAGCCATGGGTCAGCCATGCAGGGGAACGCTAATGGGGCTGCTGCGCCGCCGGAGACCAAGAGCCCGGCAAGCCCGGTGTCAGATGTGTCTGTGTCGCTGCAGCGGCCGATTTACGTGCGGCGCCTGTCGATCCTGCCAGAGAGACGGCGCGAGTCGCGGTTCTACGACCCGGTGGTGGAGTCGGCCAAGGGCATTCTGTACTCGGTGTTCCAGATCCATCCCATTATCCAGATGCTGCTGAGCCTCGCCAATGACGGGACGGCGCGGCACTCGAGCCTGGAGATTGTGTTTTACAATACGAATTCGCACGTGGAGCAGCTTGAGCGGGAAATTCAGCGACACGAGATGGCAGAGGAAGACGACGAGCAGGGCCACCGGGAGAACGAGACGGTGCATCGGGCGTGCGTGACGCTGCTGCACGCGTACGACCACATTTGCTCTCTGCTCAAGGCGAATGTGGACCTGTTTTTGGACAATGGTGACCCGCGGTACATGCGGACGCTCTTGTTGCAGCTGTACCACAGCATCATGGAGCTGCGCGTGGCGGTGATGAGCACAACGACGATTCGCGGCCACGAACGGGCCGTGTCGAGCACGAGCTCAGCGACGAGCCGGCATCCGGCAAAGCAGGCGGTGGCCACGGGCGACACGATGCGGCTGGTGCCGACGCTGGCACATCGGCGGGACGTGTCGGTGGCCACATCAGTGGCTACATCAGTGGCGACGTCGGCGGCAGGGAGCGATCGAACCGGGACGGTCGAGCGTGAGGCGCGCAGCGAATTTGGACAACCGCTGGCGGGTCTGCGGGTGGCGACGGACATGCCGCTGTCGGTGGTACCCGGGCTGGCTATGCCGTACATTAACGGGAGCGGACGGACGGCGACAATCATGTCGGTGACGCCGCGGTCGGGCGAATCGTTTGCGTCGACGAGCAGCCGCGGCATGACGACAACCGAGTTTACAGAGGAGGACCGTATGTTTGAAAAGATTTTCCTGTCGCTGCAAAAGTCGACGGACATGGCGATGCGGCTGCTGCCGAGCCTGAGCAGCCAGTACGCGGCGGCCCTTCGGACGGCGCTGGCGCAGCGGGCGAGGGAGCAGGCGACGCGTTGTTGGCGGACGCTGTTGTCCAAGTGCGCGATGGCGATCCAGCACACGGAGACGCTCAAGAGCCGGCTGTCCAACGTCAAGCTCAAGGAGCCAGGACTGCGGTCTCAGTGGGCGTACTGGGCGCTCTGCAGCAACTTCCTGGAGTCATGGCTGGACTTTGCGGGGGCGGTGCGGGAGTCACACAACACGATCCAGCTGCCCGCGGACACACGTCCGCGGATGCGTCCGCTGTACCAGTGCACAAAGGAAACGATTGTGTTGATTATGCGGTCGCCGTGGGCATACACGTTGCGGCCGCAGTCGTCTGGGCTGTCGGGATTGTCGGGATCCATGGGCGGCGTGGGCAGTCCACGCAGCGTGGGCAGCGTGGGCAGCGTGGACACGGGCAACCAGACGACACCGCTGCCGATGACGCCACAGAGCGCGGCGCTGGGGCCGGCTGTGCAGGCAACGATGCCGTCGACACCACAGAGCGCATCGTTTGTCAACACGTTTTCGGGAAACGTGTTTGAGCGGGCAGACGCGCTGATCTCGGCGGGCGGGCTGTTGATAAGCCGGGGAGGAGGCGGGTACGGGTCCATATCGGGGATGGGATCGTTCAGCTCATTTGGCAGCACGATTGGAAGCACGACGAGCAGCTCGCTCTTGTCGCAGACCGAGGGCGCGATGACGCCGTCGTCCATGGTCAGCCCGGGCTCGTTGGGGCCTTTGCCATTCCGCCTGAACTCCGGCAGCAAGGTCGCATTATAATATAGAGGCCATGACGGCAGCTGGACACCGTTTTGGTATTTTGGGATAACGTGGTTGATAAGCGAGCGACGCAGATAAGCGAGCGACGCACTTCCCACATCCCCCATAACAAAAAGCTCAATTACACAACCACAACAAGTGAAATCAATTCAAATCACTCTGAACTGTGTACATCAGACATTTCTACTTCCTTCTGACAAGTGCGCGCATTGTGTCCTCTCTCGCCGCAAGTACCACAGCGCCGTCCGCCCGGCTCAGCCCTCCTCTGCCGACCACTACTCGCCCGCGTTTCCTGCTGTATTTGCTCCTGCACGTCCTTCTCATCCAGCAAATCATGCCCTTCCTGTACTGTAAGAGATCCTCCAAGCCGTACACGTGTCTTCTTGGCTCTCCGGCGTTTGCTTAGTGCCGCATTTGCTTGTTGAAGCGTTCGAACCTCGGCCGCTAATAAGGCGTCCCTAAATCAATATGGCCCATTCTCGATTGCCTAGCTGAACTGTCTTTGCTTTTCCATGTCGTTCAGCGCGCGTCATGACCATAGATAGGGTGGTTACCCATATATGTGCATATTTGATTTGGGCGAGTCGCTGGCGGCTGTTAATGATGGCGCGCGCGCTGTTAGTTCTGGCCGGCCGCCAGTGCTGTTTGACTGCATCTTCTGGCGTTTGGGCGAGGGCAGAGGAATTTGTATATAGGGATGCCGCGGAAGGGAGACGCTCCTGCTTTTGAGGACGAGGGACATGCATAGAGGAAGCAGCCGAGGGCGTTTACAAGTAGTTGGACGAGCGTGTATTTCGGTGCTGTGCTGACCGAGTATGAATAGAGACCAATTTCATGCACCTAGCATTCTGCACAGACGCTTACTCATACAATCCGCCGCATTTCCGCGTCAGGCGGGTCCCAGACGACGTCGCGGAAGCCGGTACGAGCGCGGGCAGGCACGACTGGCAGAGGCGGCAGGCTGACGTCGCCGGACAGCAGGCGCATGCGGCGTTCGTTTCGCAGCACGAGCACGGGCCCAATGTGGCGGCCGAGCAGCCGGGACGGCTTTTCGTCCCACCAGGGCCGGTGGTCGGTAGAGTCGTCGGACTCGTCGGTGGACTGCATGCCAATGGCGGCGCGGGCCTCCCAGCTGACGGCGCCGTACAGCTGCCGGGCGTCGGCCGGCGTGCCAGCGTAGTAGAGGCCGACGCCCCAGCAGGCGAGGAGCAGCGGGTCGGCGGTGCCGTGGGGCGTAAAGGCGTTGCCGACGTTGTTGACGCCGAGACAGGCGCGGAGGCCGAGGCGGCCGAGGGCGGGGATGTCGAGGGTGCCGCGGGGGATGGGCGGCGGCGGCGGCGGGACCGTGGTCGTGTCCGTGATCGGGTCCGTGATCGGGACCGACATCTCGCGGCCCATCATGTAGACATCGCTCATGGGCAGGCCGACGAGGGCGACGGGCAGGCCGCGCGCGCGGATCGTGGCGGCCAGCTGCTGGAGCGCGGCCGCCGGCAGACGGGTCAGCTGGGTGGCGTGGCCGACGGCGACGGTGCGCGGCCGCCCGTGGGTGTCGTGGGCCGCGCGCGCCGTCCAGCGGTGGCGCACGAGCGCGTCGAGGAGCGCCCAGACGAGTGGCGGCGCGTCCGCCGTGGGCGTCGCCAGCGTGTAGTCGAGGTGCAGGTCGAGGTGCAGGCCGTGCCGCAGCGCGGTGGCGACGGCCCAATCGAGGTTGGCCAGCGCGAGCGCGGGCGTCGCCTCCACGTACGGCGCCGTCCCGAGGGCGGCGATGCCACCGACGCCGCCGACGAGGGCCGGGTCGGCCAGGACGGCCTCGAGCGCGGCGCGGTTCTGCGCACCGGCCGCGCCCGACAGCAGGGGCTCCTGCGCAAACGCGCACACTTGTACGGCGACGCGGCCGCGCCAGGCGTGCCGCAACGCGGCGGCG
>OY756932.1:432775-579110 GCA_963580335.1 Leptographium flavum | reverse complement strand
AAACGCGCACACTTGTACGGCGACGCGGCCGCGCCAGGCGTGCCGCAACGCGGCGGCGGCGGCAAGCGCGACGCGACCGCCCCCGGCGGCGCCGGCATCGACCTCGACAAAGACGCGGGCGGCCGTGACGCCGTGGCGCCAGGCGGTGGCAAGCAGCTGGGCGCCGCGGCGGTGCAGGTCGGCCGCGGTGAAGCGGGCCTTGGCCGCGGCCGTGGTGGCGAGGGCCTCGGCAAAGGAGCCCGTGCGCGGCACAAGGTCGTCGTAGGCGACGACGGCGGCGTCGCCCGCCATCTCTGGCCGGTTGGGGTGGCCGGCACCGGCACTACAGCAACCACCGGTCAAGAGGTAGGCCTTGTCGAGGTGCAGGTGCGGATGGCAGAGCGGCGGGAGCAACAGCTGCGAGGCCATGTTGCTGTCATCGTCATCGTCGTCGTCGTTGTCCTCGACGCTCTCGCTCGCAGCAATCGACGTCACGACGCCGTCCACCAGCTCGACATCCCACAGCTTGCCCGCCCCCTCGTCGGCCTCACCCTCTTCCCGCCGCCGAAAGAGCACTCTGCGCAGCTTCATCGTGTTGGCTGCACGCCTCGCTGCCCGCCGGATCCGTCGCCACGGCTTATCTGCGCTGGCAACTGCACCGTGCACCAAACCGGTTAGCCGCCATCGGCACTGGGCTACAATCCACATTGTCTTGTCACGTGCTCTGGACGGGTCTCTACTCACAAGTCTGCCATGAGCTACCTCGCAGGCCGGTCGCTGTGATCCCTGGCGGCGCCCTCGTTCTATGATACAAAAGTAAAAAGTCGTGTCTCCGTGCGTAAAAGAGCAAATGCAAGCATTCTCAGCCTCCTGCTGATCCGTCATCCACATCCCAGTCGCCCTCTTCGCTCTTCGCCCAAACGCCAGCGTCCCGGCAAGAACGCGGCCGGCGGCTCATGCAAACTGCCGCTTCAGCTCTGCCCATTTCCGGCTGAGCTCTTCGTACTGTGAGTTGATCTGGCCCGTTAGTGTCTTCCGTCCGGCGGCCGTCGATCCACTCCACTCACCTCGGCGTATTGCATCTTGGTCTGCACCAGCTGCTCCTCCAGCTCGCCCATCTCCTTCTCCACCTGCATGCTCTGCTCGTGCACCCGCGCATTGCTAGCCATCAGGCTCTCCCGCTCCGCCTGCCACGCCTGCTCCAGCTCCTCCGGCTGCTTCTCAATCACCACCTTGAGCTCGCGCACCTGGCCCTTGAGGCTCTCGTTCTCGTCCCGCAGCTCCTCATTGTCCACCTTGGTCCGCACCAGCTCCGTCGCCAGCGCTGTCTGCTCGTGGTCCATGGCCTCCATCCGCTCCTCAAACTTGCGCACCCGCACCGAGAGGCTCGCGTTCGACGTCCGCAGGCCCTCCAGCTCCGTCTCCCGCTCCCGCTCCGTCCGCGTCTTGTCCTCCCACTCGGCCGTGTACGTCTTGATCAGCTCCGGCGTCAGCTTCACCTCGCACGCGTCTCGCACAAACTGGTCTGCCCGGTACACTTCCTTGTCCAGGCTCGACGACGAGCTGCCAAAGAAGCCGTTCTCCAGGATGCTGCCCGCGCTCGGGCTCACGTCAATGTACACGTCAAAGAGCCGGTCCTTGAGAAAGGTCGTTAGCTGCGACATGTCCGACATGCCCAGCAGCGCCCCCGCATTCTTCTGCATCAGCACCACCCCAAACTTGAGGATCGCCGACAGGCCCTCGGACAGAATCAGGTCGTAGATCCGCAGCACCAGCTGCAGCGGGAACCGGTACGCAAACAGCGTCAAGAACCACTGTGTCGCGTACAGGTGCGATGAGATGCCCCGGCGGTGCAGGTGGCAGTATAGCGCCGGCTCCAGGTCCTCCAGCAGCCGCTCAAACAGGTACAGGTTCTTGTGCAGCCCCGGCATGTCCTGCACAAACAGCTCCCGCAGCTGGTACTGGTTCATCAGCCGCACCAGCAGGCAGAACGCTTCCTCCTCCGGCATGTTGAACAGCAGCGGCATGATCAAAAAGTTCATCCCTTGCGCGTAGCCAACCGCCTCGTCAAAGAGCGCGTACGCCTTGCACACCCCAAAGAGGCCCTCCTGCAGCCCCTGCGCTGCCGCAAACTTGCTGTAGCTCGTTCGCGCCCCCAGGTCCCGCCGGATCGCCTTCTCCAGCTTGTGCAGCGCCGCCGTGTCCACCTTGGCCCGCTTCCGCCGCGCTGCCAGGCTCTCCATCTCCTTCTCCACCGACCCCGACGTCGACAGCGCCCCGTTGGCTCCGTGCCCATTGACTCCGTTGGCCGCGCTTGACGCCGATGTCGAGTCGCCCGAGTGCACCGACGACGATGCCGACCCGACTGCATCTTTGACGCCGCCGACACCGTGGGCTTGTCCACTGCTCCGCCGCTCCTTCTCCCGGTCTGTCCCCCGCGCCACCAGGTCGTGGTACACCGCCTCGAGTTCCTCGTTCTTGCTCTGTGCCAGCACCTGCCAGATCACGCCCCGCACCGCATTGGGGATGCCCGTGGCAATTGCCCGGTTGAGCTCCTCGGGGCTTGACCGCGCTACGGCCGCCGGGCCCTCGTACATGACCGACTGCCACAGGTCCCAGTCGACCGGCACGTCTCCGTTGCTCGACGGCCCGGCTGTGACGCCGGACACTGTCCCCGGAGCCAGGCTCGGGTTCGGCGTCGTCGGAAGCGGCGACGGCGGCCGATGGTCGTCGCCCGTCCCCGTCGGGATGCTGAGTCGGGCCGGCACCTTGCCGGCTCCTTGGCCCGACTCGACCGACGCCGTGTCACCCGAGCTGTGTTCCTCGGGCAGGGCCGCACTGCCGACCTCCTCGCGCATACGGATCAGCTTGAACCGGTCCTTGAGGCTGTTCCTCCCACTGCCCCGTTTCGATCCGTCCTCCTCGTCCAGCTTGCTCAGCATCATTTCCGGGTTGCTCGTCAGCGTCGTTACCGAGCTGGCGGTGTTTCGCCGCGGCGAGGCGACCGGCGGTGGAGGCGGCGGCGGCGACGTGTCCTTTGACCGCGACAGCCACGAAAACGGGCTGGTCAGTTTCCGCGTCAGCTGCTGTGGAGGGGCGCCGATGGGGGCGGGGATGGCAGGGATCGGGAGTGGCTTCGATGGCGACGTCGCCTCGCTCGTTGTCGACGGCGACCACGGGATGGACGGCAGCACGCTGCCAAAGCTGCCCAGCGACAAAGTCTTGGCGGGCTCCTTTTCCGGAACCGCGGGCGGCCCGCTGGTGGCCGGCGTCTTGTCGGATGCGATGGACACGTCGTCGAGCGTGACCGTGTCGAGGTCGTTGGTGTTGCCGATGCCACGGATGGGGAACGTGTGCCGCGTGGGCGTGGCCTCTGAGGCAGCGTTTGGCACGTCAATCTCTTCAAAGCTGTCGTCGTGGTCAGGATCGTGGTCGGGATCGTGGTCGGGATCGTGGTCGAGATCGTGACGGGGATCGGGGGCCTGTTCCTGCTCCGGCTCCTTGTCGTGAGGTTCCTTCTCTTCCTCTGCAGCCTTTTTCTCCGTGGCTGCTATTGCGGGGGGCTGCCGGGCACGGATCTTTTGAAAGGCCTTTTCGAGCTCCGACTTGTCCTTGACGGGTGACGGTGTCGAGGGCGAAGGCGACTGTGTTCGGAGGGAGCGTTTGGTCAGCGACCGGATGGAAGCGGTGTCGGGAGCATCCTCGTAGGTCTCCTGTCACGGTCAGCCATCATCCATCTTCCCCTCTGCCAACACAGCAGGCTGGGATAAACGGGGCACATCAGGCAGGCCGCTGCAACTGCGGGGCCGGGTGAACACATACCGTCTCTCGATCCGAGTTGGATTCCGTCCTCGTCAAATCGGTCGTCTCCGAGAGAATCTCGGACGCGGTCTGTTCCTCGCTCAGTTCGGACATGGTCGTGGGAGTCGGCAACAAAGGTGCCGATGCGGGCAACGACAACGAGGAAGCGACAGAAGTGGTCGCAGCGAAAGGGGGCGTTCAAGAGAATGTCTCCAGATAGAAAGTAAGACAGGCGGAGAAGCAGGAGCAAACAACGTGATGGGGCCCGAAATCTGGCAAGTCGTTGTGTGTCGTCGCTGGTGTCCAGCCTCCTGTCGTGGCGGCGTAAAATCACAGGAGCCGGAAGAGGAGGATGCAGACGGAAGCGAGGTTGGAGGCTGTGCCGCAGCGAAAATTCCCAGAAAGACAAATGGCCAGGAAACGCGACAAGTGTTTCCCGGTGGCTGTTTCTGCCAATGGGTCTACTGTAAACGGCAGGGGCAGAATACCCACCTGTTCAGGAGCAAGTGCGCTTTTTTGCGGGGCAGTTCGCGTGCTGGGCGCACTGTGGCTAGAGCCGCCGAGCACTGTCGCGCGCATCTTTTACGCCACATTCCGCTTGTCCCTGGGGCAAAACGTGTCTCTTTCTGCTCTCTGGTTGCCATGCAAACATCTCTACCAGTCCGCTGCCCATGCCGTCTTGTCTAGTCTACTCCTCTTGTGCAAAGGTCCGTCGTCTGCTCCAAGCATTGCCAGTGGAGGCACGCAGGGAGCACGAGATGAAGGACAGGCAAGGCAGACCCGCCTTGGGCCTCTTTCTCCCTGTCGGTGTCTTGAATTAGTTCCCCCCTGCGCCGGGGCCACGGCCCAGCCTGCCTGGAGCGAGCCGGCAAACGACTATACACCGTCTGCATGCCAGCGCTGTCTCGGTTGATCGCTGCCCCCTTTCAGGTCCCCCGCTTCCTCCGCCACATTCCTTCCTAGTGAGGCTCCGCCATACGGAGTCCTCCGGTACTCCGGAGTACGACGCCCAGTACCGCGTCGTATCGTACTCGTATCATACAGTGCCTCGCACTACTCCTTGGCAAGCGGTAACACCGGCGAGTGCGGCACCCCGGTGCTGAAGTAGGCGCGGATGTTCTCAAAACACTCACGCTCGGCCCGGCGGTACGCGACATCGGTCAGACCGCCGAGGTGGGGCTGGATGATGACCTTGTCCTGCTCCAGGAACCAGGGATCGACGTTGGGCTCGTTGCACAGCACGTCGACGCCCGCACGCTCAATCTTGCCCGACAGCAGAGCCTCTTTGAGGGCAGCCTCGTCGACCACGGCGCCGCGGGCCGTATTGACGAAAAAGGACCCGTCCTTCATGGCCGCAAACTCGGCGCGGCCCATCAGGCCGGTCGTGTGCTGGTTGAGCGGACAGCTGACCGAGACCACGTCGGACAGTCCCAGCAGCGCGTGCAGCGTCCCGGCATAGGTGGCGCCGTACTTGGCCTCCTCGTCGGGCGGCAGCCGCGTGCGGTTGTAGTAGGCGATGCGCATGTTGAACACGGCCGCCTTCTTGGCAATGTACTTGCCAATCGCGCCCAGGCCCACAATGCCCAGCGTCAGCCCGGACGGATCCCGTGCCGGAATCAGGCCCGGGTCCGACCGCCAGCGGCCGGCGCGGGCACAGCGCTCGGCAGCACTCGTATTGCGCAGCACGGCCAGAATGAGAAAGACAGCGATATCGGCCGTGGCCTCGGCGACGCCGTCGACAGTGTTGCAAAAGTAGACGCCTCGGCGGGAGAGGTAGGACACGGGGAACTCGTTGTAGCCGGCGCTGGCAGAGACGACAATCTTGAGGTGCGGGGCCATGTAGTCGAACAGGGCCTCGGTAAAGGGCTCATAGGGCGGCGTGCCCATGCGGATGATAAAGGCGTCAATGGGCCCCTTGGCAGCAATGTCGGCGGGTAGCCGTTCGTGTACCTCGGCATAATTGTAGGCTTCGAGCACGGAAAAGCGGAAGTCCTCCTGGAAAGCGGCGAGGTAGTCTTCGCCAATATAGCGGGGATTGCCCAGAGCGACAACACGGGGCTTCGGCATGGTGAGGATGTGGTGAGAAAAAAAGGAGGAATATCAAGAGCCGATAACGAAGCAAGACACAAGATACCAGGCCAATGGCGGGATCAAGCTGCGGAGATAGCCGCCCCCGCCAAGCGCCACGCTGCTTCCGGCCGTGCTTTTTAGCTGCGAGACAACGGCATATATATATATATCGGTGTCGACTGCCATGATCTGAGCATTGGATAACATCCGGTCAGGATCGGGTAACAGGCCGTCAGCCAATGCGCCACATCATCCGTGTTCGGTCAAAATTCAATCGCGGCGAAAGACAAGCAGAGGATGCGCCAAAAAAACCAAACTAAACACGCCTAACAGGCCGATGGGGCGCGCCACGTCCCTTGTGCTAAAAGGTGCCGGGCCAGTCTGCGCCGCCATCAACTTCGTCGTGGTCATCCTCGCTCCCGTTCTCGTCGTCATCGAGCTACAACGGGTCCACGTCTTCGTTCCCTAGCAGGGTGCCCATGCCATCGTCCATGGCGCCGTCATCACCCTTGTCTTCGTCGTCGTAGACGTCGGCCGCCCCAGACATGGCGGCGACGCGGACCAAGTCCCACTGCAACTGGAGCAGTTCCATCGAAGGAAGGTCCTCCGGCTTCTCTGCCCCAATCGCAAAGACTTGGCCCGTCTCGATTCGAAGGCCACTTAGGCGATGAGCAATGGTGCCGTGTGTGCCGCGCTGTTTCCCGTCGTCCACGCAACTGACGGCAAAGCCGTTCGCTTCGGGGCCAATCATCTTGGCCACCAGCTCGTCCGTGTGGGCGGCGTCGAAGACGGCGTCCAGCTGCGCCAGGCCCTGGTGCAGCCAGTGGAACTGCACCAGGACTGCGCCGTCCTCCACGTACAGCGGCTTCAGGCCGAAGCGCGTCGCCCCCCATGCCGCATGCAAATGCTTGCCAAGCGACAGGATGTTCTTGGCCGACTCGATGATACTGAGGTTTCGGCACTGGTCCTCCCACGTCTTTGTGGTGGTGGCGCCCCAGAAAATCCCGAGCAAGTCGAACGTTATATTGGTCGCGACTTGGTCCTTGGTCACCGAAAATGGAAATATGTGTGCCCCGTCCGGATATGGGTATCCGGACAGGATACAGACATTCCCATCTCGGCGACCGGCGGCCAGCGTCGCAGAGCGCGTGCGTTTGGCCAAAGTCGAGGGGGACGGCACGGCCGGGGCCTGGGGCGGTGTTCTTGGCGCGGGCGGCGTCCTCAGCGCGGGCAGGGTTGTCGGCACAGGTGAGCTTGCTAGCGCGGGGGGGATCTTTTTCCGGGCCTGGCTGCTGTCGACCGGGCTCTCTGCCTTGCGCTTGCGCTCCGACGGCCCAGCTACTGGCAGCTCCGCCGTTGTTATCAGCGGCGCTGCCAGCGGCGAACTTGCCGGAAGCCGCAAGGTCGCTGCCGCTGCTGCTGCTGTCGGTGTCCCGGGCGCTGAGGATAGCGGCGTGCCGGCTACCGAGCCTAGCGCGAACGCCTCCTTCTTCCGCTTGGTCATAACTAAAAAGTAAAAAAAGCAGTTAGCGGGACGTTCACAAGGCATACAAAAGAAAATTATCAGATGTAAACACATACAGGCCCGAACAATTTTGCGGATCATCGTAGAGCGGCCGAAAAGAAGGTGGAAGCCATCATTTGATTCCTGTGCGGCTTGGACCCGCTGCTGTAGTTCTTCGAGGGGAGTCAGCAAAAAGACGGACATTTCCATGGTGCCGATCGTATTGCCACGGGAGACGCACTCGGCTTGGAAATCCTGGAAGAGCTTCACCCGCTCTTCGATGTTGGTGACGTTATTTTCGACCGCGGCCATCCGGCAAGGCCAATCGTCCTTCAAGCACTTGGCCAACTTGATGACGCTGGCACTGTCCTGGTCGTACATCCGCGCGACCATATCTAGCACCTCTTCCTTAGATAAGGAAGTCATTGCCAGATTCGAGAGAGGGAGGGGAGAACGGAGGAGAATGGGGAAAGGGAAATGGGCGGAGAGACTCGACGCCGAAAAAAAAGGACGGGACGGAAACGCACAGGCGCTCTGTCGTAGACAGGAGGAGAGATAAGGGCAACAGCGGGCTGCAGGGACCAAGGAGAAAGAGAGACGGGGGGACAAGAGTCGAGACGGTGAAAATTCCGGCAACGGCAGAGATGCAGAGAGGCGAATGGGTCGCTCGCTCGAGAGGGACGGGAGCAGAGTCGCACGAGAGAAGAGTAGAAGAAAGGCAGGAAAAAGTCGCGGTGTGAGCTTCACGGTGAGAAGAATGACGGGAAGCACAAAGGAGAAAGCAAAGGGGAGAAAGTTTGAAAATCGAAACGGTAGAGTACCGGAAACTTTTCCCGTCTAGTGTTTACGCGTTGGTTCCAAAAGAGGAAGGAAGGTCCCGGAGTCGATGGTCATGCGTAACAAAGGATCTTCGTCACGTGATTTGATTTTCGAATCCATCAAACTTGCATCAAACGGCTTCACATCACAAATCGATCATCGCCTTTGTCTCCTTGGCCAACAGAGCACGCCGATGGTCCCTAAAAAGCCAGATGCTTTTGTCAGTTTCTGCCCATTCAATGAGATCCTTGTGCGTCTCGGTTGGTGCCGCGTCACATTGTCACAGTTGTCTGGAAGAGAGTTGGTCTCTCGCTTGTTGTCTTTCCGCTGACTGACGCCATTCTGGTCCTGGCGTTGACTTGCGCGCTGTAGAGGATAATGAAACATACCAAATGGTAGCACATGCGGCTGACTTTAGCGTTGCCTTGCGATATCCCGACGATCCTCGATGAAAAGGCCAATGTTTGATTCCATCCAGCTCAACGTCTACCAGCTCCAGAACCGTAAAGATTTGACGGATTGTTTCCTAGCACCGGCCCTGGCACCCACAAGCTCGGCTACGGCGAAATCAACAAACAGCCGAGACAAGCACCCAGAAGTATACAACCTGGCTTCAGGCGGAAAACTCCCAGAGACAGGGCACGGCGGACGGCCAACTAAGGTCTTTCCTGTCTTGGCACTCTGCACGATCCACATGCACATAGTCCGGCTGGCTTTTGTGGCGTCGCTGGCACGCTTGCGGGTCGATCCGCCACGCTTTCTCTCGACGGACAGGGCGGCACCAACTGCATCACGTTGGCGTGGTGTTTTCGCCGGTCTGAAAGTACGCGTCATGGCACGGACTCTCGCGAGTCCGTCATCTCAACCGCCTGAAATAATCATTTCTCGACTACTTCGGCCCTTTTACCTGGCCACGAGCTACATTTCACACAGTGGTTTCATCCTCGTGGCATTCTGGTGGATTGGCTTGGGGGCGCAGGAAGGACATGAGGCTTTAAGAAGAATGCGATCAATTGGACTTGTTCGCGTTCCGACGGAGGATCCCGAATTGGGGATTGCGCCACGTCGCTTTGGAGAGCCTCTCGACGCGTGACAGCGACAGCCCACGCCAGTGGAACGAATTTGCATCCGGGCCGATTATCGATCCACTCGAACCCGCCAAGCCGGCGGTACTGTCGCTTTCCGCAGCCCCGCTGCCGGAGGTGTTTTCCCACCGCTGCGGTCTGCTGAGTTGCTCGCGGTATTGCGTTGGTTTGCTGAGGTAACTTACCAAAGTATAATACGCTGGTTGTTGGGCTGTTAGGGCCGAATCGTCTTGCCCGATTGTGGATGGAGCAATTTGTATTTTGACTCCG
The DNA here is from genome assembly GCA_963580335.1 of Leptographium flavum. NCBI lineage: Eukaryota > Fungi > Ascomycota > Sordariomycetes > Ophiostomatales > Ophiostomataceae > Leptographium > Leptographium flavum. The sequence continues at coordinate 569,582 of OY756932.1, read as the reverse complement.
ACACCATCTTTTGATTTCTCCCTTGTCTGATCCTTCATCTGCACACCACCATGGCCGCCCAGCACGACTCCCAGAGGGTCACCTTCCAGGCCTGCTTCCTCGGCACCGTCGCCTCCGTCGGCGGCTTCATGTTTGGCTATGTCAGCGGCCAGATCTCGGGCTTCTTCGCCATGGACGACTTTGCGCGCCGCTTTGGCGAGCGCGCTGCCGACGGCAACTATGCCTTTTCCGCCGCGCGCCAGGGCACCATCACCGGCCTGCTCTGCATCGGCGCCATGCTCGGCTCACTCATCGCCGGCCGCATGGCCGACACGCTCGGCCGCCGTCTGTGCATCTCCGCTTCGGCCCTGTCGTGCTGCGCCGGCACCATTATCGAGATTGCCTCGTCCAGGCACTGGGCGCAGTTTGCCGTCGGCCGGCTCGTCAACGGCGTCGGCATCGGTGCCCTCTCCGTCGTCGTGCCCATGTACCAGTCCGAGTCGGCGCCGGCGATTGTGCGCGGCGTGCTCATCTCGCTCTACCAGCTGCTCGTCACGATTGGCATCTGGACGGCTTACATGATCGACTACGGCACCGAAAAAATGTCCAACTCGGCCTCGTGGCGCATCCCCAACGGCATCTCCTTTCTCTGGGCCATTGTGCTCGGCGTCGGCATCCTCGCGCTGCCCGAGTCGCCGCGTTTCGCCTACCGCCAGGACCGCGTCGACGAGGCGCGCGCCACCATTGCCCGCCTCGCCGGCGTAGCGCCCGACCACCACAGCGTCGAGGAGCAGCTCGCCGATATCCGCGCCAAGCTCGACGAGGAGCGTGCCGTCGTGCACACGTCGTGGACCGGCATGGTCACCGGCCCGGCCATGCTGCGCCGCACGCTGATCGGCTGCGTGCTGCAGGCTGGCCAGCAGCTGACGGGCGCCAACTTCTTCTTCTACTACGGCACGACCGTCTTTGCCGCGACCGGCCTGTCCAACTCGTACGTCACGCAAATCATCCTCGGCTCCGTCAACGTGATCTGCACCATTGGCGGCCTCTACGTCGTGCAGCGCTCCGGCCGGCGCACCGCGCTCATGGCCGGCGCCGCCTGGATGATGATGTGCTTCTTCGTCTACGCCTTTGTCGGCCACTTTTGCCTCAACCAGAGCGATCCGGCCGCGACGCCGGCCATTGGCAAGGTGCTCATTGTCTTTTCGTGCCTCTTTATTGCCGCCTTTGCCTCGACCTGGGGCCCGCTTGTCTGGGCGGTCGTGGCCGAGCTGTACCCGGCCCAATACCGCGCGCCGTGCATGGCGCTCGCGACGGCGTCCAACTGGATCTTCAACTTTTTGCTGTCCTTTTTCACGCGCTTCATCACCGGCGCCATCGACTACCTCTACGGCCTCGTCTTTGCCGGTTGCTGTGCCGCGCTCGTCGTCATTGTCTTTTTCTTTGTCGTCGAGACCAAGGACCGCACGCTCGAAGAAATTGACACCATGTACGTCCTGGGCGTCAGCCCGATGCGGTCCAGCCGTTGGCGCGCGGACGACAAGACCGAGACCAAGGCCGAGAACACGGCGGAGAAGACGTCTGCCGAGAATTCCGAAGGTGTCCTGGGCGCTTCGGTATAACGTGGGGTGGGCCGACATACCGCATGCTTGTTCTATTTGGAGAAGCAGACAAAGACCTGCCGAAAGATTAGATGAGTAGACAACAATAACGTATCCACCATATTTATCCTGATCCTCCGTACTCCGTCCATCGGCTTAATTTCGGAGCTTCTATACGGCGAGAATTTGGGCGAGTTATCACGTGACGCGGATATGTTGAACGGCGTTCAACCAGCTCCCTCTGCAACATGTCATACATAAAGTGCAGGGAGTGTCTCCCTGTTATATCCAAATTCCGCTCGCTGTGCGGGCCATTCAGTGTGCTGACCCACTCAATACCCGCTCGTCGTCGAGGATTATTTGGAATCATGAAAAGTCCGGATGACCCGATTCTCGTCACAAGAGCACAACGGACGGAATAGAATACGCAGCCTTGAAGAGCATTGGAATCACGGCAATAGGCGATTTCGGATTCCAGCATCGTAAAAATGTAGATGGATATATAACGTTGTAAGAACCTTTAAGAAATCAGGCACAAACAAGATAGAACAAACAGCTTCATAACTCCTCGCGGCAATTATGAACACGCTGCATCTACTCCTCCTGGCTTCGGCCACGGCCTCCTTCGCCATGAATTGCCAGGACTACAAGATCCCCTTGACCGTCACGTCGGAGAACTACGTCCTCGACTTTGCGAAATTCCAAAACAACTATGACGTTGCCGACTTTGTCGACGTCTTTGCGGGCAGAACCCAGCCGGCCAACGGCTACTTCGCCGGGACCGTCAACGAGACGGCCGCCTACACGATTGGCGCTACCTTTTGCACGCCCAGCACGGGCGGCAACACGACGCATCAGAGCACCGTCCTGATCGCGACGCACGGTCTTGCCTACGACCGCAGGTAGGTCTCACGCCAGCGGTCTTTTCGTGTTCTCGTCCTGACCGCCAGCTACTGGAACCCGCTCGTCAACCCGGCCGCGTACAGTTTCGTCGACTTTGCCGTCAGTCAGGGCTATTCTGTCCTCTACTACGACCGTCTGGGCGTGGGAGAGTCGTCCAAGTACGATGTGATGCGTCTGACACGTCCACTTGTCTGACACGACTGACCAAGCCGCAGGCTCTCCGGCTACAAGACCCAGCTGGCCCAGCAGATTTCTATTCTGAAGCAGCTCACCCGCCTCGTCCAGCGCGGCAAGTACGTCGGCAGTCTGCGCACCGTCGCCAAGGTCGGCCTTGTGGCCCACAGCTACGGCAGCTCCATCACCCTGGGCGCCATTGGGCTAGACAACACTCTGGCCGATGCTGTCGTTCTGACTGGTCTGCGCCGTCTCGTCCATCGTGCCACAGCATGCTGACCTTTACAGGCTTTGGCCTCAACGCTTCGTACGCTAATGCGGCTGGCTTCCTCCAAGCCGTCCAGCCACGGATTGCCGCCACCCAGAGCTCTGCCAAATGGGGACAGCTGGACACGGTAGGATCTCTCAGTCTTTGCCCCTCGCCGGTACTCTCTAACGAATAGGGTTATCTGGCGCCCGTTGACATTTACGCCACGGCCAACACGTAGGTTCGTTCCTCCTTTTGCATCCCGCTGCTTACACAGACAGCTTCTTCAAGAAGGGCGACTACGACGTCAAGGCCCTGCAGTATGCCGAGGCGACAACGAAGCCCTTTGCTATTAGCGAGTTCCTCACCATCAATTCCGTGCCGGCACTGCCCTACGCGTATACTGGTGCCGCCCTGGTAAGGCTGGGATCCTCCCTCTCAAAGTGCCATGCTAATTTGCAGATTCTCTCTGGCCAAAACGATTTCATTATTTGCAGCTCCGAGTACGTTTAACCTGCTACTGCCTGATCTGTCTAACATCTCAGCTGCGACGGAGCCCTCGACATACCGGCTGCTGGCGTCTTTTCCAATGCCAAGCCGTTCAAGTCCATCAGCTATCCCCTCGCTGGACATGCAGTCAATCTGCATCTAAACGCCGTGGGCTCTTTCCAGGAGATAACCGATTTTTTGGCCGTCAGTGGCCTTTGAAGCCCCTAGTTGAACAAGAAGATTCCGCAAATTGATATTACACTTCAAGACTCTGGATTTGTTTCTTCATTCTTTTAGATGAATAAAGGATATAAAAGAGCAGTGAGTGGTCTATGAACATTAGTTTAGCTATCTATTGAGGAAAATTCAGCTATACACAGTTGTGGGTCAATTCAGGGTAAACAATGAGTAACAAATAAACAATAAGCGCGCAATAGGTAATACAAAATCTGGTGATAATTCGGGTCTGTCTTTCTCTCAGTCTAAAGGTGAAAAGGGGCGCCAGCGTCTGCGCGCAGGAGATATGCCCCTGCGCGTCGGACTGGAGTTTCCCCGAAGGTCCGGCCGCTTACTAACCGGCCCTTCACTGAATGAAAAGTGGGCGCGCGCGTGCGAAGGGCCCAAGTCCTTGTCTGAGTAGCCCAGCTGTCCTGCCCTGGTCCAGCGGTCCAACAACAGTACAAGTAGTCACATGCATGCCAACATTCGCAGGGCTTTCCTTGTTGGGGTGTTGATTATACGATAAACAAAATAAAGTTTATACTAGTTCTGATGGACTCCGTCTGTTGACCTCCGCTAATATTTAGTATCTATCAGATTATATCCGTTCCGACATTTGATATGACAAGATATGGAAGTGAACCTTCAGCTTGTAGCGTTCTTGGGTTGTCGTTGTTGGCATCGTCGCCACTGTGGTACCCGGTCCGCTGGCCTCCTCGCTATAAAAATTCGCTGCGTCCTAGACACCAATTCCATTCCGGCTCTGGCTAGGGCTGTCGCTGCAGCTGCAACTCGTACCTGGCGTCATATTTGCACTGGCCCTGTGTCGCCATGTGATGTCCTCTGTTCCGGACTCGGATGCATGGCAACATTTTTCCAACTTACTCGACAGGCCATGTATGCCATACCCTGCCGTTCTAGTATCGTGTCCCGTGCTATGCACGGTTGCGCAGTGAATGGCTGTTCCATGTACCGTATGGCGGTGCGAGTAGGCTTCGCCATAGTCTCCCAGTGTCTACCTGGCAGGAATAGCTGGTGCGGTGGCCCATCATAGGCTACTGTTGGTAGAAAATTAGATTGCCAAGCCGGCTTCCATGCTAGCTGCCGGAAAGGTTGGCCTGTCTTCTACATAGACACCAGGCGCTAGTTCGCATCTGTGGCACCTCACGCTGCTCAACTGCTGTTCACTTAGACATCCATGAGAAGCAATTTTTGACGGAGAAGTGAAGAAACATCCGTCGATCTCTCAGGCGCGAGAAAGGAAATGATTTTGCCCTCATTTTCTGATTGTGCCGCGAGGATCTTGTTCTCTATGCCACTTGCATGTAGAATCTTTGAATAACTCTGGATCTGGAAGGGCACAGTTGTGTCATATTGTGCTGATTGATTTGTTCTAGCTAGCTAAATCGTGTGGGTTTTGCAGGACCGTACGCTTAAAGCTACTTTGAATAGACGCTGGATTATGTGGGGTCTCCTCGTAATACAGTGCGTGCAAGACCAAATTACAGGAACTGTAGACTCTATACAAGTCTAGACGTGCGCCGCTGCCATTTCACACACTTTTATACGGCCGGCTGCGCTGGGGCATCTTCCATTTCCCGCTCTCCCTCGGGCGCGGCCCGCGCACGGATCCGAATGTCGCGCTTCTCGAGCACGCGCATCAGCAGCACCGTCAGGATCAGCGTGCCGCCAAACGACGAGGCCGCGATGAAGCCCGGATGGAAGCGCGGTTCCTCCGTCGTGCGCCAAAAAGCGTCGGTATACCAGATCTGGTTGACGTAGGAAAAGACGTTGGAAAAAGCAATGAGGAAGCCCCGCTTTTCGTGGTCGTCGGGCATCAGGTCCGGGAACCAGGCGTAGTAAAGCCCGGGTACGCCGGCGGCCGTGCTCGTCAGGTACATGGCCACATACTTGAGCCCCAGCGGCACGTCCCAGACCGCCAGCACGATGCTGCCAAACAGGCTGATGCCCTGCAGCACCACCAAGGGCTGCCAGCGGCAGCCGCGCAGCAGCGGCGAGTCGGAGAGCATGCCGGCCACGATCTGCGTGACCCAGCCGATGGCGTACTGGCCCGTCGGCCACACGTTGACCTCGTACGTGCGGTGGCCCGTCAGCTTGAGCCAGAGCGAGAAGAACGGCTGCTGCGACGGGTAGCCGCTCTGCACGAAAAAGTAGCCCACCGAGAGCACCCAAAACTGCCACGACGCCACGATGCGCAGGATCTTGGTGCGGTCCCAGGCTGAGGCCCCGAGCGGCTTGTAGCCGTCGTCAATCAGTCGCTGGCGCGCAAAGGCCGCCTCGTCCGCCGACAGGTAAAAGGCGCGCGTTATCTCGGGGAAGTCGGGGTTGAAAAAGTAGCCGAGCACGCCGACTGGCAGGCTGATGATGCCGCAAATGATAAAGAGCCACTGCCAGCCCGCATGGCCCAGGACGCCGTCGAGGTTGTCGTAGGCAGCCGCCTGCAAGTAGCCCGAGAACATGGACGCGGCCGACGCGGTCGAGTAAAAGATGGTCGTTCGCTTAGCCCGCTCAGCACGTGTGTACCACGACCCGATTAGGTACATGATGCATGGGAAAAAGGCGCCTTCACAGAGGCCGACGAGGAAGCGCAGGGCAAAGACCTGCGCCGGCGAGCGCACGGCGGACTCGCAAAACGTAAAGACGGACCACAGCACCTCGAGCGACGGGATAATGTACGACGGTCGTACCTTGGTGACTAGGATCACCATGGGCAGCTGGCTGACGACATAGCCGGCAGTGAAGCAGTTGCTGGCGTACGTCAGATCGTTGCCGTTGAAGCCAATCGCCTCCTTCATGCCCGACACGTAGGCATTGCTAATGTTGGCCTGGTCGAGGTTTTTGCACTGCCGCCGTCAGAAGCCTGCACCACCAGAAAAGGCCGACACAGACTCACAAAATACCCCAGACACGTGTAGGTCAATAGGAAAAAGTCGAGCTTGCGCAGAAATTTCTTCTCCTTCTCTGGCTTGTCGGGGTCGTCCCAGACAAACGCTTGCACCTTGTGCCAGAAACTGCGCTGCCGTACCTGATCGACAGGGCTGTCGATCGATCTCGCCACAGCCTCGCCGTGCTTTTCCTGGATCGTCTGGTCAATAGCCATTGTGGCGTAATATGTCGTCTCTGCATCGGCCAAGAGCTGCCAAGACGAAGCGCGCCGCCCTTCTTTTATTCACTGCATCGAACCGCCACTGGCCACTGGCCCACGCCACGACTACTTCCACCGACATGGTGCGTATTCCAGCTGGATTGCGTTTCCAGTGGCTCTCCCCATAGGCTGTGACGGCCTGCAGGGCTGCAATGGTGACAGCGATGGCGGAATGGCACAATGCACCACTAAGATGACACGCGGTCGTAATCCGCTCGAGTTTGTTTCCGTTATGGTCTGGTTTCGTTTGGGCGGGTTTTTCCTCCACCGTGGCGCGCACGATCCAACCCCTTTCGTTCGGCTCTCTGCCGCCGTCGCCGCCTCGACACGATGCAGATTGCCGGCTACGATAGCGGCCAACCGGCAAGGAACCGCAGGCGCTATTTAGGTAGCGCGTCCTGCCGCAATGTGACAGCAAAAAGTCGCCATCACGGACACTCTGCACCTCTTGCGCCATGCCAGACTTTGCTGCCCTGCTCGCCGCTCGCTACGGCACGCTACCAGCGGCCGACAGCCCCGCTCTCGCTGTCCTCAATGGGCTGCCGGACAGTTCCGCCAGCCCCGCGGGCCCTGTTTTGGCGTCGATCCTGAACCATCGGTCGGTCCGCCAGTTCGACAAGGAGAAGCCGCTGCCCGAGGGCACGCTCGAGGTCCTCGTTGCGGCCGGCCAGAGCGCGCCGTCTTCGTGCAACCTGCAGACATGGAGCGTCGTGGCCGTGCGCGATCCGGAACGCAAGTCCAAGATGGCCCTGCTCAGCGGCGACCAGAACTTTATCCGCGACGCGCCCCTCTTTCTCCTCTTCGTCGCCGACCTGCACCGCGCCGCCGGCGTCGCGGCTACCGCCGGCGATGCTGCTCCGGCGCCCCTTGAATGCCTCGAGAGCATGGAGATGTTCCTCATGTCGTCACTGGATGCCGGCTTCGCGGCTCAGAATACGCTTGTTGCCGCCGAGGCTCTCGGCCTAGGCTGTTGCTATGTCGGCTCCGCGCGCTGCAAGCCGCTCGAGGTCGCGGAACTGCTTGGTATGCCGCCCCGCACGGTCGTTCTCTTTGGCCTCGCCGTCGGCTACCCCTCGGCTGTCAGCTCGGCCGCCGTCAAGCCGCGCCTGGCTGTCGCTGAAATGTTGCACCTCGAAACCTGGGATGACAGCAACCAGGCAAAGCACCTGAGCGATTATGACTGTGCCAACAAGGTCTTCAATATCAGCCAAAATCGCGGTCACAAGCCGTCGTGGAGCATGCGGTCTACCATCTGTGTGGCCGCCAAGGAGGTCATGGAAGGGCGGGACCTGATTCGGCCGTGTCTGGAAAAGCGTGGATTTGAGTTGCAGTAGTTGACCCGGGCGTTTGTTTGTTTGTTTGTATTTTAACGTCGCGCCGTATTAAGCGGCAACCTCCCGTAGGGTATGCGACGGGGCGGCGCGCCGGTCGTAAGGCCGGCTGCCGTCCGGGGCTATGAAGATCGGATGGTGCCCGTGCTATATACTCAGGAGCGTCTAGACAAGGACTACTAATATACAGACAGACACCCATTTCGACTAGCAGCTGCCAGAGGGCAGGCTGATGTGGGTTACCTATTGCGGTTATGGCGCTTGCCTTGAAGCCAGCTCGTGGAGCCGGCCAAGTAAGGTATCTCGAGGCGGCTCAGCCGCTTGGGCCGCCGCCTGAGCACGGGTCGATTCCCGTGGGGGGTGTTGCAGGTTACCGCCGCAGGAAAGAACAGGATACGAATGAAGAGAAGAAGTCCGGCTGCTGTAACAGTCGGGCTAGAAACCGGGTCCGCCGGGTCGGGTCCCGGGGAATCTTTGGTAGCCGGTGCCGGCCGGCCTGGGCGTTCCAGCGCTCCTGGGTTGGCCGGCACTCGACGAGGTGCCCCGGCTCCTTCGGGGCCCCACATCGGCAGTCCGGTGTGAAGTCCCCTTGCGGGTGGAAGCGCAGGTGGTAGGAGGCGAAATCTCCGTGCCCTGTGCGTTCCGCTAGCAGGAGGTGTAGGACGGGCCGGGGGAGGTGGAGCTCCGGCGGGCACCGGAGTTGGTACGGGAGCTCCTGCGATGTATAGCCGGGGTTCAGCTTGTGCTGGACCGAGTCCCACCATGTGGTCGCGTTGTCGTGGACGAGCTGGCGGCTGGCGGACCGTGCCCCGCTGAGCGTCGGATTGTCGCCGGCCGCCGCGTCCGGGGGGCCCTGGCGGGCTCCCGTTTTGGCAAGGGAGTCTGCGAGTTCGTTGCCGGCGATGTCGCAGTGTCCCGGGCACCAGCGGACGCAGGCGTTGACCCGGGCGTGATACATCATAGACGCAGTACAACCGAAATGAACTTCATGATATGCCCCGAGCGTCGATTGCGTGCCGATCCATTCCTCATCTCATCGTATCCTTATTTGCCAGCACGCGATGCCAAAGTCCCAAACAGTCTCTTACTCATAGCCCGTTCAGTTTAGTTTCTTCACTGAAGATACTCCGCAGGAATGCTGGCGGCCAGATAGAGAGGTCGTGGCTCGCGGCTGCGATGCAAACACCAGTAAGGAAAATTGCCACGACCCCGGAGAAGTCGCCTCCGCCTTTGTCTTCTGAAAGGTTGTTTCAAAACATATTCACCGGCTCAATCTGCAGCGAAATGGTGGCGCTCATGCTGCCGAGATATGAAGCAGCCATGCCTTCAGACAATCTTCATCTAATGCGAAGATCTGCTGCGGTTAGGGCGACAAGCTTCATCTTACTGCGGAAAAAGGAGATGAAGCAGCAATAAGAGAGGTGCATTATGGTGGAAAAAAGGGTGAGGGGCAAAATGCTGAGGAAGGGTCGATGTGCAAAGACATGCGAAAAACGCAAGGCACGTTCTACTTGAATTTCTCGCCGTTCATGTCCGACACGTCTCTACTTTGTAAACATTTTGCCCTTAGCAATCACTTCTTGCCAGCCACTTTAGAGTAGCAAGTATTGACTTCGTCTTGCCGGTCTAATTCACCGTCTATGCCGGAAAGATGCTCGATTTTCTGTAGAGCCCTTGTCTCCCGCGTCAAAGCAGACCCGAAAATGCGGCTCATTCCCTATTAACAGGCGATAGGTATAAAACTATAGCAGCGTCAATCAATCATCCAGTCAAGTCTTTCCATCAGGTACTCGCACAAGAATCCCAAAGCGACTCCTCTGTAACATATTAACACCTAATTGTCTAGGGAAACGCATTTCCGCCCTATGACGGCCGTGATGCAGTCTCCATTCGGCACGTGATGGTGAAAACCGTGCAAATGGACGAAATGGAGAGCTAAAAGATTTACTTTTTTCTGCTCTTCGAAATGACTTTTGGCAAGCAATTGCTTACGGTGGAGGGATGCCTGGTCGAGTCGCCAAGGCATGTTGATGACAACGTCCTCATCCGGACTTTTGTGATTATGCGGCAGAAGTATGATGAAGTTGAAATTTCTCTGGCAAACAGAGATCAGCTCTTTAACTCCTTGTTCCCACCGTTCGAGCGGTATTCCGTCAAATATACACGGGATGCCCCGGCTTTTGAAGTGTAGGAGCAGCCGACGGCTGGTGGCCTGTATCCAAGTGAAACACTGTTTTTGTAAGGGGTCAAGAGCGAGTGTATTCAACTGACTAATGCCGTATCTATCAATAGGAACGCATTACAGAAAGAGAAGAAAAGAAGCGAAAGAGTCCCCCTATCGTGGATGTCAGAAATAGGGGCTCTGCGGATATGGCACGTGCACGGCACGTGCGCGGCACGTGCGAGGATCACGTGGTATTCGGTCGGCCGACGGTGCCCGAGGCCTCTTACGGGCCCAGCCCCACAGTTGCCAGACGCAAAACCAAGGTCCTGCAGTCTGGATTTCCGAGGCTCACCATCCAGGACGTCCTAGGTACGGAAAAGGGCAGCAAACTGTTTGGAGACTTCGTCCAGGAGTCACGCTTCTTCCAGGACATCTGCCCCCATAACCGGTACCCGGGACTGTAACCGCCCTCTCACAGGGCAGGTGGAAGCGTCAGACAAGACGCGGAAACCCTAAAACTGCTCTTTCCTGCTCCTTTTTCTCCTTTCGCTTCCCCTCTCTCCTCTTCATGTACATAAAAACTGCCAGCCTGGGCATCAAGGCGCCTAAGGGCGCCAGATCTGCTGCATGGCGCTTGGCACGTCTGAGACCCCCTAGCGGGTATGGGTCACGTGGGAAAGCACGGACCCCAACTGACGCAAAAGCAATAATAATAATAATTGTCGGTATAAATGCGTCTGGGAGCGCTGTGGGCGCCCGCGTGGTCACGTGTGGGCACACGTGGCCGCTGGGCATGATCCGAAAGATAGGGGTAGCGCGAGGAGCGGTCCCTACAGGAGTAATTTGCCCACCAATTTGTGTGTTTCTACTTTGGAGGAGACAAGAAGCTTCACCACCAGATCAACTGTATACCCGCCTCAAGGAAGAGGAGGACGTACAGGATCTAGAGTGACTTGCATTCAACAGCGAATCTACACCTATTCACTTGTACCTTTTGTTTTTATCCGTCTCGTGTGGATCGACAATAATAATAATACGGGCCCAGCCCGTTACAGTTTTCAACATTGATGGAGCAACACTCGCACTTCCACGACGGCAGCTAATTCTCCCCTTACACAACAATTGTCGGGCCATATAGAATTGGCAAGGGCTATTCGTTTCCTTCTCCAGCATATCTTGGAATACGACCACCGGGTATCCGCGCCCCGTCACCATGGGCGTCATTCCCGAAGCTGGTTCGAGAGGTGTCATCTTTGCCAAGTAGCGGGCGTTCATGATGACCTAGATCCGCCTCATTGGCTACAGCAAAAGAGGCCGGCCTAACAGCCTCCGTGGTCTTCGCATTGCTCACATCTAACAATACTGAGTTGATGAAAAACGACAAAGCATGGGAAAGCTTATGCGAATCATCTCGTGGACCCGCACTTCATAAAAAGGGCCAAGTGGGGGACTAAGCAGCAGAGGATAACACGGTCCTGGCACACGCGGAGCAGGCGTAATTCATCGTGCACTCTGTTGAAAAAAGAATATCCAAAAAGTGTGTCAATTTGTAATGGGTATAACAAGTTCTGTTTTTGTCGTATCAGCATGATGGAACGGGACACCGTCCGGCGCACCACCGATCTATCTACACGGCCACGCCGGTCTCGGCGCCGCTGGCCAGCTCCATGCGTGCCAGACGCTCCAAAATGGCCCCCGTGTCCTGGGCGTCGCGCTTGGCCTGCCGCGCGCGCCGTGTCTGCATCTCCCGCTCAATGCCGTGCCGCACCGCGTCCAGCACGGTCGGCACGGTGGCCCGCGGCGGGTAGGCGGGCTTGGTGCCGTCCTGGTAGACGCCCGTCTTGACCAGGATGCTGTACCAGTGCGTGTCGGCCGACTGCGCATCCATGGCGTTGGTGCCGCGCACGTCCGACTCGGGCGTGTCGCCGACAAAGTAGACTGTCGCGGGCGGCCGCTCGTCGCACAGGCCGTGCTGCGTGGCCCGCCACTTTTGCAGCAGCCGCGTGGCAAACTCAAAGGTGCTCACCTGCGGCTTGCCAAACGCGTGCGTCGTCAGCTGGCAGCCGCCGGTGATGTCGGCAAAAATGGTCTCCACAATGCGCCGCAGCGCGCCCATGCCGAGGCGGACGTGCTCGTGAGCCGCCGACCAGACGACGTCGCTGTGCGAAAAGTAAATGGGCGGGCCCTCGTCAAACGTCTCGGACCGCGTCTCGAGCCTGCCGCCGCGCGACGTGGCCAGGTCTAGGATGATCTGCAGGTCCGAGGCCCAGTCGCGGCTGTCGGCAAAGACGAAAACGGCCTCAATGACAATGTCCTGCAGCGCGCCGCGCTCCAGCAGGTCGCGCGAGTTGGCGTGCTCAAGCGCGGTCAGACGGCGAAAGGGCGCGACCGACGCGTTGGCCTTGATAATGTCACCGGGCGTGATGACATCCCGGAAACCGTACATTTCGGCCACGGTCCGGCACTTTTCGCCCTCGCCACCGACGACCAGCACGGAGCCCTGGTACTTGTCCGCAAGCTCGCGCATCGGCGTGTGGCCGCAGATAAACTGGCCGGGGCTGATGGTGATCTGGAGCTGCTTGGAGAGATCTTCACAGCGCTCGGCCTCGGTCTTGCCGCCGCCATTGGTGAGGAAAATGTAGGGCCTATGTCTGGTCAGTATAGGGAATAGGGGAAAAGGGAGAGACGACGAGAGGGCCCGACATACACGCTAATGCCGTACTCGTTCTCGCCGTTGAGCATCTTCATCGCCTCAATGGCCTCGGGGATCGGCCGGCCGCCCCGCACCAGCACGCCGTCAATGTCAAAGGCAAAGGCAAAGTCGTCGGCGACCTCGTCGCCCGGCGGCGGCGTGGATGGCTCGGTTGGCGGCGTCCCGAGGCTGCTCGTCGGGGTGATAGCAAGAGTGGGCGTGGCTGTAGCCGTGGCCGTGGCTGTTTCCGCCAAGGGCAGTGGCTCCTCCTGCTCCTCTTCCTGCTCGTGCCCCTTGCGCTGCTCGTGCTCCTGTGTTTCATCAAGGCGCCGCCGAGCGATTTCAAAGGTCTCGGCAAAGCTGCTGGCCGAGTGGGTGCGGCACGCCGACGGTCTCTGAAGGCGCGACATGGTGCAAGGTGAAGAATGGATAGAAGTAGTAAAAACGCGAGGCAACTCGAGACGAAGAAAACGATCAAGAAGCGAAAAAGGAGTGTGGTAAGAAAAGACTAAGCAAAAGAGAAAGGGAGGCGCCCCTTGGAGTGCGGGAGCCAGGCCTTTATACCTTGCTTAGCCATCTTCGGGAAGATGCAAGGTGTTGTATTCTAGCCAACAAGGACATTGGAAGATTAGGTACGCTTAGAAGACAAAGTCGTAGATGCCAAGGCGGAGTAAGGAGTGGAACCGCTAAGATGAACGAATCTGCAGTGAAGTGGGGCGCACGGGTGGAAGAGGCGTGGTAGAGGCGTAGTAAGAGACAGTGTAACCTTGTCGGCACCGTCCTTGGGCACGGTGCTTGGGGGCGGTGCTCGGCGCCCTTCGCAATCTAGCGGATCCGCGTATCCACAGTCGGGTAAAAAAACTCGTCTTTGACGCTGATCCCAAACTGACAGATAGCAAAAACCTGCCACAGCAAGTTTGTTTGGCAGAACAAGGATAGCCAGGTACGGAGTCCTTCCAAAGATACATGCCTCGCACGTATCTTACGACGTAAAATCCGCGTGGTGGAGTACCCACTCCAGGCGCGCTAGGCCACGGCCACTTTGGGCCAGTTGCCCGCCGTCCGGGGCGCACGCCGAAAATGCACGGCCAATCGGACGGCACACGTATTTTGTATCTTACCTCTGTAACGCCGTGCTCGTGTACCGTAATCCGTAATCTCTGGTGTCTCTCGTACTCGTACGAGCTCGTTTAAACTGTGTACATGCTGTCCTTCGCCACACACTAGTTGGCCCATGAAACAATCCTCCTCTTTCTTCTGCCTGCCTTTTCCGCTTTTCCCCGCTTTTTCTCCCGCGTCTTTTTGTCTAGCTTCCTGCGCAACAGGTAGTTGCCTTGTTCCTGAGACGTGGATGACGTCATCATGTTTGAGCTAGCTGCCCTGGGCCAATCGTTCGGCAACCATTTCGACGAGTAATAATCCTTCTTTGTACGCGTTTGCCAGAGACAAAAGACGGTGTCGGTAATCAACTGTCCAGCTCCGATTACAACCGAAAAAAATGCACAGTAGAGCCGCTTATTCCGCGTCTGCCAAGGCTGGACTTCCTTACGAGCGGATGATGGTTGACTGTTGCGAGAACTGTTTGTCAGCCATAGAAACATAGAAAACATGGACGAATCAGCGCCGAAAGGCGACCGAAGGGGGCGTAAGATTGGACTAAGCATAACCTCATGTGGCGGCTGATGGCAGAAATAGGTGGCGAGCATGCATTGTGAGATCAAGGATAGAATCGAAAGAGTTGAGCATTTGATTCTTCAGGTGTGGCTGTCTATTTCTCTGTTCGTCCGTATTTCCGGTTGGCTCTTTCTGGTACGCCTCTATTATGTCAAATGTTTCAGCGAGAATTACCCCAGTGACTGGCGACACATGTGCACGTTTTTTACATTCCACACACAGAGCATCTCTTCTCACAAATACTTGGTGATGGGACCGACAACATGATTTGCTCCCAGAAGCGGGAGTAGATATGCGGAATCGCAAGGGATGAAAGATGGTGCTGCCATTTCCGTACTTCACTTCGAGTCTCACACGCAGCCCTGGCCAGGTATGCCAAGTTCTGATCAGATCCTATTCTTATTCTTTTCCCAAACAGAGCATACTTGTGACCTGGATTACGATACTGCCTCGCAAGATACTACCCAAAACATGTTGAAGCGAAAAATCGCATGGTCACGTGACGTGTGAATGACGACTTCGGCCAGCGGGTCGAGCAGAGGCAATTTTCCGGCCAGTCATTCTATCACGTCTCTACGCCCCTCCACAATGGCTGAGAAGCTGCTCTATCGCAACGCTCTGGCATCTGAGGCCGATGTGGCTGACTGGATAGCCGAGGGTCCAGTGAAAGCCTCTGCTGCGCCTGCGTCGGACGCTGCGGTCGAGCTCGCTTCGGCGGGCAGCATCGATGACCACTTTACCTTTTGGTGCCCCGAGGTCTTTGGCGACCGCATCCGCATTGCCTGGGATTTTTCACCCGTGGCCGAGCCCGGGCTCGCGATGCTCTTCTTTGGCGCCGCAGCCGCAGCGGAGAGCACCGACAAGACCGACGACGGTAACGGCATCTTCCGGTCCGACCTCGCGCCCCGGACGGGTGCCTACCCCCAGTACCACTCGGGCGATATCTGCACGCTGCACGTGTCCTACTTCCGGCGGCGCTGGGCGGACGAGCGGGCCTTCCACACGTGTAACCTGCGCAAGTCGCCCGGCTTCCATCTCGTGGCCCAGGGCGCCGACCCGCTGCCACCCGTTGTGGATGCCCACGGCGCGTTTTACCGCATTGAGCTAGTCAAGGACGGCGCCGACGTGCGCTTCAGCATCGACGGCCTGCCGCTGTTTGCGTGGACCGACGCCGACGACGGCACGACAGGACCGGTCGTGCGCGGCGGACGCATTGGCTTCCGCCAAATGGCTCCTCTCGTAGCGCGGTACCGGAACCTGGAGGTGTGGGAGCTGGCGGCGAAGAAATGAGTAGCAGCGGTGCGGCGCTGCTATTTCGGGCTGGGCGAGAGGAAAGAAGGACGGTAAGAGATAAGGTGGTTGCTTGTCCTGTCGGTTTGGGGGAAATCCGTATTCAAGCCTTAGTCAACCATCCCACGCTCCACAGTCATGCACTGTGTAGATAACGGAACGTATCGATTTCTCAATTTCTTCCACTCTTGCAACATTCCCACCTCTCTTGTCGTCACCGGTTGTTGCGTTCTCCTTTTTCCCCCTTTCCCCTCCCCCAACACCATCGACCACGCCATGGACGCAGATCTCAAGGCGTCTATCCGACGGTTCCGCCTGGCGCGGCCGTCGACGGGGCCATCGTCGCCCCGGTCGCTGACGCAGCCATCGCGGGGAGGAATCCAGAAAGCAGCATAATCGAACCGGCCGACGACGACCTTGACGTCTTCCGCAACAGCCACAACGCTCAGAAACGGTGCAGTCGCATGCTGCCGTGTGTCAGTTGTGTGACAGCGCTGGCCAGCGATGCAGCTTCAGCGCGCCCACTGCGGAACAACAATTGCGAGCGCGGGTGGCGTGGCTAACGCAGCTGATCAACAGCGGCCGCAGTGCCGGGCTGACAAATGTGGAAGCCATCGAGACGGGGGCGCTTGTGGCGGACGATACAGAGATGTCGGCGCCTGGGGACTCTACCGAGACGGCTGTCGCCCCCCTAGGCTCCGAGTCGCCTGCCGATCAGACGGTGCCTGTGAACGGCGGCACCGCGGTGCTGACCGCGACGCCTTCTGTCTCTGCCTCCCCCTGATGTGTCCCCGCGACGGCTGGTCGACGCTTTCTTCCGCAACGTCTACCGCGCATATCCCTTTATCGACCGACACAAGGTCCTCGCCAGCCTGGAGCGCTTTGAGCGGCTGCAGCGTCTCGACACGTTTGGCAACGCCTACCCGGCCAGACAGCCGCGGCGACACAAGGACGCCGACTCTACTATCCTCTACTTGATCATGGCCATTGGCTACACGACCCTGCAGCGCGCCGGCCAGATTGCCAAAGACGACGGGCCGTTGGCGTCCGGCAGCGCGTGGACGAGGCGCGGTGCCGCGCCTGTTTGACGTGGCCTATGCCGACATTATACAAGAGTGCTTCTTCCGTGAGCAGGTCGAGTCGCTGCAGATTCTCGTGCTACTGGCGCTGCACTCGCTCTTTGACCCGATGGGCGCGTCCGTCGGGCTGATTGTGGACGTCGTGTCGCGCCAGGCCCTGCATCTGGGGCTGACGCGCAAGCAGCGTGCGCACAGCGAGCAGGACAGCCCTGCCGGGCTATGCGCCCCTGCACTTTGGCCACGTGCTGTTTGGCCCGCGCAAGGCGACGACAGGCGAGACGCTGCAGACGGCAGTGCGGCCACTGCTGGGGTCGCTGCGCGCGATCCTGTACGAGCTGTTGGGCCGGTTGACGGCGTTTGCCTTTGACGAGGAGGATCTCGATATGGCGCTGGCAGGCGGTGGCGGCGGTGGAGGAGGAGGAGGAGGCATCATCGGACCGGAGCCGAGTACGGCAGTGACGGCAGAAACGGCGGCGATGGTGGCGGCCCTGGCGGCGCCGGGCAGTGGCGGGTTTCTCGGGTCGCTGGGCGGCGGGTCGGCGCTGGTGCCGGGAGCCAACGAGGATGTGTTGGGTTTCTGTGGCCGAGTCTGGAGTTGGAATTTGTTAAATGCGCGCCACTGGAGAGAACAGAGACAGACAAGAACAGGTGTTCGCTGTGGCCCCTAATCGCTCCACTTCGGCATACGCTAGAGACGGGAGCTATTTGCGGCTGTGGAGCAAAGTGCGCATCACGATGACTCCGATGTGCGGACTGGCAGGATGTGGGCGAGAATGCGCCGTGTTTGGTGGCTGTGCTGGGCAAATACAGACGTGCTAGAAATAGAGGGTTTCATCTCATTCTCCAGGCACAATGTGTGATCCGCCTGCCGTCTACCGTCTACTCGATGCGCGATTTCCTCCTCCTCGGACGGCATCATGCAGATGCCTGTCCATCAAACGCCTTTCGTCATCCTTTGATAGGACTAGCGTACGCGATTGGGCCACGTCGTACAGATGTAAACGAATGGAGAGCCGCCCAGTGCCATGGCGTTTCCCTCGTGGATGCGTCCCGGCCAATACAGTCGACGCACTTGCGCCGATACATTACAAAAGGCCCAATCAAACGATGGAAGTGCGCAATCAACAAAGCCCAACCGGGCGTGCTTTTCGGGTCTGACGTGGTACCCCGCAGCCTCTGCGGCGGCCAAATACAGCGGTTCCCCGTCGTCGTGCGGCGAGACCTTTTGCACATCCATCCATACATCCATCCAAACACGATCCAAAACAACCTATTTGATCCAACATGGTCAAAGGCAAAAAGACTGGCAAAAAAACTGGCAAAAAGGTTGGCGAGACGCGCACCGAGTTTTCCTTTCCCAATCTGCACGAGCATGTCGCCGCCGCGGTCTTGTCAGACAACATCCACCCCTGGTTCCACGAGACGGGCACCGACGATGAGGCGGAACACACCTACGCCACCCATGTCATGGGCCGCTTCAGCTGCCACAACGGCTGCCGCGGTGCCGCCTGGGGCAGCAAAAAAGTGGCCATTGTGATTTACGGCTTTGAAGCCAACGGCTACCACGCGCTTGTCTTCAACCAGCGCTGCCGGGGCTGCGACGGACTCGGCACCTTTGCCATGGACAGCGAGGCATACATTGAACGCGTTGCCTATCGGCTGCGCAAGTGGGCGGGAATTCGCACGGAGAAGCAGGTGTGGTCGCCAAAGAAGGGACCGCCGCATGAGACCAGACTATGTGAGGGTTGCAAGCGCGGCGTCTGCCAGGAGCGCGATCTATAGGCGAGAGGGATGTTCTGGCGCTGATGTGATGCACTGTGCTGCTATGATGCACCAAGTCTGTTTGTGCTGCACCGAGTCTGTTGGTGCTTATGCTTGCGTGAAACGGCTCTTGTTTCTCTGTATTTGGGGTCCCTTACCACTGTTGACCGGCTCCTAGCTAGACCACAGGATTTCACCCACGATCTGCGTAGATCCCTCTTGCGTGAGTTCCAATTCCCGTCCATGTGACTCTTTGTGGAAAACGCCTGAACTCGACTGTGCCATTTCGGCTCCGTGAAAACTCTAAAAGTTGTTAGCCTTACTCTGTCCACCACCGCCCGGTCTGGTCGGATTTACGTGCCTGAATTACCGCACTCCGCTATTAGAATGAGGGTAGTCCTTGTCTCCACATGCACTTGCTTTTACACTTTACGTATCTAAATCATCCTGGGCGTCGTCGGCCTCATCCCCAGCCGCCTCCTCCTCCCCCCAACTCCCTCCAGACTGATGACCGCTTTGCCGCCCATGCTGATCCGCTCCAGCGCTATCTTGTCCTCGTTCTATTTCCACGCCTCGTTGCGCCATGCCTGCCCCGGACCGCCGCCCGCCTGTCCGTACGGCCGGTATACCCGCCGGTCGCTCAAGATGCTGAACCGCAGCGGGATCCGCGCCTCAATCTCGCGCACCACGCCGTCGCCGCCGCGCCACTGTCCACGGCCGCCACTGTCCACGGCCGCCACTGCCGCGCCGGATCGCATACTGCCGCACAAGCACGGCCGTCCGCGCCTCAATCACCTCGGGGCCCCAGCGAAAACTCGTGGCAGAGGCGCATCAGCAGCCGGATGCTGCGCTGGTTGCTGGCGATTTGGGCACGCAGGTCCGACAGCATAGTCCTTGCTAAGCCATACAAGTCTGCTAAATGCCTGTTATTTTGCTACTCTTAACAATGCTGTGGTGACTACTTTACAGAACTGTCTTGTTCGCGTCTTTTTGGGCTTTTTGAAGAATCTCCTTCATCTACACATAAAGCCCTTCATCTTTTCCCGCCCGTCTCTGGTTATTGGGAAACACCACCTTTCGCAGCCTGTTGACACAAGACACAAGCGGCCGGTAATACTCGGTAAAGTCAGCCTTAGCCGCTCGGAGAAAGTCCTCCTCAGCCGCTATTTTGCCCTTCTTTATGTCTGCCAGCTCTTTTGTGTCAGCATAATTCCACTTGTCAAACTTGGGAACAGTTCTGTCCTTGTTAGGGTCCTTGTAATGGACACATATCCAGAACAGCACCCAGAAAAAAGACTCCAGGTCGTGCATGAACGAGTGCTGTTCGCCGAGCAGCGCGCCAATCGCCATAAACGCCCTCGTTCCCGTCATCCCCATGGCCCCCGACACCTCCGCCCGCTGCTCCTTCACAGCCAGGTCCAGATCGATCAAGAACGCCTGGCACGAGCCATCCCGGTATGTTTGTGTCCATGTCCGGTAATACTCATGGGCACTGGCAAAAAGGCAGATGGGAGGCAGAGTGCTTGTCCGGTCGCTGGCGAGAGGGCCGATCTGGACCGTAGTTGTGGATGTCGGGACCGATGTGATGTCCACTTTGAGCCCAGGTGCAAACTGCAGCGACCCAATGCGATCGAGAGGACGTTTCCACAGAGCAAAGAAAAGGTCGGCCCACTAGCTGAGCACCTGTTGTGCCTGGACTTCTGTCGCGGAATATGCGTCAAACGGGCGTTCGGGAAGCTTCTCGATCAACATGTAGGCCACGTCGACCACAGCAATGTTCTGGCGGTCGCCACGCAGACCAAAGCCGTGCAGTTTGGACGAAGGCACTCCATCCACGCCTTGAAGCTATTGGAGCGTGGCGCATTCACCCAGCAGTATTTGGTTGCTCAGGTTGTTTTCAAACGACGTGCGATTCTCGCGCAGGATCCGGGCCAGCCAGACGGTGCCGTCGTCAAAAAGAATCTCACGGTGGTTGTGCATTCCGCCCCATTTTTCGGCGCTCGAGGGGATCGTCTGCATTGAGGCGGCATGGTCGGCCGCCAGCAAGCGCAGTGGCCCGGCGGACAAGCCAGCCTCGTCAATTTTTGTGTGGAGGGGTTCATCCTGGATTGTCAGCTCCAGCAGCGCGCCTTGAACCGAATGGCTGACTGTGCATGTGTGCTGTGCAGACAGAATGTAGTCGGCGCAGAATACGGACCGGCATTTCTCAACTTCGACGGTCGCGACCAGTGAGCGCGATGGAGCAGTCCCAGAATTATTATTATTATTGTTGGTACAGCAGTCGAGTCTGCAAGTAGGGCGGCGAACGGAATAGCCATTCTTCCGTCCTGACTTAGCTAAGTAAGGGCTTCGCGCCCACAACAGATTTAGAGAAGACAAGCTTCACCACCAGATCAACTGTATACCCGCCTCAAGGAAGAGGAGGACGTACAGGATCTAGAGTGCTGCCGAACCATTGCAACGTACAACCGAACCACACGTGATCACGACAGGACCCGGGATACCGACAATTATTATTATTATTATCCGCCTTTCTCAGCCAATCCTGGCTATTGGCGACTGGCTAGACAGAACCCTCATGGGGAAAAAACTGTCACAGATCTAAGTGAGTGTATGCTCTAGTTACAGGTGCGTGATTGATTGATTGATTGATTGAATTTTAACGTCGCGCCGCGTGAGCGGCGACCTCCCTTGGGGTATGCGACGGGGACGCGCGACGGATAGCCCGCCTGCGTCCCAGTTCGAAGGTAAAGGAGGTCCTCCTAACTATATACAGTTCTATACAAAAAGGCAGACCCAGAAGAGATACCTATGCGTAGACCGATAGAGCTAAAAGAGGACACATTTCAGGTCTTCAGACGCCAAAAGGGCTGGCTGAAGCGTGTAGTCGTTTGCCCAACCTGCTCTAGCTTCCCAGTGTATAACTCCTTCAGGTTCCTGATCCTGAGGTCGCAATCCAAACGCAGCGATGCCTGCGCGGAGGAGGTTCGACGGGCTAGCCGGCGTGCTCGTAAAGGGCCTTCGAGTCTTAACAGACGAGGCAATCGATCGTCGTATAAGCCGCCGAGGTGGTTTAGGCAAACGTTTTCGTGTCGCCGAAAGGCGCGATCGTAAAAGACAGCCAACTCTCCAAAATACCTGTCTTTTGAACGACTCGAAAAGGGTGTTTTTCGCCGTCGGAAGCAGCTGTTAGTGTTTTGGTATACGGGTACGCCAAAACACTAACAGCTACTAGCGTGGTAAAAATTTTTCGGGGGAGAGTTGAGTTACAGGTGCGTGTAGTAGGCCACGAGTGGCTACCATAAACAAATAAACAAATAAACAAATAGACAGATAAGAAACGTTGTCCTCGAGGAGGTGATTTGGCTGGGACGCACGCATGCATAATGCCGGTGAGCTTGCCGATGAGGTCGTTCGTCTGGCGTTCAAGGTCGGCGACAGAGCTTGGCGGGGGTGGCGTCGGGAGGAGGGCATTTCGTCCGAGGGTGGCGGCTTTGTCGTGGTTCATTCGGGACCAACAGAAGCCGTCTGCCGGCACTGGTGGTGTCGTTGCCGGGACGGAGCAGGCTTGAGGCGTGTGGTCGGACCCTGGCCAGTCGAGCGTAGAGTGCGTGGCCCGGAGGCGTGGGGAGGCCCATGTGTGGTCTATTGTTGACGGCCGGTGGGGAGACCGGCCGCCAGCAGTCCCAGAACCGATACATATCTGAATGTGAAAATGGTTACAGACAGCAGATGTCGGGGATTACTAATTGAAACAGGTGAGTGATGCCTAACTGGCCCGGCAACCGCTCATTATCTCTCGCAGCCCCAAGGCAGATTCTTAGTTTGGATAAAAAATGACCTGTGAGACAATTATTTTCTTTATTTATCTTCCGCCTCGGGTCAACCCCAATATGGTATCTATACAGCTGCTAGGTGGCGGCGCAGACAGCACTTACAGCTATGAGGTCGCCTCCGATATCATGTGACCACATATTTATGAATTTGGCTTTCAGCTAAATGGGTAGGACCCATAATTTCTCGTTATTTTTTGCCTAGAAAGGAATTAACGCCTATCTCGTACTTCCCCGTGTGGAGGGAAACAACGAGCTAAAGCGGGGCCTTCCCCGGTTGTCGTGATTCCTCTCCGATTCTTGATTCTCTTTGGCAATACTTCTGCCAAAACCCTGTCCACAACGACACCATGGAGGCTGCTCAGCCCGCCCCCGCCAAGAGAGCTCGTACTTACTACGGCTACTCGCGGAATGGGTGTGCGCGATGCAAGCAGCTGCGGGTGAGTCGCGCCGAGCGGGAAAAGGGCCAAAGGCCAAAGACCACAAGAGGGGAAGAGAGGATGAGAGGATAACGCAAATCGACCACGGCTGACAGACAGGTCCGCTGCGATGAACGCCACCCCGAATGCGAGCGATGTCTACGCGCTGGCACGTCCTGCCCCGGCTTCACCCAGCGGCTGCGGTGGTCCTCCAAACACGAAAAGTTTTCGCAGCCCGCCAAGCCAGCGCCAAAGCCGAGGAGGAAGCCCACCGAGTCGGTGCCGCCGTCCGTGGACAGCACCCTCTCCCTTTCTTCCATGGATCCGGTCGACCCCATTAGTATAGTGGATCCCTCTGTCGACGTGTCGTCGCCCGCTTTGGGGGCCATGTGGACGAGCCTCTTTGCGCAGTGCTTTCCTATGTCGCCGGGCGGCCGCGATCTCTTTCTCGACCTAGCCGAGCCGCTGCCGGAGCAAATAGGCACGACAGAATTCGACAGTTTGCTGGCGAGTCCGGATGCGGTAGTGCCTTTCAGTCCCGTCGATCTGTCGGCAGATCTGCCGGCTCTTGATCCCCCTCGGCCGACCTGCACAACCGTCTACCTGCCGTCTCCTCCGGCCGCCCTGCAGGACGTGGCCTCGGGCTTGGTCGAGTTCTACTTCAAGGAGACGGCGCGACTCTTTTCCTGCTTTGACAGCCGCATGAACCCCTTCCGTACAGCCGTGGTGCGCGTCTGGAGCTCGTCGCGGCTAATCTACTGCACGCTGCAGAG
Organism: Leptographium flavum; assembly: GCA_963580335.1. NCBI lineage: Eukaryota > Fungi > Ascomycota > Sordariomycetes > Ophiostomatales > Ophiostomataceae > Leptographium > Leptographium flavum. The sequence continues at coordinate 545,788 of OY756932.1, read as the reverse complement.
CATGGCGGCGGCCTGTCTGGTCTCGGACTTTCCTCATCTCGGTCCTGTCGGCCGCCGCTTACGTCGCGAGGCCGTCGAGCTGCTGTCGGCCAAGACGACGCTCGATCTGCACGCTGTGCTGGCCATGCTAATGCTCGGCGGCACATCCAGCTGGCACGACACGACAGATCTCGCCCTGCCCTGCTTCAACTATCTCGTGCGTCGTCTGTCCGCCGTGCCACCCACGTCCATGACCGCCGCGTTCGCCGAGCTGGGCGACGGCAGCGACGGCAGCGACGGCAGCGAAGACACGGCATCCAGCGGCAGCGCGACCAACGTTGATCAACGCAACCACCGCTTCTTTTACGAGTCGATGCTTTACTGGGAGATGCTGCTCGCCTTTGTCGCTGACAGCGGCAGCACCAGCACCGCTACCGCCGACGACGACGCCCCCTTTCCATCAAACAAAGCTGCTGCCAGCACCACGGCCACACCGCTCGCCCACCTACAGCACCCGCCACAGGCCGAGGGCCCGGCACCGCCGCAGCGTGTGCCGCATCCATGGACCGGCTTTGCAGCCGACACACAGCGCGCCGTGCAGCAGGTCGGACGTCTGGTACGGCAGCAGCGCAAGACGGCGAATGCCCGCGTCTTTCCCTCAGCGGCGGCCATCCGACGGCTGCAGCGCGACATGCAGACGGCACAGCAGCTTGAGGCGCGGCTCGTGGCCATTGAGCATCCGGCCGAGCAGGCCGTGGCCGACACGGGCGACCGCGACACACCCGTGTGGCACCTGCTGGCACTGGCCGAGGTCATCCGCGCTGTCGGCCTCGTACAGCTGTACCATGTCTTCCCCGACCTGCTGAGTGCGCGGCTGGAGCGGGAGGGCGGCAGCGACGCTGGTGACAGCGGCACTGAGGCCGATGCGAAGAACCGCGCCCACTGGCTGACGGCCTATGCCCTGCGCACGCTCGACCTGCTGCGGTCGCTCCCGGCCGAGTCGGGCACGCGTGATTTCCAGCCTTTTATGCTGGTGGCGCTGTCGAGTGAGCTGCGCGTGGCCGCGCGGCCGCCCGATGCACGGGCCGACGACATTGACCTGCAATCCGTCGAAATTATGCGGGCGCGCGGCTTTGTGCGCGGGCGTCTGACGGCGTTTCTGCACTCGCTGCCGCCCCGGCCAATGGCCGTCTGTCTGCAGATTGTGGAGGCGACGTGGAGGCGCATGGACGGCCAGACAGCCGACGGCAACGTCTACTGGATGGACGTGATGATGGAGAACGGGTGGGAGACGATCATGGCGTGAGCGAAGCGGTCGGGGGAGATCAACGGTGCAAAAGACGGGTGACGGACAATAACATGAAAAGACTAGACGCATAGACGATTGCCACGGACTTGAAATACCACAATACTTGAAGAAAATAATCAAACCAACATTCCATGACCGATGGTTCTATTTGTATCTCGATAGGAGATAGGGTCATCTTTAGCATAAGCACCTAACACTAGCACCATGAATGCGCCAAGATCGTTAGGTGGTTTTTGGCCACGAGAAGGCTGCACGAGTACCGCCTGGCACTGAACCTCCAGGAGGCAGCGCAAAGCTGACTACTAACCAACACCAGCACCACGCCAATCCCACCACCTCCAACACCACTCTACCCCAACGGAGGCCCTGGCCAGAGGGTATCTTCTGAGCAACAATCATGAGACGAACGAGAGGTTTTTCCGCCGTGCAAGGGGCTTTTCCTTGGTTATTCTGATCCGCGGCTACATCAGCCATGATTATGTAATTAGACTAGTGCACGCTGCCACTGTAAGCACGTTAATCGATTCATTTCATTTCCTTTGATTACCATAGGCATTACACCCACAGTTGGTAGCAACTCCTCGCAACCAGAACCAGAACCAGAACCAGAACCAGGACAACCAACCCATATCGTCATCTGTCGCCACCGCCGGCCTACATGATGCCCTGGGATCACATCCTGCCCCGCCATTTCTCAATGTCGCTGGAGACGTCCAAGACAGAAGAGGCCGCTAAAGAAGAGTTGATCGAGCCCAGCAAGTGTCACGTCAAATTGTATCGAGCGAAGAAGTGTTCGCGTTGGCGAAAGAGAGACTTCTCTTCCATACCATGGCCTACAACACAGCGAGAGAAAGGAGGAAAGATGTCGAGGCGTTTATCGAGTCACATTGGGAGCTCGACGATTCAGAGGAGGGAATCGTATATTTTACAAGTGCTCGCCAATGACTTTGTTGGCGAGTGGGAGTGGAGCACGTACGACAAGTTAGCCATCGCCTGGCAGCAACAGCTGCGGGCCGCTCCTTAATCGTGTCGCCGGAGCGGACAATTTACACGTCGCGGGCGCTGCGGCAGCGTGTTGGGCCCTTTTTGCTGGCCGACTTTGGCGAGGCACGGCTGGGCGCGTGGACTCTGCTTATTGACAGGAAACTGTTTACCGGTCTCGGCATTGACGGCAAGGCGTTCGACTCTAACCATCTCGCCTAGGTGATTGCCGCCCTTGGCGATGCGCCCGACAGCTTCAAGAAACGCAACCAAAAGTACACGATAGACTTTTGGGATGATAGCGGTGCTGGAGGGCGGATGGGCAGGTGAGGACTCGCTGACGTGCCAGGAAAATGGGTGTCAAAGTCGCCAATTCCGACGAAACGAACGCTCGAGGCGCAACTTAGCGACAAGCTCCAAGATCCAACGCTCTTCCTTTCCTTTCTGCGACGTGCATTGCAGTGGACACCCGAGGACCGGCCCTCGGCCAAGGAGCTGTTGGAGGATCCTTGGCTGAGTAGAGGACCGACCAACGGCACAAAGCGCTACATGAGAACACGCCCAACCATCCCAGCTCATTTATAATGAGCATTTGTCTCTACCGTCATAAAAGTTCTCTGGCCATTTCGTTAATGGACCAATTAAGGAATTTGGACATTGCGTATTCAACGTGAAAATCCCAAGATGATGCTCAGCACCTTGAAGTTCTGCTGCGGCGCGACAGCCATGCCTGCCGACGGCGTGGCGTTTACAACCATGGATGACTTCTTCCAGTCACTGCATACGACATCCCAGGACCAATTGGTCTTTTATGGTAGGCAGTGACTCTTACCGGCACGGCTTCGCCATACTGACCGTCAGGCGTTTCCAAGCATACTCTGCAGCGCATCACGCGTGAGTGTACGACGTCTGGCCTCAGCGTTCGTCTAGAGCGGGACGCAGCTGCCCGCCGTCTGCTCGTCACCATACCCGCCAAGAGACACCATGTCGCCCACGTCACCCTCTACGCCTGCGTCCAAGAGACCATGGGCCGTCGCCTCCGCCGGCAATGGAGCCACCTGGGGGCAAGCCGCTTCGGCCGCCAGACGGCCGGTTCGTCTGGCTGTCCACAAGTGCGCGCCGACGTGGACCGCTGGCCGACGCTCGTCCTGGACGCGGGCGCGGCGGCATCGCGAGACGTCTTGCGGGCGGGCATGCAGTCGTGGTTTGCCGCCTCCGAGGACGCCGTCAAAATGGTCCTGCTCGTGCAGCTGGACGTGGCGCGCCGGACGATCCTGCTGGAAAAGTACACACAAGAGCGACCGTCGTCGTATCCCTGGGCCGCCTTGGCGTCGTACTGCCAGCAGGCCATTGTGATGGAGCAGCTGGACGACGGGAGCATTGCCGTGACGGGCGAGCCGCTGCTGCTCGAGTTCCACCTGCTCTTTTTGCGGCTGCCAAACACGTCCGAGGGCGAGAGCGACCTGTTGATCCGTCTGTCCGAGTTGCACGAATATGCGGCCGAAGTGTTCCGGTATTATTGATGACAGGCTAGACATTCCACTTGCAGACTGAAGACATTGAGAAAACACCCGGGCTTGCAAAGGCAATAGTAGCCAAGTGTATTTTGAATCAGTAGAAAGGTACCCAAAGAGTACCAATAGAGTAAAAACGAAACCCCTCAAAGCACTCGCCTTGGGGATATTTCAAAAATACTAAACCAAAACCTATTCCAAAACGCCAGTATCCTTTTCTCTTTCACCCCTTCTTTTCCCTTCCTCTCTGTAGGACTCGCACTCGTTACCGTAAGCCGTTCTAGTCGGTAATTCTTTGCCTTTGTAGTGTCTAGGCCGTTTCAGACATGGTTTTGAACGTTATTGTGCCCGCATATGTATTTTCTACACGACGACGACGACTATACTGAGGTACAACTCGACGGCGTGGACGATGATGACTATGACGAATACGACGATGACGATGATTACGACGATGGCGCAGTGTCGACAGGCTAGAACTTCATTACCCTGCCGCAGTACGAGCACATCTAGAAGTATACCGGCAAGTGTGCCTAACCAGTGATATGTCATTCCCTTCTCTTCACCTTAATATTTCTTCGTTTGCGTATAGCACTACTCTATTCCTTCTTGGGCTTGACAAACCAAGCGCGCAGAATTTGCCACACCATGCCCACCGTGAAGATGGCCTGGCCCTGCGCGTATGTCTGGCCGCGGTCACCGACGTCGGCCATGCTGCAGGCAATCTCGGCCACCGGGGTGGGAATGTGCCGACAAGAGCGGGCGTATGCAGCCACCAGGTCGTTCCCGTTGGTAATGCCGCCTGTACGTGAGAAGACGGGCCAAAGAACACAACGAGCGAAAAGGACGTACCACTGCTCCACAGGTTGCCGTCCTGGACCCAGCGGTACTGGTCGCCCACCAACGTGACGCCCGGGTACTTTTTCAGAATGTCCGCCTGCAGCCCACGCGGGCCGCTGGCCTTTCTGCCCTGGAGAATGCCGGCCTGTCCGCAGACGTAGATGCCGGTGCAAATGGAGAGAATGTCGGTTGTGGGCACGTCGGCGTGGCCCTTGAGAAATTCGCAGGCTGCCTTGTCAAAGACCGTGCTCGGGTCCGGACCGGGCACGACGACAATGTCCAGCTTTCCGGGCTGCACATCTGGGTGATGGATGTCGTGCGTCGGCACAATGGTCCCGCTGCTCGTCAGCGGCACTTTACCGGCGACCATTTGCGCGGGCGTGGTGATGTAAAAAATAGTCATGTGCGGCGCGGCGGCTGTGACGTGCGCCGGGATGCCGTCACCGAGGACGGCAAAGTACTCGTGCGACATCATGCCGAGGACGTCGACACAGGCAGCGTCGAGGAACTGGGCATCGCCAGGGATGTACACACCGACGCGGACGGTCGTCATGGTGAGGGCAATATGAGAATATGGCTGCAGCCGGTGCCAAAAAGGTCTCCCACCTCGTGCCTTTTATCCCACCAGCCGTCCTCCTGTGATCGCAGCTTACGTGCCGTTTATTTTGCTGCCTAGAATCGCTACTCCACACAGGGTCCGAGCAGACTGGACGACGTAGAAACTTGCGCATTTGTGCTCCACAAAAAGTGGTACGAAGAACAATCGATGCGATAGCGGGTGGAGTCGAGCAGTATGGGGAAACTTTGTAGCCCTAGTCTTCAACTTCGGGGGAGCTCCATTGTCACTCTTCAGCAATCAATCCAGTATTCGGGTCAGCTTTACAACCGGAAGCTCGTGACGTCCTCGACTTGATCGGGAAAATTGACCCGTCTTACATCGGCAGGGAATAATTTGCGGGTTCGCAGTGTACCTGCAATCGTACATTAGTGGGCCCTCTGCCATCTGATAACTTTAGGCCCACTTTTAGCAAACTTCGACATCTCTTGCTCTTTACCAGACGTTTGTAACAGCAGTATGGGATACTCTGTGAGCGCAGCGTAAGGTGCTAAAAAAATTGGGGTTCTTTTTTTAATAAAAAATCAAAGAGTTTCTTCTCCTGTCAAAGTTGGCGTTGTATTCCGCGGCATCAATTGTGAAAGGCGTTGTAATTCCGTAGATAATGCCGAGAGCCAATAACACTGAAATGCCGAAGCGAAACTTCCGAGGGATTGCATATAACTACAAGCGCGCGTTCTCCCCAGAAAAGATGGCCAAGCATGGAATCTGCATTGTCTTTCGCCGTTCGCTTCTTGAATCTCGACACTGGTCTCCCTGCCCTTCCTGCCGTTCCCATCATGGCCGTCGTGCCTGTGCCGGTTGTCTCGGAGGACGACGTCACCTCGCGCGCCAGGGGCGCCTCTCGACGCATCCCCTGGATCCCAGCTCTGCTCCGCCGCACGCGCCTCGACTATGCTGTCTACCGTCAGCAATTCGCCGGCCGCGGCACCGTCGACGACCCCTACATTGTCGACTACCTGCACAACGACCGCCAAAACGCCATGAATTTCACAAAGGGGCGCAAATGGGCCATTTCCGTGCTGCAGTCGCTGTCGACATTTGCGGTGACCTTTGCCAGCTCCGTGTACGTCAGCGGCATCGAGGACGTCATGCAGCGCTTTGCCGTGACCCAGGAGGTGGCCACGCTGGGCCTGTCGCTCTTCGTGCTGGGATTCGCCCTGGGCCCGCTGATCTGGGCGCCGCTGTCGGAAGTGTACGGTCGCAGGGCTATTTATGTGGCGTCCTTTGCGGGATACACAGCCTTTAGTGTGGCGGCAGCGTGCGCGCCCAACATCACGGCCCTGCTGGTGCTGCGCTTCTTTGCGAGCGCGTTTGGGTCGTCGTCCATGACCAACACCGGCGGCGTCATTGCCGACATGTTTAGCAAGACGGAGCGCGGACTGGCCACGGGACTGTTTGTCACGGCTCCCTTTCTGGGGCCGGCACTGGGTGGGTTGTTCTTTCATGCTTCTTTCGCAACATTTCTGTCACGCGTCCTGGTTGGCTGATTCTCCTCTCAGGGCCCATTGTCGGCGGTTTCCTCGGCGAGACCAAAGGCTGGCGCTGGATCCTTGGTCTGGTCGCTATCCTGGGCGGCGTCGTTGGGATCGCTACCGCGCTGGTCACCCACGAGACATATGCGCCCTTTCTTCTGCGCCGCCGCGCCCAGGCGCTCTCCCAGACGACCGGCCGTGCATACCTGTCCCGGCTCGATGCCGGACGGCCGCCCCAGACCCTCGCGCAGGAGCTCACCGTCTCGCTCACACGCCCCTGGCTGCTTCTGTTCTGCGAGCCCATTGTCCTGCTCACATCGCTGTACATTTCCATCGTCTATGGCACGCTGTACATGTTCTTCACCGGCTTTCCCATTGTCTTTCAAGGCGCGCGCGGCTGGAGCCAGGGCATGGCCGGACTGGCGTTTATCGCCGTCGCCCTGGGCGTCTGTCTGGCCACCCTGGCGGCAGGCGTCGACAACAAGCGCTACGTGCGCCTGTGCGTGGCGTACGCGGCCAAGGGAGACACCGTCCTGCCGGAAGCACGACTGCGGACGGCCATGGCCGGCTCGATTGTCCTTCCGATTGGCCTGTTTCTGTTCGCCTGGACGACGTATCCGTCGGTGCACTGGATCGTGCCCATGATCGGCGCCCTGCTGTTCTCGTGCGGACTGGTCATGATCTTCATCTCGCTGATGAGCTATCTAGTCGACTCGTGTAGGTTTTGCCCCGTGCTACGGGATCTTCTGCCACTACGCAGATGCTGACCTGTGGACAGATGTCGTGTATGCCGCGTCGGTGCTGGCGGCCAACTCGGTGCTCCGGTCCTTGTTCGGCACCGCCTTTCCGCTGTTTACCACCCGGATGTATGAAAAGCTCGGAAATCAGTGGGCGAGCTCCATTCCAGCGTTCCTGGTGCTCGGCTGTCTGCCGTTTCCCTTTCTCTTCCAAAAGTACGGGGCACAGATACGCGCCAAGTGCAAGTATGCGTCGGAAGCGGCCAAGCTGCTGGAGATGCTTCAGCAGCAGCACATTGCCGTGGCGTGGGATGAGCCGAAATCGGAGGAGGCGGAATAGGTTGTCGATAGACGCTCTCCTTATTCGTCCATATTAACCAGCAAATCCAGCTGCCCGATCTGCCACTCGTCCAAAAAGTCCCCGAGGAAATCTCCGTACATTAATGGGTCGTTCTCGCACTGTTCGGCTGGCAAATCGTACGTATCCGCCATGCTGACGTCTTGTAGCTGCGAGTCCATGTTGGGCGGAACCGAGTACAGGTGTTTCTTGGCAAGGATGTCCTTAAACACCGGCAGCGCTCTCTTGAGGGCGGGAATTTCTTTTCCCCGGCTGAGGACAAGCATGGTCTGGCTGATGGAGATCCGCGCCATGGAACGGACGAGCTCGGTCTCGGTCGGATCGAGGGCCGATTCAATGTGTAACGCGAGCAGTGCAGTGATGGTTGTGACGCTGCGTGGTCAGTTCTCTGGACGCGTCCGACACTGGGGATATGGACGGCACCGACAAAGACATGGGAAAGTCCTGGAGGGTGCCGCTCGCCAACACCCTCGTGGCAATCGTGTCCAACTCCAGGATGGCGGAGCGGATTCGCTGCTTGGCCCATGCACTCCAGTCCGCATGTTGGGTCTCCTGCCAACGACGCTGTATCAGACGACACAGGATGCACTCGAACCGGTAGCCCATGGCCTGCAGATTCAGATAGTACACGTCCGTGCCGGTATTCCCACCCACGTGCATCTTGGCGGCAAGAGAGGCACGCCAGGCATCGAGTGGCCGGAGCATTTGGCGAGGATCCTGCTGTGGCTTGTCCGTCACAATGGACAGGCACTTTCCGACTGAAAGAGTCAGTCTTGCTGGTAGTAAATTGTACAAGACATTGCACACGAACATATTTGACCCAATTCGCAGTGGGCGACGGGAGAGGCCTTTTGTTGGGGCGACACCGCCGAGAGCAAGCTAGAGGATGCGGCCACAATGTCCTCTGTTTCCCAGTCGTCTTCTGTCCGCAGCTTGATCATGGAGCTGTTCTGGAGTAGGCGCGCGTGTCTGGTGTTGATAAAGACGTGGAAAATGTCCATAAACTGCGTGGCAACGGTCAGCAGAAAGAAGGAGGGAAGAGAGTAAGTGGCGCAAAGACGACGTACATAAAGGCCCCACCAGATCCGTCTGTACAGCCTGACGACTCGGGGTGGCTTGTCTTCTCGAACACACGTGTTACGTAAGTCCAGTTTGGTGGCAAGACGGATCGCGTTGTGGAACCAATAGCCAAAGTCCCGGTCGCTGGGGTGGTCCAGGATTACCGTGCACAAGATGATGGATCCCTGCAGCTGCAGCAACGGGTCGCCTTCGACGGCAAAGTCGTGGAGCAGCTTGGCCTTGGCAAAAAAGTACGCCTGCGCGGCCGAGCGGCTGGCGAAGCCGCAGGCAGACAGCACCTCTGTCGGCGCATGGAGGCTGGCCGGCGTCAACATGGCGTGGAGCAGAAACAGCGAGCAGGTGCCGGATTGATAGTCGCGGATGAAATCCGCTCGGTTGAGCACGGGAGCAAACGGGTAGACGTGGTCAAAATAGGTCTTGATGAGGACATCTCTGTTGATTCGTCAGCAGACAAACAGAGGGCAACGGACAAAGGGCTCACAAGGCTCACAGGTAGTGCGGGGGAAGGACATCAAAGACGCCCTTCTTGGCCAGATATTCCTGGTCCAGGTCGTCCAGCTGGGGCAGCTTGGTCCACGGGCTGCTCCGTGTCAAACTGTTGGCGCTGCCAGGGCTGCGCAGGCGGCTGGATTCTGCACTGTCCTTTACGGCGTCATGGAGGATGTTGAGATAGAGCAAGTCTGGCGCCGTCTGGCGATCCAGAGCATCAGAAGCAGCTTGGCTTGCTTGGCTTAGCTGATTCGGCTGGACGTCTGGCAAAGGCGCAGAGGATTCCCGTGCTTGGCTGGAAATTGGTACAGCGTGGATTTTGTTCCTGTGACCTTTCAGCCCCATCACCATGGACGACCATCCGCCTCTACTCACCGCGTCCGTCCTTTGCGAAACGGCAAAACACAGACCTTGGCGCACTGTCTGCTGATGCAGATGCTGCAGGGAAGGCCAACCGCTGCCGCATCGCACTTGACCTTGCGTGCCCGGCAAGCCACGCATGCTTTGTTTGCTTTGGCTGCACGCTGTCCGGCTGCTCCCACCCTCTGCGGACCAGTATTCATTGTTGTAACCTCGATACGGCTGATGTGGTATGAATGCGAGATTTCGGCGTTTGAGCTTTGTTTAGCAGTCTTATTTCCGAATAGGCTCATATTCGTGCCTGAGGCACCTACATCTCCCGGACCACTAGAAATGAAATGAATCGATTTAACGTGCTTATAGTGGCTGTGTGCACTAGTCTAATTACATAATCATGGCTGATGTAGCCGCGGATCAGAATAACCAAGGAAAAGCCCCTTGCAGGGCGGAAAAACCTCTCGTTCGTCTCGTGATTGTTGCTCAGAAGATACCCTCTGGCCAGGGCCTCCGTTGGGGTAGAGTGGTGTTGGAGGTGGTGGGATTGGCGTGGTGCTGGTGTTGGGTTAGTAGTCAGCTTTGCGCTGCCTCCTGGAGGTTCAGTGCCAGGCGGTACTCGTGCAGTCTATCTCTGTTCTCAAGATCGCAGTCGAGTATGATGTGGGCAGCTGTCTCTTGAACCTCGTTTCCTCCTCTGCAGCCGCACCAGGGTTGTATGTCCGGTACGTTCCTCCACGAGAGGTATTGCCGCAGTCCGATGTGTCCTGATCTGATCTGTACTAGGCACGAGGCTTCGTGCTTGGTGAGTCCCTTCCAGATCTGCTTGGCCTTGTGCCATGGCAGCCGGTTCCGCGACCGTCTCTGGTGGGCCGCTTCTTTGGTTTGCAACTCCTTCCAGGCTTCTTCTGCCCGTGCTGCCGCTGGTCTTCCCCCCTCCACTCGTTCCAGTGTATCATTGGGTCGGGGGGGTCTGTCGTTCTTCTTCCCCGGGATCGCCTCGCGTCTGCGATCAGCTTCTTGGACCTGATCCACGTCTCTTGCCACTTTCCTCCTTCTCCTGCTGCCCTCTCCTCGAACCTTGCCGCCTGTCTGGCCAGTACTAGGCTAAGGGGCATGCAGTTTGCCTCCGCTTCCAGGACTCGGATGGGTGTGGATTTGTAGGCACCTGTCACCACTCGTAGGCACTTGTTCTGCTCGCCGTTTAGCCGGGCTATTATTCCTGTGCCCCTTCCCTGTCGGCCCCCTAGGGCATTCTCTTTCGTGGTAAAGGTAGATGCCGCGTATGTGAGTACGCTCCGGATAACAGAGATGTACACTTGTCTGGAGTTCAGTAGCGAAGGGCCCCAGGTTTTGGCCGCGATTCTGCTAAGTGCATATCTCTGCGTTTTCAACTTTGTGACCAGGTGCCTCCAATGCGCCGAGAAGTTGAGCTTTCTGTCCAGGTGCACTCCTAGGAATCTGGTCTCTTCCACCGGGGATATCTCTCTTCCGTCGAGAGTGAGCATCTCCATGTTCCGTGCCTGCGTCTTGCTGAAATGAATCAGGATGCTCTTTTGAGGTTCGAACACCATACCTCTTTTTTTGGCCCATCTGCTGCAGATATCCCAGCCCTTCTGCAGCGAGTCTCCGCAAATTTTCGTCGTCTTCCCTACTGCAATGAGGTTTGTGTCATTTACCCATCTGGGCCAGCCTTGGTCTTGCAGCGTGGTGGTCAACCAGCCATGGTGGACTCGGTCAAATGCCCCTTTCAAATCTAGCTGAAGCATGGAGCACGACAAGCGGTTAGACCACGCTGCGCGAACCGTCTCGGTGACAAATCGGGCCGCTAGTTCGGTAGACCTTCCCGTTCGGTTTCCCAGTTGTTCGGGAGGTAGAATCTGCGCTTCTTCTGCGATCCGCGTCATTTTCTCGGTTATCACGGCCTCTACCACTTTGCCAATGCAGCTAAGCAGTGAGATCGGCCTCCAGCCCCCTGCCTTTTGGAGTTGCGACATTGTTTTTCCTGGTTTTCTCAGAACCGCGACTCTTGCCTTCTTGAACGCTTGCGGGTAGTACCCGATTGTCAGGCTGGCTGCCGTGATCCTCCGAATAGCTTCTGCAAACGGGAGTCCGCAAGCTTGTAGGAATCCGTTCGGGATACCGTCTAGTCCTGGTGCTTTCCACGGTTTTGGTCGATTTAGGGCTCGGTGCACCTCTTCTAGTGTGACCGTTGGCCACTCTGCCTGGATCCACGCTGTCCTCGACTGCCGGGTTGGCGCTTCATCGGGCTCGACCGCCGGGAAGAAGCGTTCGGCCAATGCTGTCCCGTAACCTTACAAAAAGTCAGACCCCTCCCCCCGTTCTTGGGTCACGTGACCGGACTGCCCGGCGCTCTTCCGACGTCAAAACTCGCTAGCGGACGTTGTGACGATGCCAATCACGACGACTCTGTGACGGCCAGACGGCAAAGCGAGATGCCTTTTCACCGAAGCGAGACGGACGCCGACAGAATGGCCGGCAGGGAAGCCCGTGTGGCACGCAAAACGCCGCGGCTGCCGGCCTGCCGGTCGTGTCATCAACGCAAAGTCAAGGTGAGTCGGCAGTTGAGTAATGTTGTGTCAACGTATGGCTGATGGACGACAGTGCGACAACAACCGGCCCAAGTGCGCGCCGTGCACGCGCAATGGAACACTGTGCATGCTCATTTTCCCGGGCAACGAGCATGAGGCGGTGTCGCGGGAGTGCGTGGGCCGAGACCGGTGGCGGGATGGATGAACCAGGCTGACGGACAGGGAGCTGTACGCGCTCGAGCAGCAGGATTCGGCATTGTCTTCAGGCGGCGAGGCAGACGAAGAGCGCTCGCCCGGGCCGCCCTCACCGGTCCACAAAACAGCGCGTCGGGCGAACGTCAACGCGGCCGAGACGCCGCTCGAGGGCAGCGGACAAACGCCGGCATCGACGACGGCCCCGGGCCCGTTGCGCGAACGGGTATGGCGCAAGAGCCAGGCACACCTGCTGCAGACGCTGGGCCGGACGGCCAAGGCAGCCGAGGCGGCCGAGGCGCAGGTGGAGGCCAATGCGATGCCGTCGGCCAAGGACGTGCACTATCTGTTTGATAAGTAGTAAGTGGTGTCTTGCTTCAGTGCTTGCGCTGGCTCTTTCTTTTGCAGCGTTCTGACCGCCAGTCTCATGGGCTCGCACGTGCAGAACCCCTTCCTGCTGCAGCACGAGATTGAGCAGCTGTATGGGCGCGTGTTTGGCGACGGCGCGACGGCCGACCGGGCTGCACCGCGCGACCTTTTCCGCACCTTTATGATCCTGGCCATTGCGACGATTGTGCCGTACCGTCTGGGCCAGCACCCGCACCATCCGCTGGGCTACTACCTAGCGGCGATGCCGCACCTGGGCGGCGACTTTCTCGCGCCCAAGCTAGAATCGGTGCAGGATCTGCTGTTGATCAGCCGGTTTGGCATCTTTTACCACATTGGTGAGTGCAGTTCTGCTTGTGTCTGCCACGCATCTCGCTCACTCGCCCAGGCACCTCCATCTGGGACACCATCCAGCTGTGTGGCCGCCTCTGCATCGAGCTCGGCCTGCACCGCCCCCGCGAGACACCCGCGCCCACGATGCTGCAGGAACAGATTGAACGCCGCGTCTTTTGGGAGTACTACATGCTCGACCGCTACAGCTCCACAACCATCAGCCGGCCTTTTGCCCTGGCGGACGGCGACATTTCGGTGCCGCTGCTGGCCGACGCCGACGACGAGGACATTCGGACCGCCGTGGCCAGCGGCACGGCCACGGACCTTGACGCCTTTTGCCGCACGCACATCCCGCGTGGACCGACCGAGATGAGCGTCTTCTTGCTGTGCGTGCGGCTGCGGCAGATCTCGTCGCGCATCCAGACCGAGTTCTCGCGGCTGGTCTCGGGCAGCGGCCCCGCGCCGCCGCCGCCCTTTTTGCTCACCGGCCGCATCTTTGCGCTGCTCGACGACATTCTGCGCACCATTGACGCCTGGCGCCAGGGCGCGCCCGTCTTTGCTGTGCCGCGCAGCCTGTACGAGATGCCGGCCTGGTACGACCTGCTGCAGGCGCGCGAGCGGCTGCACGCCGTGCGCAAGGCCATGGACCTCGCGCCCAAGCACGACGACGGTGGCGGCGGCCTGCCGGCGCGGCACCTGCTAGCGCTCTGTCTCGACGCCGCCACCAAGACGATCCGCCTGTACGGCCGCCTCTTTCACAGCCACGTGGTCACGTACACGCGCTCCTACTTTCACACCGTCTTCACCGCCGGCCTATCCGTCATGATGTGCTGCTGCGCCTCGGTGCCGCCGCGCGCATCCCTGCCCGACACGCTGCCGTCGATCCGCGACGCCCGCGCCGTGCTGCGCCTCTGCCAGCAGACGCTGGCGCACATGGGCGAGCAGCTGCCCGACGCGCGGCCGTATGTGACCGCGTTCGAGGCCCTGCACACGAGCGTCTCGCTGCGCCTGGACCAGGCCCTGGCTGCGGCGGCCACCGACGACGACGACGTGCCGGCCGAGGGCAGCCGCGACGGCGACGGTGAGGCACCCACGCCGCGACACGCGCATCCGCTCTCTCTCGACGCTGCCTTCCCCGGCACGCCCAACACAGTCCCGGCCACGCCGGCGGCAACACCGACGGCAGCGGGCGGCGGCGGCCTCGCGACGACGCCCGCGGCAGCCAGCCTCGACGCCCAGTTGACGCATGCGGCGCAGCTGGCGATGCCGCTGCAGCACTTCCAGCAGCACCCGCACCAGCCGCCACACGCCCACCACCCGCACCAGCACATCCACCCCGCCGTCACAATGGACTCGCTCGGCCTGGCCCCGTCGCCCGATGCTGGCGTGGCCTCGTTTTACGGCCGCTCAGCCGGCCTGGCCGGACCGGCCCCCTTTGGCGCCGACGTGGTGGCGCCGCACGCGGGCTTTGGGGCACCCTTTGGCGTACCGGCGACGCCTGTGCGCAACGACCTGTTGCAGTGGGCCTTTCTGAGCGACGACACGATGTGGAACGTGGTGGGCGAGTACGTGTACGGCGATCCAAACGAGACGCTGGAGCTGTTCAGCGGGTTTGATTTTGGGACATTGTAGAAGCGGTTGTTCTTAGTCAGCACTGAATCGAGCATGTATTGCTGTCACGATGCCTCCATCTTGTAATCGTCACTGACAGATCCTTCCACGTACGGCCATAGATACTGGACAACACGGGATCCCGTCCGCTCTCCCCTAGTTAAACCAGTGTTGTGGCCCTCCCTAGTCACGTGGACTAGCGCGCGCACATATTTCGCCCCTGCAGGTCCTGTGTGACGACCCAGGAAGGAAGCGGCCCAAAGAGGAGACCACGCGGTAAACACTAGCAGAACTCACCCAATCAGGCGACACAAGCACACAGCTCTAGATCACGTGGTGATAGGGATCGCAGACTCGGTGTTGCGATCCAGCGATCCACGCAATAAGGATCGCTGGCTCGATGTTGCGATCCAGCGATCCAGGAATTGATTGATTGATTGAATTTTAACGTCGCGCTGTGTGAGCAGCAACCTCCCGTGGGGTATGCGACGGGGCGGCGCGCTGGTTATAAGGCCGGCTGCCGTCCTGTGGTGATCCCCCCACACCACGGCCCAAAGAGCTACCCAATGGCCGACGGTCTGCAAAGGCAGAAACCACGAGCCACGCGCACGACAAGTCACGTGACGATAAGGATCGCAAAAACAGATAACGTTAGGCTGCGATCCAGGATCGCAGAACTCCTGCAGAGATAAGTGCGATCCAGGAAGAGATGGAGAACGGGAAAGATGTATATAACCTACGCTCCCTACCTAGATAGTTTCCTTTCTACAGCTCTTCAGCAATTAATCTAAGTATCACTCTCACACAGTGGTAGCCTCACAGCTTATGATTCACACTCTGAAGAACTACGACAACGCCCACGACTTAGCACTCACACCCAGTACTGTGTTACGCCTTGACCGCCCTGGTTAACACAAACCCGTGAAGAAGCACTGAAGTTCAGGGAACTAGGTGCCCGTTCATAACACGTCCAGGGCTATGGAGTTGGGGTGGTGCCCGTTCTGTATACTAAAGGGCGTCTAGACGAGGGCGACTAATATACAGACCGGCACACATTTCGGCTAGCAGCCGCCTTAGGGCAGGCTGATGCGGGTTACCTATCGCGTTTATGGCGATTGCCTTGAAGCCAGCTCATAGAGCCGGCCCAGTAAGGTATCTGTAGGCGGCTAAGCCGCTTGGGCCGCCGCCCGTGGAGAAAGAGGGAGGAGCCTAATAGCGTTGCTGTCGGTATAAATGCATCGCCAGGTCACGTGGGGGGTCTCGTGACCTCCCAAGTGGATATGGTTAGGCGATTTGGCGCACAAGAGAGAGGGGAAAGTAGGGCTTTCATCAACAGATCAATTGTATATCTTCGTAACCACGAGGACGTACAGGATCACGGTGACCCCTCCAGCAATACAACTATTCAGATCCGACTTGTCCGGAGTGCACCCACACTAATTAGTAAGGTTCAACAACACTACGAACAACTCAAACTTCCAACAAAACCTCTTCTTCCTCTCAAGGCATCACGAGACTGCAACCATGAGCGACGAAGGAAACACGACCGCCAATACCGCCGGCAAGAGCATCACGGCCGGTGGCACTGCCGAAGAGCGGGCGGCCGAGGCTAAGCGTCAGGCTGAAAAGGTTGACGCTGAGTTCAAGGCTAAGCGCAGGGCTGAGATGCAGCAGTTCATAGATGATATCGAGGCCAGCAAGCTGGCTGACGATGATTTGCTTGACGTACTCGAGGACTTCACGAAGTGGACCATCCATGACTTCGGTGCCGCTGGCAACAAGACCATGGTAGAGATGCGCAGCTTGCTGATGAAACGCGGCGTATTTGTCGTTAACCACCGCAGTGCCGGCCTCTCCTTGGCCCAATGCCTCCTCGACGTGGTTCTCGCACCGGAGCTTCCGGAGTGGCCCGAAAGGTCGCTCACCGGCTTCGTGCGCGGCACGGCCTTGCAATCCCGCAACAGGGACTTGCAGGAGAGGGTCCCCCTCTCTGCCATTGATCCCGCATACCGCCTGCACGCGCTCACCAACGACGTCCCCGTCACCTCGGGCAAAGACACCCCCATTGCGTCGACCGAAACCACTCGCGACACTAGCGAGAGTGCGGTTGACGAAGGCAACACTCGTGGCGGATACACGGTCCCCCTCGGTAGCACCGGCAACGCCGGCCTGCGCGGCAGCACGCAGCCGCAAGACGCCCGCTTCCAGACGGTCTCCCCCGGTAATAATAACGGCAGTGGCCGAGGCAGCGGCCGAGGTAACAGCCGTAGTAACGGCTACGACCACGGCTACGGCAGCGGCCAGAACTACGGCTATGGCTATGAAGAAGGCGGCAATGACGAATCCGATCCCAACGAAGAACCCCTTGCCCCGGCCTTTCAGTTCACCTACAAGCGGCCGGCAAGGCTCGACACTGACCCGACGAGGGCGGCGCGGGAGATCCGGAAGAATTACCCGGCCGAGATGAAATACACGGGCGCTTCTGATGAGATGGGCATTGTTTACCGCACTAAGCAGTTCCTTGACTACTGCAGTGACCACGGCCTTGCAGAGTCGGAGCTACTTACGGCCATACCTACTATGATGGAGTTCGGCGTCGTCTACGACCACTGCAACACGGTCAGGACCGGCGCAGCCGACTGGCGCATCGCCCTCCAACGCATGGCCAGACGCTTTGAAGGCGAATCGGTTGTGCGGGCCCGGACGAACAAATGGTACTACACGACCCTCGAGGACATTACTCGAGAGTTCCCTGATATACCGCTCTCGGAGGCCGTGGAGAAGCTGTACCACCGGCTCGCCACGAACCAGCTCTCCCTCCCAAAGTCGGAGACCACACGGCCGGCTCTGTATGCACGTCTTTTAACGGCGTACGAAGCTGATCCGCGTACAGCACGGCACGCAGCAGTTGCGGCGAGCGTCGCAGGAGGTCCCGAACAGCTGTACCGCCGGGTCTACCAATACGCTCGGGCTGACGAACGCGCTACACGGGGATCTGCGCCGGCTGTTTACCATGCCAGCGAAACCCTCTTCTCCGATCGCACCTACAGCAGCAACCGTGCAGCGGTCCCTCGCTCGCAAGTTACTCGCGCCGTTAGCCGCCAGTTACCCGCCGCCGACGACACTCTGCGCACGACGTTTAAGTGTTACGTTTGCGGCCGAGTTGGCTGCCGCTGGAGTAAGCATACCGATGCCGAAAAAGCAGCACACAAGCGCGACTGGCAGGACCGCAAGAGCGGCACACCGGCTCAGTACTGGGCCGAGATGGATGAGACGGAAGGTGACTGGGTGAATAGCGACACCGAGGCCGCCGTCCCCGGAGCCGCAGAGGCTCTCTTCACCGCCGGCTCTTACGACGAGGACGACGGCGGTGGCTATACCACCTTCTGGGCCAGCGTTGCCAACTATAGCGGCGACGCCATGGCAGCCTTGGACCAACGGAAGGTCGCATATGCCCTCAGCGCGCCCCCGGCTACTGATATACCGGAGGCTGCAAGTATTGAGCCGCCCTTTGTTGGCCTTTCTCGCTATAACGACGACGAGTTCATGGGCTTCATCGTTGACACCGGCGCTGCACAGTATTCTACGTGCGGCCTGCCGCAGCTTAACGCCCTCCAGAAGCTTCGCCGGACCGTCTGGCTAGATACCTCGACTGCAGACTCTGTCAGCATCAAGTTCGGCCTAGGCGGGAGATTTTAGCGCTGCCAGATAACGAGGTTTTACGTATTCTGCGTCCTCTTTACGGCGTGCCTGAGGCCGGTAACCATTGGTTCGCAACATACACCAAGCACCACACGGTGGCCTTAGGCATGGCGCAGTCGACGTACGATGCGTGCCTCCTAGTGCGAAAAGACAACACCTTTGGCATCGTTGGCTTGCAGACCGACGACACGCTCATCCTCGCCAACGGCGCTTTCGCCGACTTAGAAGAGTCAGCTCTCCAGACTGCTGGTTTCCTCGCCAAACCTCGCGAGACTCTCACGACGAATTCACCGCTCAAATTCAACGGCGGTGTGCTCCAGCTAACCGATGACGGCAACCTCTCACTCTCTCAGGAGAGCCAGGTGGTCAATATAAGCCTCGTCACCGACGCGCTGCAAGTTAACAAAGGCACCCGCGGCAGAGTCTCAGCACCGCTTGACACCAAAAGGCAGTACGTCGCCCAGCGTGCACGAGGCGCCTATGTGGCGTCTGTATGCCAGCCGGAAGCCGCTTTCGACCTCTCTTCCGCTGCACAGCACACGGAACCTGCAAGGGAGGAGATTGAGGCCCTGAATTTGAGGCTGCAGTGGCAGATCAATAACCCAAAGCGTGGTCTCCGGTTCGTGACGCTTGACGAGAGTACCATTCAGGTCGTTGCCTTTACCGATGCAGCCTTTGCCAACAACAAGGATTTGAGCTCCCAAATTGGTTACGTCTTGACGACTCGTGACGCCACGGGCCGGTGCAACGTTATCCACTGGTCGTCAACCAAGTGCCGCCGTGTCACTAAGTCAGTTTTGGCAGCCGAACTGTACGCTTTCGTGCATGGATTCGACGTGGCCAGCTGTATCAAGGCAACAATGGACCAGATCTATGGCCGCCAAATCCCTCTTGTCATCTGCACTGACAGCAAGAGCGTTTTTGACGCTATAACTCGGCTTGGCACGACTGCAGAGAAGAGGCTTATGATCGACGTGGCGATGTTGCGCCAGACGTACGAGCGCAGGGAGATTGCAGAGGTCAAGTGGATCGCCGGAGACACCAACCCAGCTGACGCCATGACCAAGGCGAAGTCAAACGGCGCCCTGGAGAAGCTCGTTGACAACAACTACATCGAGCTGAAGGAGGAAGGATGGGTAGACAGGGGCGAAGCGCTGGCACAGCTCTAGCCGACGCTGAGACCTGATCAGAGGTGGTTGTGAGGCGCCTTAGGGCCACATTCGCCCAGTTTCTTTTGTCTTGTTTTGTTTCCCTTTTGTTTGTTCATTTTCTTCTGTTCTGTACCTCTCGATGCATTCATACGCGTCATCACGACTTTCAGAGAGAGAGTCAGTGTCGGTATAAATGCATCGCCAGGTCACGTGGGGGGTCTCGTGACCTCCCAAGTGGATATGGTTAGGCGATTTGGCGCACAAGAGAGAGGGGAAAGTAGGGCTTTCATCAACAGATCAATTGTATATCTTCGTAACCACGAGGACGTACAGGATCACGGTGACCCCTCCAGCAATACAACTATTCAGATCCGACTTGTCCGGAGTGCACCCACAGTTGCGAAGTAAACATTGTGTTGCACCAGGAACTGTTGGATGTGGCTTGACCGATGAGTCACAGTGGCTGGAGAGCACCCCCACTATTAGATAACCAGCTTGAGGAGCTGAGTCATGGTCACATGTTATGGTCACATGTTATAGTGGGTCTTGATGGATCCACTGGGGCACACAAGCATTATTACGGGGGGGGCTTTAAGACATCCGGAACCACTAACTAGGAACAATTGCTACGTAGAAAAGACGGCTGAAGAAAACGTGTGAGGGACCACGTGGCGAAGGCACAGAGTGGCCGATGAATATATGGATTCCAAAGAAGAAAACAAGCATGCAAGAGAAGCTTCAAAAAGAGTGCGCTTGCGTCCTCCTTGCCCTTAGTAGGCGCGGATATTCGTTATTCCCTTTCCGGTATCGCTTTTTTTGCAGAATTTCATAACTAGCGTTTATCCCTCCTTCATCTTGCGACTCTCTCCGCCTTTTGCCCAACCGCTAGATAATATCTATGCTCGTCCCGCTTGACGACACCTCCGGCCGCTCGCAACACGTCGGCACAATCTTCCTGTCCACTAGCAATTGCGCTTTGCAGCAGTGTCTAGCCGCTCGGGCCGGACGATAGGTTCACGTCGGCTCCCGCAGCCAGGAGCCCGCGCACGAGGTCCGCACGGCCGGCATAGGCAGCCACGTGCAGGGCCGTTCCTCCGCGGCCCGTACAGCCAGGAGCATTAAGCTCCGCGCCGGCGTCGAGGAGGAGGCAGGAGGCGGAGAGTCGTTTCTTCTGCCACACTTGGCCAGTGCACACGGCCTGCAGCGCCGTGTATCCCTTGTATGGACAGGGGGGGGCATTGACGTCGGCGCCGGCCGCCAGCAGCACCTTTGCGACATCCAAACAGCCGCCGAGACAGGCCGCCTGCAGAGCGGTGTATCCAAACGTCCGAGCAGGAGGCGCGTTGACATCGGCCCCAACACGCAGCAGATGGCGAACCGTGGCGAGAGAGCCCGACTCGGCCGCGGCCTAGAGGGCGGTGCGGCCATTGTAGCGTGCCGCGGGAGCGTCAATGGGGGCGCCGGCCGCCAAGAGGACGGCGATGCAGGTGGGGACGCTGTCGTCTGACCCCGTGTCCTCCTCGTCCTCTTCCCCTTTCGCCACACCACAGGCAACCTGCAAGGCCGTCTGCATCGCGTTGTTCCCATCGACCGCAAAGACGTCAGCCCGGCGTCCAGCAACACCCGGACCACCGCCCCGTGACCGCCCAGGCAGGCGGCCTGCAGGGCCGTGCGGCCATAGTAGCCGACCGCCGGCGCATTCACATCGGCACCGCCCGCCAGCAGCACCGAGACACGGCGCGTGTCGCCTTCGGCCGCCGCTCGCTGCAAGGCCGTCCAGCGCGGCTCGCCGTCGTCCGCGTCCATGGTGTGCCGTGCCCGTGGCAGAAGCAGCACAGCCATCCGCTCGCCGCCATCCGCCATCACGGACCGGCAGAGAGCGGGGCATACCGATTGCGACGTTGCACTTTGTCCCCGGACCGTCGCCGATAGACGTCCACCCAGCATATCACGTGCTATCACGTGTCCGGATGATGGTTCCCACGTGACTCCGCCCACATCGTCGGACAGTGTCCGATTCGCATTTCCGTCCTCTCGTCTCTTCATCGTCTCGCTCCCGTTGTGCCGCCTCGTGTGTCGGGCGCCGACCGAGCCAGGGAGTCTGTCGACTGCGCACGCGTGCGCTCACTGGCCAACAGCACACTACCGGCCGGCCGACACGGCTGCACGCCACGTCGCGATCTCTTATGGCCACCGCCGGCAGCCTTCGGGCGTCGCCCGCCATGGGTCATCAGGCCTGCGAGCGGTGCTGGAAGCGCAAGCAAAAGGCACGTGATGCAGAAAGGCAACGGCTGGAGAGGCGAACAGGCGGACATGACGCATTGGGAACACGGGCTGACCGCGACAGTGCGACCGCC
Organism: Leptographium flavum; assembly: GCA_963580335.1. Lineage (NCBI taxonomy): Eukaryota > Fungi > Ascomycota > Sordariomycetes > Ophiostomatales > Ophiostomataceae > Leptographium > Leptographium flavum. The sequence continues at coordinate 523,771 of OY756932.1, read as the reverse complement.
AGCTGCCGTCTTGCACGACCTGTGCCAGTCTAGGCGTCGTCTGCCAGGCGCGCAGTGTACAGTTTGATCTGGCCGACGACAATCCATTGTCACACGCATCGACTTTAAGGTACGTCGTCAATGTCTCACTCAGCCTCGGCTTCAGCCTCAGCCTTGTTTCAGTCCTGCTCTCCTCTTGATTTGTTCCTTTCTTTCCCTCTTTTTTCCTCTCCTCTTCCTCTGCTCACCTCCAGTTACTTTCTCTCCCTCCAACGCCGTGTCGATGGTCAACCGCCCCGAAAACGCCTCCGCCTCGATGGCTCAACACTCGGCGCCCGTGCTGCTCAACCTCCCCTCCCCACGACGCCCCGCGCCCGTACCGCCGCCTCCGAGGCCGGCACCAGCAGCACACGCATGGGAACCCTGCGCGCCTCCGCCTCGGCCGGTCCGGGTACGTCTGCCGCCTCTAGCGCGGCCGCCGCGGCCACAGGCAACATAGCCGATCCCTCGGCGGCCCCCTCTGACGCCGACGGCATCCGCGCCATGATGGGCGAAATCGGCTTCCTCTCGCGCAGCGCCCTCGGCGAGCCGCGCGACGACGAGCCCACGCCGGCCGCCCAACGGCCCCTCCGTCTGGCCCTCGACCGCGTCGTCGCCGCCGCCCTAGCCCTCGACGGACACGACCCGGGCGGCGGCGGAAGTGGAAGTGGAAGCGCCGGCGCCGGCGCCGGCGCCACACCACTGCCCAGTGGCGCGCCCGCCGAGGCCCCCGACCCAGTGCTGACGCCCGCCGCGGCCGTCCACTTGCGGCGCTTCCTCGACGAGATCGCCGTGCGGTTTCCGCATCTGGCCACGACCAAGGCGGCCGAGCAGCTCGAGAGCCAGTTCGAGGCCGTCACGACGGCGGCGCTGTCCACGTCGCCCTCCGCGTCACTGCCCTCGGCCAGCCGCTTTTACGTCTTTCTCGCCGTCGCCACAGGCGCGCTGCTGGCCCCCGACGCCGCCCGTCTGCGGGCCTTTTCCCAGCGGCTGCATGCCGCGGCCGTGCGGCTGCTGCCGGCCATGCTGGCCACGACCGGCCCCTGCTCCGACGCCCTCAGCCCGGTCCGCGCGCTCGTCGCGCTCGTGCTCTACGCCACGCTGTCGCCCGACGGCGGTTCGGCCTGGCACCTGCTAGGCATTGCTTCGAAGCGCTGCATCGTGCTAGGTCTGCGCCGCGAGCCAGACGCGCCGCAGTCGGCAGAGGCCGACGAGCGACGGCGTCTCTTTTGGAGTGTCTACCTGATGGATCGGTGGGTGTTTTTGGTTGCCCCGTCTCTCTCCGTGTGCTGACCGCCAGCTCCATCGGCCTCGCTATGGACCGGCCTTTTAGCATCCAAGATGAAGATATCTCCGTTCATGTCCGTCTCTCTCTCATGTCCTTGTCTCCTCTCCCCTCTCCCTACTCTCCTCTCCTCCCTCTCCTCCCTCTCTAACCGCCAGATGTCCGACGACTCCTTCTTCTCCCTCAGCCACCATCTCGTCGTCCAGGCCCGCCTCGTCTCGGCCGTCCGCACCCAGGCCCGTCCCGAACCGCTCTTCGACTACAGCAACTTTTGCTACTGGCGCGACTTTCCCCCGCCGCTCGACCACCTCGCCCCCGACGTCCACGACACCCACACTGACTACCTCCACCTGCTCGCCTGCCGCACGCTCATCCACATTGCCGCCAACTGCATGACGGCCGACGCCGCCGCCGCGTCATCGTCCTCGACCCTCACCACCTCGGCCACGCTCGCCCCCTCCTCCGTCTCCTCCTCCATCTCCGCCTCTGCCTCGGCCGCCTCTTCGGCGCCCACCACCTCCACCACAACCCCCCAATCGCCCAAGCTCCCCGACACGTCGAGTCCTGTCGATGTCCCCCTGTCCGGCTCGTCGGCGCGGTCATCCGCCACTGCTGCTGCTGCTGCTGCCGGCATGACCGCGGCCTCTGTCGCCGCTCTCAACATGTCTCCCTCGGAGCCCTCCTCCTCGTCGGCGGATGCCAACGTCGGTCTTCTGTCAGGCCACGGCCTGCTCCAGACCATTGGCGACGACGCCGCCCTGCACTGCCGCGGCCTGATTGAGCGCGCCTATGCCCGCGCCGACCGCGAGCTTTTTGTCGGTTCCTTTATCGACGCCTACGACCTCTTTGCTGCCGGTGTCGTCTACCTCTGTCTGACCTCGCGCCGGCATGCCCGTCGCCACGACCGCCACGACCGGCGCAGCAACAGCCAGCACCACCTGTCCCAGTCCCTGCTCGAGACGACCGACCTCCTCAACAAGTGCACGATGCTCATCACCTCGATTGGCGAGCGCTTCTCGGCCCTCAAGCCGCTGCGCCGCGTCCTGGTCGCCCTGCTGGCCCGCCTGCGCGCCCGCCAAATGGCGCACGCCAGCGTGGTACGTTGTGTCTCTTCTCGTCTTTGCTCATGTCTTGCTGACAGCCAGCCGGCACTCAACTCTCTTCCGGCCATTGTGCCGACATACCTCCGACGGATGATTGAAAAGTGGCTGTAGGTCTGTAATGTTACCGTGTTCAGTATCTTCAGTGCTGTCTGCAAGTGTCCAGCGTCGAATACACATGTCACAATACGAAAGATGAGGGATGCCTCGCGACGTTTTGTTTGTCCTTCCATTCCTTTTTTTCAAACAGGTATAAATGAACAGGAGCTACAGAATGAGGACGCCGGCGACAAGATGTCCTTGGTACACGCCGTCTCCCGGCGTCTCGGCCTTGTGCGCCCCAATCTCTCTCGTTTTGTGTGTGCAATCGTTGGTTCCAAAACGCCCTTCCCGTTGCCCCCTCCTCGTCATGGTTATTTTCCCTCGCTCGGTCGCAGGTCGCTGGTCGCTGAATCGCGGGTCACGCCCTGCTCCCGGCGTCCCAGCGTTCCTGCTCACGCGGGCCCGGCTGTCACGCGGCGCGACATTTACCGGCGCAGCTTGTGCTGGTAGAAAGCAAGCTCCTCACCCTCGAGGATGTAGCCGTCGGCGCGGCCGGACTGGCCCGGACGGCTGGACACGACGGCGTACAGGCGACCGGCCTCGAACTGGCGCTCGAGCGCGTTGTCGACCTTGCCAGAGGCGGCGAAGCGGGCAGCCTGCTTCTTCTCGACCGAGTTGCTCTTCTTCTCCGGCTCCTCGGCGGCGCCGCCCTGCTTCTGCTGCCGCCGGCGTCCAATGGACTGGCCGTAGTGGGCCTCGTACCACTGGCGGAAGGGCGCGGCATCAATCTGGATGACCGCCGACTTGGTCAGGGTGTTGGTGCGCACCAGCTCGTTGTTGGACGGGTGGTAGACGACGCCAATGACACGCGTCTTGCGGGTCACGCTCTCCGAGGCCCAGGCAAAGTTGCCCGCCTCCAGGCGCAGCGCGCGGTACTTGTGGTTGCCGCCGCGGGTGCGCACAACGTGCACACGCTTGGCACCGATACGGGTGTTGGCCGGCTGGCGGCCGGCCTCGAAAGCGCGCTTCTTCCCTGTTGACAAAGGTCAGAACGTATGTCCTGGATGAGGATGAAGCAAATCATTCTCCCAGTCCGATACGGGCTTTCGGCTGGAAAGATCCCCTCTCCATCGGCCAGAAAAAAATAACAACACGCAAAGTATATTCACTCGGCAGAATTCGACGCACGGTAGTAGGCGCGCTTGGCACCGGTCGCGGAGCGCTTGTGGCGAGAGTCTCTGGAGATACCCATGGCTGCGATGTCTGTCGGTGCACAAAGCAAACGTCAGCCATCTTGTCCAGGTTGCGGAAAGAAGGGGAAAGAGCAGGCGAAGCAATCGACATGCGCCAGCATGCGATTTTGCATTCACCGCTGTAGCGCGACTCACCTTACGCCTGTGGATGGAAGGGGCGTGGAACGAATCGGTGGTTGTCGTGATGGTTGGTAGCAGGAAAGAGAGGATCTAGAAAAAGATTCAGGGCTTTTTTTCTCTGCCAAATTGTTAGACCTAAAAATTCGGTGCGCACAAATGCTTTTCGCTGCGGGGCACAGAAACCTAGTGTGGTCACGTGGGATAGAGTAGTGGGTCGTGGTACTTGAGTAATGTACTTTGCTTAATATCATATTCGGTTTATTGATTGAACAAGAGGTTGATGTTGTTGCATACAACACCCCAACCTTCGACGAGGAGTTTGTTATATCCCAGTCGTTTCACGAAAGTGTCCGTTGAAATTCCGTGGAATTTTTCTGTAAGATCTTCTCTGTTAGACGTGTCTGTATGACTCTGATTGCCTCGTGTTCCATCTCCAAAAACTCGTCAGCATTCACGACAGAGCTGGGCTACTCCCGAATCCTTCCGTGACATGGCAGGCAAAGTAGCAGATAAAAGACTGGGAAACATTTAGTCGCCTCATGGAAGATATTTGACGCAAAAATATGACGAGCAGATAGGCAAAGAACAAATTTTGTCACATGTTTATTTCTTCTGTCTAAACTATTTTACTTGATATCTAAACTTGATTGATGTTTCTAAACAAGCTCCTACAGGACTTCTGTTTGATTTCATATATAAATTCTCTCCAATAGTTGAGCCCTCCAACTTTAGACCTTCGAATACATTATTTCATCATTTGATTCCCAAAGCGCAAAACGGCAGACAGCCCGTGTCTGCTTCTTGTCTAACCGTTGCATCTACAGACTGGCTCATGGACTCTACTCTGTTTCTCAACACGGCCAGGAAATGTATTTACTGAAGCTCTACAAGGTCATCGTACGGCTACAGCCCGTTGTGGCAAACGCAAGATGAAAGGAGCAGCCTCATAGGACCACAGCTGTCTCTATGTCGATCCCAACAGCCAGGGGTCCAGTGCAGTCTCGTTTCTGTGCGATCCAGTCTCGTATGCCGTCCGAAAGGGAAAGACTTTGTAACTCAATGTAAATGAAATGCATTGGGCGACGTACCATATTCGTGTGGTACAGTGCAACATGGGGTATCACATCTATGGAAACAAACTTAACAACCTTACATGAACCGAAACAGGCAGTTAATCCTCATGGTGCATCTCTCCTGCCACAGTGCCTACTTCCCCTCGACCGCATTCTGGCGGTCCTGCGGGGGCGGAAGAGTACGTCCATGCCGGGCATAGTCCGATGCGGTCGGCCAACGCGAGTTCACGGGTGCACTGGGGTCAAAACACGACCCCAATCCCGGGAGTGGACGGCTTGGCTGGAGGACTTTTCCTGCCTTCGCCTCCTCATTCATATTTCTCTCCTTCTTCTCCGAGGCCCGCATCGCTTTCATGGCCCGCTTGTGGGAAGAAAACATGTACTGAGTTTTTGGAACGAACGGGGACTTCCCGAAGCCATAGTGGCCGAGCCACTGGTGGATCTGGTACAGCTCTTGCCCCATCCGGCGGGGCACTGTTTGCGTTAGAGAGGGCTCGTTGCACTTTGTGACGAGGTGAGTTACCGTTCTTCGTTCTCAGCATGGCTTTGGTCAGCGTATGCTGTCGGGTCCCGTGGCCTTGCGACGGTTCGGCATGGGGCGGGACAACAAGCTGTTGGTCGACTTTTGGCTCGAACTCCACTGCATCTGCCCGGAGCTTGAAGCCGTCGTTCTCCTGGATCGTCTCGCCGGTCGTGGGAGAGGTCGGGGTCACGTTTGCGTCATGGTCCGCTGTCTTTCCTTTGATCACACTCGCTGGTCCAAAAAACAGTCAGCCTCCATGCGCGGGAGTGTGTTCAATGGAAGCCAAGAGCACAAAGGCTGCTTGGTAGAAGATAACAACGATTCGTCTCACCTTTGGCGGTCGCAAGTAGAGCGGCGGCAACTCCTGCCGTGTATTTCACGTACGTCTCATTGAGCCTTGATACTGTAGTTTCCTGTGCTGCTGGTGTCACGGGAGTACTCCTTTTGCGCGTCTGTACGGAAAGAGGTCAGAGACGGCCGTAAGGATGAAAAGTCATCCGAGATATCACGAACCATACTCTAGATGCTAGTTGCTTCCGATGTTTGTGTTATCAAACTCGGTCGGTGAGAAAATGAAAGCGAGTTGATGAAAAAAGAGAGAGGAGAGAAGGAGAGAAGATAAAGCGCTGGTGATACATATAACTATGGCTCCAGCAGAGTCACGGGTCAAAACAAACGGAAAGCAGTGAATCACTGATTGCTGGCCCAGAAGGCCGAAAGAGGAAGGAGCGAGGCCGGATACAGAAGGCACGGGGTTGACGCGTCAGGACCGTTCAATTCTAAACACAATTAAAGCCATAACAATCAAAAAGCTTGCCTCCCCGTCACGAGAGCCAGCGGTTGCTCCTCCATGGTGATCAACTTGGCCTCTCAGGCTTGACAATGACATGGAGTCATGCTGGATCTGTCTGGGAGGTATTGCTGTCTGGCTGGCGATTCTGCTGGTTGGCGATTCTGCTGGTTGGCGATTCTGCTGGTTGGCGATTCTGCTGGTTGGCGATGCTCTGGTTGCCATTGTCTGAATCCGGAAGCTTCGTACGCCGAGGCTGGCATACATCGCCCCGCTGCGGAATTGCTAGGCAGTAGAGGTACCCTCTGTCAAGCTTAACTCGCCGCACTAGCATGGAAGGTGCGGCACACAACGGGCCAATCAGCGCTCTCGACGTTGCTGCCGTTAAGGAGGTCCCGCCCAACAGTCCAAGTTGTTGAGGTCGGTCCGTTGCTGATTTCGTCTTTTGCTTCTTGCGTCTTGCTTCCTGTCCACCACCTCTAGCATCGCCGGCATCGCCCACCTCTACTCCTTCTTTCCTGCGCATCGGCATATCCGCCACCATGGCCGGCAACGACCTTGTGCTCAAGGTCTCGAACCGCGGCAAGGCGGGCGCCATCAAGAAGTTGCCGCCAAACGTCGAAATCGCCCCCGACGGGACGATTGAGCAGCTGCAGATCACGCTGGCAAAGCAGTCGGGCGTCTCGGACTTTAACCGCATCGGCATCTTTGACCCCACGACGCGCAAGATCCTGCGGGACCGCCGCGCCGTGCTCGGCCAGCAGGAAAACATTGCGGCCACAAACGAGGTGCTGGTGCAAGATCTCGGTACGTTGGCCCTCGACGTGTCTCACCCGTTCCGCCGCTGCATTGTCGTTGTTGTCTGCCGCCCGAGACACGGCTAACCGCGCGGCACTGCTGCAGGTCCCCAGATTGCTTGGCGCACCGTCTTTGTGGTCGAGTACGCCGGCCCGATCTTCATCCACGCCCTATTTTACCTGCTGCAGCTGCCGCTGCCCTTTTTGTCGGCGCCCCAAGGCACGACCGTCGCCCATACCGACGTGCAAAAGATTACGTTTGTGCTCTTTCTGCTGCACTTTTCCAAGCGCGAGCTCGAGACCATCTTCCTGCACCGCTTCGCCGCCAACACGATGCCCGCGTTCAACATCTTTCGCAACTCGGCTTTCTACTGGCTGATCGCGGGCGTCTCCTGCGCCTGGTCGCTCTACGCGCCCCTGTCGCCGCTGCGCGTCTCGTTCCCGCTGGGCGCCCCCCTGGCGACGCCAGCGCGTTCCGGCTTTGGCAGCACGCCGCTCGACTACATCGGCCTGGCCATTTTTGCCGTTAGCGAGCTGTGCAACTTCCGCGTGCACTACCACCTTGCACACCTGCGCAAGCCCGGCAGCACGGAAAAGGGCATCCCCAACTGCATCGGCACGAGCCTGGTGACGTCGCCCAACTACATGTTTGAGGTGTTGGCGTGGGTGGGCGTGATCCTCATCTCGCGCGACGTGACCGTGGTCATTTTCATCCTGGTCGGCATCAGCTACATGCGCAGCTGGTCGCGCGACAAGGAGCGGGCGCTCCGCAAGCTGTTCCCGGACACGTACAAGAAGAAGCGCTACACAATGCTCCCGGGTCTGATCTGAGTACGATAGCCAACCGAACTCGAAGCGGCAAGGATTGTCTTGGGATGATGCGTGCAGAATAGCAAAAGGCAAATGGCTTAGGCAGGTGGCAAGCCATTGTATGTGTATGGAAAACCAGTGTTGGACGGAGTACAGAAGACCTCATCATCATAGAAACATGAATATCCTCCTTTCGTTTGTTCTGTGTTTCCAAGAAGGAATTATATCGTAGATCATCGTCATATTTAGCTCATCAGTGGCGTTCCGACATCTTCTCTTGTACGAATCGGCATCTCCACTAGCTCTGTCGTGGGGGCGTCGGGCAGATCCAGCTCCGTCAGCTTCTCGGTCGTGTTGTCCGGTTGGCCCTCGTTCAGTCCGATCGTCTCCGCAAAGGCCATCTTTTCTGGCTGCTTCTCGGCTTCGGCGTGGCCCAGTGTCGCTGCAGACGGGCAAAGGGCACCCTCTGTCACGCCCATTCCAGCATCGACACGTTTCCCCACTGCCCCTTCCACGACGGCCACTCGCCATCCCATGGTCATATCCGTCCCTTTCCCCTTGTCGAGCTTGAGGCTTGCTTCGTCCGGTGCATCAGCGGCAAGACAGGACGGCTCCAAATTCTCGTATCCAGTCTCGGCCGACTTTCCCTTGTTGTCCTGCGGACCTGACTTGGTTTCCGCTGCGGTGGTACTCTCCGGAACGGGCTCTGGCACAGCCTCTGCCACGGCCTCGGCGTCTCCGGCCGCACTCCTAGATCGGCTGCGGCTGTGGCTGCTCCCGGAATCGCTGCCACTGTCGCTGCCGCTGTAACTCCCGCTCGAACTCCAGCTGTCCGAGTCGCCGTCCGAGTCGTTGCCCACTTCACTCTGGCCATCCCCCTGCATCTCGCCTCCGGCTTGCTCCCTAGCACACGCACCGCCCTGCTGCCGCCGGCTCAGCCGCTCGTGGTACCGCTCTTCGCGCCGGGCCTCCCGTTGGGCTTCGCGCGCGCGCCGCTCCCTCACCAGCCGCATCGTCTCCTCGAGGACGTTGATGTTTTGAAACTGCATCTCGCCCCAGTTCTGCACGTGGCCGACTTCCTTGTACGAGCCGGTAAACTCGTGCACGAGCCGGGCCAGGCCATCGTTGGCCTTGCGCAGACCGGCCAGGGCGCGGCCCAGGTCGCGCTGCTGTTCGGCAATGGCACGCATGTTGCCGTGCATGTGCGTGGCACGGTCTTGCAGCTGGGTGTCGAGCAGATTGGCGATGCTGGCGTCAATGGCCTGGCGGGCCTCGGCAATGTCGCGTTGGGCGTCGGGAGAGGGCAGAGGCGGCAGATTGGGCTGGAGCCGGGGGGCCGACGACGAACCCGACGCCCTGGTGGCGGTGGCAGTGGCCGGTCCACGGGGCAGCGACACGGACGAGGCCGACGATACGCCCGGGAGAAGCGACGAGGAGCCCACAGTGCGTGTAGTGAAAGTGCTCGTAGTCGAGCCGGTGCTGCCTGCGACCGTCACGGCGCTGACCGAGGCGGTGGCCACCGTGGGCGGCGCGACCATGGACGAGATGGATGGTGGTGCCATTGCCGTATAAATGGTCTGCTTTTGGGTGCAAAGAGGGTCGATTGCAGCCGGAGACGAGTTTGTCGGGCAGGCAGCAAGAGGGCGGGCGATGATGTCGTCGTGACCAAGTCCTCGATGCCAATGCCGTTGCCCCGAATCCTAAGACTATGACTTGATCCTTGATTCGATTCTCGAGTTTCGATTCTCGATTCTCGATTCTCGATTCTCGACACTCAATTCTTGGGCCTCATTTTTTGGCGGTTTACCTCGCTTTTGGGGCAACAGACGCGGGACAGCAGCAATGCGGCTCGCTCTCATTCGTCCCAGCCGCTCATGCAGGCTGGTGGGACAGGCTGCAGCTGACGGCCGATGGCCGGTTTAGAGGCCATGCGGCCCAGCAGTCAAGTGATGTCTGCAGCGGAAAATGGGGATAGGCAGCGGCTCTCTAAGACGAACTAGGCATCTGAATGCGCGGCAGCCAATCCGTGCCTGCGTGCCCATACACGGCAGGCGCGACGACGTGGCGCGCTGCAGGCACGAATGATTTGCGGCATGCAATTTTACTGCTTTTATTTACATCATACATGAGCTTTCTCTCGTCGCTCTCATCGCTCTCATCGACCCTTTTGAACCCAGCCCGAAACCCCGTCTGTCCTCATCGTCCATTATATGTCTTTGCCGCATTAGGGTGTGTTCCTGTTGCCGGGACGAACGTATCCGAAACCAAAAGCAAGTCCACCCAAGAGAGGCTCTCCGAGATCCCGAAGTTCGGTCCGGCAAAAGATCTCCTGCCTTCCTCCCGTTGTGCTAGTGTGTTTGTCGATTTAACTGCTGAGCTTGGACAGGATGGCGCTGCCCGACGTGCTGGCCTTCTTGGCGTCGTTGTCAAAAATCTTGAGCAGCGCGCCCCAGACCTGGCCAGGCTTCTGGGAGGCGTCGATGGCGGACCAGATGCCCGTCTTGCGGTAGTAGTCGACGACCGGGGTGGTCTGGGCGTGGTAGGTAGCGAGACGCTTCTTGAGGGCCTCGGCGTTGTCGTCGGAGCGCTGGACGAGCGGCTCGCCGGTGACGTCGTCAGTCATCGCCTGCTTGGGAGGGTTGAACAGCTTGTGGTACGTGCGGCCGGACGCCGGGTGGATGAGGCGGCCGGTGATGCGGGCGACCAGCAGGGCGTCGTCGATCTGCAGCTCCACGGCGTGCTGCAGCGTCTGGTTGCGCTCCTTGAGCATGCTGTCGAGGCCCTCGGCCTGCGGGACGGTGCGCGGGAAGCCGTCGAGGATGAAGCTAGCGGTCAGTGTCCGAAGCGGTCGACGAGTACGAAAAACCAAAAGCAGCAAGACAAAGCAATCCCGACAACCGTCTTGACTTACCCGCCCTTGCACTCCGGGTTTGAGTTGAGCTCCTCCTTGATCATGCCAATGACAATGTCGTCGCTGACGAGGCCGCCCTGGTCCATGATCTTCTTGGCTTCCCGACCGAGGGGCGTCTTCTTGGCGACCTGCGAGCGCAGCATGTCACCGGTGGCCTGGTGGGGGTCAGCAGCCGATCCAGTATCCGCATTGATGAATTGGCCGCCGCAAACGTACCAGGTGGCAGCAGCCAAACTTCTCCTTGATCTTGGGGGCCTGCGTGCCCTTGCCTGTTGCGCATTGCGCGTCAGCTCCGTTCTGCGGCACGGCTGGCACGGCTGGCACGGCCGCGGGAGGGGTTGTCGGTGTCACATACCGGCGCCGGGGGGGCCGATGAGAATCATGCGGAGGTCGTGCTTGGGGGCGGACAGCTCGCCAAACTTGCGCTGCTCGAGGCCCTTGATACGGTCCTCGAGGTTGGCGACGACATCGTGCAGACGCTGCACTTGCTCCTCAATGGCACCCATTGTGTTGAGGGAAAGGAGGGGAATGAGGAGTGATCGGGTAGAAGAGGAGATTGCGGCGGCGGCGGTACGATTGGGATGTGGGAGGGTTGGAAAGTAGCGAGCACGTCGTAGCAATGAGATGGGGGAAACAGGTCGGAACAAAAGAGCAGAGCCAAAAGAGCAGAGCGGACAACACGACGGGGAAAAACCCGCGAATGCGATTTCGGGGAGGAAAAAAAGAGATTTAGCGCAGTGCGTGGGCGGCGGCCGCTGTAACTCCGCTGCAGACAGGGGTAGCAGTACCTCCGCTAGTGAGCACGCGTTGTGGGAAGCTCAGAGGCGCCCGGTCGCCGAGGTACCGCACAGCGGCTTCTGGGTACCGCGGGCCAATTGGAGGCCGGGCAGAGTACATTATGGCCCTTTGCAGGTACTCGCAGTCCTGGCGGTGGCTGGACCCACCTGTAGCTAGTGCTCTTGTTGTCGTGCTCCAGTTACCCGAGCGAGCGACGCCGAGGCGCAGCGAGTGCGGGCGGGCTTGTCTGTTTGGGCGGCGGTGTCTCGTGCCATGGCTCTGCGCTAGGCCATCGCTGTCTTTCCTTACAGCCAGGTCGGGTGAATGGGAGACGTCGGGGGAGCGCAAGCAGCGCGATGGTGATTGGGCTTGGGCCAGGCCACGACGGAGAGGGGAAGACGATAAGGAGAGGAGTCGAGTAGATGGCGAGCCCGTAGTTGACGACGAGTGGCCGCCTTTGGCCAGCGAGAGCAGCGAGAGTTGGGGAGCCCTCTCGCGATGCAGGATAGTCACGTGCAGCGTACCGTGTTTGTAGCTAGGTGTGGCTAGAATATTTTGTGGCTTGCTGTGGCTTAATGCAGCGCTAACCAAACAAGGAACTCACCTCTCAAAGGCAGCCTCAGCAGTACGACGCCTTTTGGCCTACTGGAACCTCTCGCACCTCCTCGCCACGACACGACTGGACGACGACCACCTCCCACTCTTTCCCCTGCACAACCTTCCTCGAGCTCTCATTCACGTACACACGGCCGCAGCGATGCCGACGACGACCACCGAAACGCTGTCGATAGTGACGCGCAACGTCACAGTGGCGCCGCTGGTGCTGCTTTCGGTGGTGGACCACTTCAACCGCAGCGCGGCGACCAAGACACGCAACAAGCGGGTGGTGGGCGTGCTATTAGGGCAGAACGATGGCAAGATCGTGCGGGTGTCCAACAGCTTTGCGGTGCCGTTTGAGGAGGACGAGCGGGACCCGTCGGTGTGGTACCTGGACCACAACTACATTGAGTCGATGAACGAGATGTTCAAGAAGATCAATGCGCGGGAGAAGCTGATTGGGTGGTACCACTCAGGGCCGAAGCTGCGCGCGTCGGATTTGGAGATCAACGAGCTGTTCAAGCGGTACTCGCCGCACCCGTTGCTGGTCATTATCGACGTGCAGCCCAAGGAGTCGGGCGTGCCGACAGATGCCTACTTTGCCGTGGAGGAGATCAAGGATGTAAGCGGACAGGTGCCAGGGGCCCAGACGTTGTGTGTGTATGTGTGCGTGTATGCATGCTGACTAGCTAGGACGGCACGACGACGGCCAAGACGTTTGTGCACACGCCGTCGATCATCGAGGCCGAGGAGGCCGAGGAGATTGGCGTCGAGCACCTGCTGCGTGACATCCGCGACGTGGCCGTGGGCACGCTGTCGACGCGGGTGACGAACCAGCTGCAGTCGCTGCAGGGCCTGCACCACCGGCTGGGCGACATCCAGGCGTACCTCAAAAAGGTGCTCGACGGGCAGCTGCCGGTCAACCACGCGATCCTGGGCAACCTGCAGGACGTCTTCAATCTGCTGCCGAACCTGACGACGCCGACGGGCACGGCCGGCAGCGGCGCCGCCCGTGGCCCCGGCGGCGCGCCGACCAAGGGCGACGGCGAGCTGGCGTATGCCATGAGCGTCAAGACCAACGACCAGCTGATGGCGATTTACCTGAGCAGTCTGATCCGGGCGATCACGGCCTTCCACGACCTGATTGAGAATAAGATTCAGAACCGGCAGCAGCAAGAGGAAAAGGACGCGGCCAAGAAGGAGGGCGAAGCAGGCACGAACGGGACGACGACGGCGACCGGCAAGGACAAGGAGGGCGCGGAGAAAAAGGACGGCAAGGAAGAGGACAAGGGCGACAAGGGCGACAAGGGCGACAAGGGCGACAAGACGGGCAAGGGCGACAAGAGCGGCGCGGACAAGGACGCGCCCAAGGAGAGCAGCGACAAGGCACCGAACGGGCTCAACGGGGCCAAGGAGAAGCGGTAGAGAGCGCGCGTAGAACGGAACAAGACACAAGATGGCCGATGTCCAGAGGCATGCAGGAGACGTGATTCGTGATTCGTGATTCGTGATTCGTGATTCGCTATTCGTTACGCGCATTAAACGATACTAGGGCCAGGGCCTCTTTTTCTTGTCCTCAGGCCACGCCGGCAGCCACGCCAGCCAGCACCTCGGGTCCGCAGTCGTCCATATCTGTGACATAAGCCCGTAGTGGAGGCCACTGCTCGGCCAGCAGGCAGGCCATGAGGTGTCTGCAGGGGGGTGTCGAAAAGGAGTCGTGGTTGTCGTGATTGTCGTGGTCGTCGTAGTCGTCGTGGCCGTGGTCGTGGCCAGACATCTTTCGGTCGGCCTGCAGCGCAAAATACGCACACGTGCAGTGCCACACGGGCAGCCGGACGACGTGCACGGTGTCGCCGAGGACCTGGTAGACGGGCCAAGCGGCAGCGGCCGTGCCGGTGCCGGTGTACCGCACGATGCGGCGGAGGTCGAGCAGGTCGAGTGCGGGTAGCAACACGGCCGGGAAGAGCACGTGCAGGGTCGCCAGGAGGGGGCGTTGGGCGAGAGGGACGCGGGCGAGGGGGTTGTCCGGAGTGGCGATCGCCGTCGCCGTCGCCGTCGTTATTGGCGCGACAGAAGCCGGATCCTCGACCGGGATGGCGCCAATGCTCCGGACGAGGTCGGTGATGAGGCGCTGCGGTGAGGGCAGTGCGGTGGGTGATGCCATGGAGACGTGGTGGAAAGTTGGTGGACAAGGCAAAAGTGCGAAAATAAGGAAAATGGGTTTACCAAAAGATCCCCAACATACAAGAAACATACATGACCGCTCCCCCCCTGCAAAGTGCACGCTCACGGAATCACCTCCTTTTGGGCCACCAGGTCCCACGTCGGCGGCCGTGCCAGGTCAAACTGCCCCAGCGGCGCCTGGCCGTCGAACCGGTGCTGCTGCGCCTTGTCGGCGACATAGGCCATGCTGGCGTCGCGCACCGTCGTCCAGTCGAGCACGGCCGCCGTGGCCATGGCCTGCCGGTCGGCCGCCAGCGCCGCCAGCGCCTCCTGGACCCAGCGACGCAGTTCCAGCCGGGCGTGCTGGCGCCGCGGATGGGCGTGCGCCGCAAGACGGCCTCGAGCCGCTCCATGCTCTGGATCTTGCCGAGCTGGACGCGCACGAGCAGCATCAGCGGGCCGCTCTCGGCGACGTCCTGCTCGCTGTACGTCCACGAGCGCGTCGGCAGCATCGTCTCCTTGGCATGGTATCGCTTGCCGCGGGGCGTGGCGTCTTCGCGCTTGGGGCCGGCGAGGAGCGCCCAGTGGTACCTGGAGGGGGAGTGAGTCGAGGACAGGGACGGCCCAAGAAGACGGGGAGCGCGCACTTGTCCTCGCCGCCGGGCATCTTGACGCTGCCGCCGCGGGCGTAGAGGGCGACGTAGAGACGGTCCCTGTTGCTGGGCATGATGGAAGCGAGTGTTTTCCAAGTTGTTTTCCGAGTTTGCACTTTACATATTTTGGTGTTGGACATTTTTAGAGTGTAAAAGTACATCTATCGGACTACCGCATAAAAGAACATTTTCCCATCCCCCTTTTCTCCCTTACACCCACTCCTTGGGCGTCCGCAGCACGTCCACCAGCCGCTGCTCGCGGCTGTCCGGCTCCGGCTCGTACATGTACCGCCAGCTCGCCGTCAGCGGCAGGCTCATCAGGATGCTCTCGACGCGCGGTCCCGGCGTGTTGAGGCCAAAGGACGTGCCGCGGTCGTGCACCAGGTTGAACTCGACGTAGCGCCCGCGCCGGATCTGCTGCCACTCCTTCTCGGCCGCCGTAAAGGGCATGTCCTTGCGGCGCTGCATGATGGGCGTGTACGACGGCAAGAAGGCGCGCAGGCCGTCCTGCACAAAGGCAAAGAGCTGCTCGCGGTCCGCGCCGCCATTCTCGGGGCCGTCGTCGAGGTCGTCGAAAAAGATGCCGCCCACGCCGCGGCTCTCGAGCCGGTGCGTGTTGCGAAAGTACGAGTCGCACCACGGTTTAAAGCGCGGCCAGTAAGCCGGGCTGTGCCGGTCGCACACGTCCTTGAGCGTGCGGTGGAAGTGCACCGCGTCCTCGTCAAAGAGGTACGACGGCGTCAGGTCGGCGCCGCCGCCAAACCACCACGTCCCGCCGCTGGTGCCGTCGCCGGCGGTGCTGCCCGGCGTCGCCGTCTCAAAGTACCGGTAGTTGAGGTGCACCGTCGGCGCCATCGGGTTGCGCGGATGCACCACCATGCTGAGGCCGGCGGCGAAAAACTCGAGCGACTCGGGCAGGCCGGCGTCGCCTGACGCGCTGCCGCCCAGCTTGCTGTGGTTGGCGCGCATGCGCTGGATGCCCGCCTTGGGCAGCGTGCCGTACACGACGCTGACGCCCACGCCGGCCTTTTCAAACACGACGCCGTCCTGCAGCACGCACGTGATGCCGCCGCCGCCCTCCTTGCGCTGCCACTCGTCGGTGCGGAAGACGCGCGGCGGCATGCTGCCGGCATCGCCCGCGCGGCCCTCGACGGCGCCGCCCACCTCGGCAATGCCGCCGCTGTTTTCAATCGCGGCGAGGCCCTGGATGATGATCTGCTGCTGCTCCTTGATAAACTGTTCCATGCGCAACCGCATCGGCGACTGCGCCGTCACAACGCCGCCCGTCTCGCGCCGCGTCTGCTCGTCGCGCTCCGCCAGCGACGGCGAGTCGCACCGGATCGGCTCCTGTGTGGCCTGGCAGTGTCAGCGTCGGCCAACAGCGGGCGGTGGACCACACCCACCATGTTGTACACAAACAGCGAGCCGCCCACCACGCCCAATGCGGCTGCTGCGGCGGCACGGTAGACACTGTAGGCACTATAGGCACTCTCCGCGTAGAGACTGGCTCGCCCCGATGCAATGGACCGCGTGGTCAATGGTACCGTCAAAGACAAAGCGGCTGTCGCTCTGCGTGGTCCTCGCTGCAGTACGCTTAGACGCAGCATCCGCCCCGTTCCTGCCATGGCGGCCCGCCCGGTATACTTATATGCACGAATCCGCCGCGGTCAGCAGAAACACCTTTGCCGGGCCAGACACGGTCGGCCGACCCTGCGCTCTCCCGATCTGACTGGTCAATGGCGAAAATGGGCAGAGAAACCACACGATCCTGTCGTCACCAGTCCGGCCACTTTTAGTCGCCCGTCCCTCACTGGCTGGCCGTCGCAATACGGTGGATCCAGTCGAAAAGCAACAAAGCTCAATGCCGGCAATGGGCGCGGCGACTGTTCCAAAGGCCACCCTGCAAATCGAATGTTTTTCCTGGCCAGCCCCGAATCGGCGACACCGCTCATATCGGGCAATGCGATATGCATATAAAAACATCGTATCGCCCGCATACAAGCCGATCTCCTAAATGCACCCGTACCTGCATGGCGTCAGCCTCACCACCGCTTACGCTATGCCAGATAGTGAATCGCTGCGTGCATTTGTCACCGGCCCGCCCGCATCGCCACAGTGCCTCGGCACGTGACCCCAAGGCAGACGGCAACCAGTCATGCGGCGACAGATCGCCTGTGCGGTTGGGCTGTGTGCTGTTTGCCCCCCCTCATCCCCCGCTGTTGTTTGCGTCCGATTAGGCTGCCACCTCGTCATCCTCCGTGTATCACCTGACCGTCATTTCCCGCTCCTAAAAGCGCCCTCTGCCATCGTTTGGCTCCCTCTTGTTCCCACCCTGCGTCATTCATCACCAACACTCTCCCATCCACCTAGACTGTCAGTCTTTTTTGCTCCTTCATCCCTACGAATCCTGCTCGCACATCGCCCGCCTTTCCGCACACCTGCTGCCGCCCTTTTCCTCTCTCCGTTCGACCCACCATACCGCCACGATGCGCTCCAAGTTCAAGGACGAACATCCGTTTGAGAAGCGCAAGGCCGAGGCCGAGCGCATCCGCCAAAAGTATGCGGACCGCATCCCGGTGCGTACTACTACCCTCTTTTCGTGCAGCGACAGCGTTGCTCATCACACCGTCTAGGTCATTTGCGAGAAGATTGAGAAGAGCGAGATCGCCACCATCGACAAGAAAAAGTACCTCGTCCCGGCAGACCTGACCGTCGGCCAGTTTGTCTATGTCATCCGCAAGCGCATCAAGCTGGCGCCCGAAAAGGCCATTTTCATCTTTGTCGACGAGACTCTGCCGCCCACCGCCGCGCTCATGTCAAGTATCTACGAGGAGCACAAGGACGAGGACGGGTAAGCGAGGCCTGCTCCTTTTTTTCTGCCTCCCTGACCGTGACTAACCGATTCTTGTTGGCAGCTTCCTCTACATCCAGTACTCGGGCGAGAACACGTTTGGCGTCGAGGTCTGAGTGCATGGCACCGTCCCGCGGCACCTCCGCTGTCCGGCCGGCCTCTACGCGGCCGTGCTCCATCTAGCCTTTTTGGATTTGCTCCTGCTCCTTTTTGCTTGTCTCGCGCCGCGTCGGCTGCGGCTTTGTCTGTTGAAATGAAATGAACCACTGGCGTTGGGATTCGGGGGAGGATTTCACATGTCGCCTCGTGTGGATGTCTGGCACGGCATGTCCCGCGTCCTACCGGCCGCCATGGGGCACGCCTGCTGCCGGCCGTTGTGCTGGCACTGGGCGGCTGCTGTCGGCCTGCGGGATGCGGGATGGAAGGAAAGCAAGGGAATGGCAAAGGCAGCAGGGACCGCTGGGCGACTCTCCCGAAACGTACGGCGCCCTCTGCACCGCCCTAGCATCTCAATCCACAAATCCACATGCTAGCCAAGACACTGCCGAGACGCGATGACTAGCCGTTTTTTTGTCCTTGTTTCAGTCCGTAAAGCTGGAAGATTCTTGCCGGTTGGAATAAAAAGTGAATAGTTTTATTCACTTGATATTTTGCTCAAATGACTGTATTCAACGTCTGGAAAAGGCATGCTTGGAACAAGAAATGCGGCATAATTCTCTGCATCTAAATACAACCCTACCTTTACACCAGATTGACAACCGTAATGTGACCATGCACGAAGAAACAGAATGAGCAGAATCCGTCTTCAGCGGCATACACACATTGCCGCTGGAGGGGGGGACACAAACGCAGATGAACCGAGACCCAATGAGACCAACCAAGCAAGACGCAAATACACAACATATAACCCGCAAGAGAGCGCCTGATAGAAACACATGGGCACACGCCCACCAAAACAAAGCATCAACACAAAGACAGTGACAGCGCAGTCCGGCACGTCCTGCACAAGACAGCTCTTCGTTGGACCTCGTCTTCCATATCGCTCTCATCTCTCTTCCCCAGCGTGATCGCAAAAACCAAAAGCATCCATGCCGGCTCCCCTACGCCTGGTTCACTTTCTGCTTCTTTTGCATCCTTGGTGTCGGCGGCTTCGTCTTGCCCTGGATGCCGTTCACTTGCGGGTTCGTCGACGGCGTCGGCACCGAAACTGGCCCGCCGTTCATCTCTTCCTCGGCCTTGATCCCCGAAGGCCGTCGCCGCTTTGTCCCTGCTGGCGACGTGTTGGCGCTCGGCGCCCCCGAGCCAGGCGCTTGTTGACTTTGCGCCCGATGCATGGCGGGCGCCTGCATCACACCCGGCACCGGGCTAGCGATAATGTGTGGCGACCCCGGCGTCGACATGTGTGCCAAGTGTGGGCTGGCGCCCAGCGGAAACTGCCCCATCCCGGGTGTCCGCGGGCCGCCCGGTGCCATCATCATCGGCATGTTGCCGTTGGGGACGGGCGAACAGACCGTTTGCACATACTCGTCGAGAGAGCCGAACGCCGTCAGAGCCGGGTGGCCGTGGGTATAGGTAAAGAGTGCGTTCATGTAGCCCATCACTTCGACAATCTGCAGGGCGCCTGTTAGTCCAGTGTCTGCCGTGGCGGTGGCATCGTGGCGGTTGGGCCTGGCGGGGCGCTTACTTCAAGAAACTGGTTCACGGCGCTGGTGAGGCCGACGTTGCTCTTGATGCCCGACTGCGGCAACAAAAAGGGGGGCGGCTGGGTCTGGGGCGACTTCAACTGCTTGGCCTTGGTCTTCTTGCTCATCTCGGGCGACTGCTTGCCGTCGGCCGGGTGGTTGACCTTTTGCCACTCCTTGAGCCAGAGGTGGCCCGGCTTGGCGGCTTCAATGACGAGCTTGCGCGAGATAAACTCCTCGTGGCCGTCGCAGACAAACTCAAACAGATCAATCTTGGCTTCGGGGTCGAACTGGGCACGGATCGTGCCCGTCGACACGACGTGGGCACCGCCCTCGAACCACTGCACGAGGCTGGACTTGTAGTTCTCGACGCAGAACCGGTCGCTGACCAGCGGCTTCTCGGCGACAGCGTGGTCCATGATCAGCTGCAGCTTGGTCACACCGCTCTCAAAGTAGGTGTGGAAGTAGCGGGGGAGGGCGGTGTAGGGGATTTCGTATTGCTTGTTCGTGGTCTTCTCGTCGCCCTCGACCATGTGGATGGTGTGGCGGAAGACACCGGTGACGGCAAAGTAGCGTTGGACCAGTTCGGCCCAGTAAGAAAGGTCGCCCTTGCCCTTGGCGCCGGGGAAGCCGGCAATGCTCTCGCAGAACTGGTTCAGCCGGACGAGGCAGGCCAGCCGCGTGGGGTTCTTCTGTTGCTGGAGGGCGGCGTTGGCGGCGGCGTATTGCTGCTGTTGTTGGGCGTGTTGGTGCAGCGCGAGGGCATTCTGCTGAAGCATCTGTGGCTGCATTTGCGGGTGCATTTGCGGGTGCATCTGCGGGTGCATCTGCGGGGGACCCTGTGGCTGGGGGCCCTGCATCTGCTGGGGCGGCTGCGGGTGGCCGGTCATCTGCGGCGGTCCCTGCATCTGGGGTCCCGGCGGGACGCCGTTCTGCTGTGGTGGTCCGACGGTCGGTCCACCGGGTTGCTGCTGGGTCGGCGGCTGGGAGGAGCCGGGCGCTTGTTGCGGGCCCAGCGGCTGGCCGGGAATGCCGGGCGTTTGCTGTCCTGGGGGCATCTGCTGCGCTTGGTGTGCTGCCTGTTGCTGGGCCTGGTGTTGCGCCTGGGCCTGTTGCTGGGCCTGGGCCTGCTGCGCCTGTTGCTGCGCTTGCTGCTGCGCCTGTTGAGCGGCGGCGGCGGCGGCGGCGGCGGCGGCTTGCTGGGCCTGATGCGCTTGGTGTGCTTGCTGGGCCTGGTGCTGCACCTGCTGGGCCTGGGCCTGTTGCGTGTGCTGCACATGTTGGGCTTGCTGGGCCTGTTGCGCCTGGAGGGCGGCGATCTGCGCCTGGTGGATGCCCAGCTGGCCAGCGTTGGGGTTTTGGCCCTGGGCGGCAGCCTGCTGCTGGATGGCGATTTGTTGCGCCAAAAAGGCTTGGGTTCGTGGGTCTTGTCCGGGCTGCAAAGGTACGTGTCAGTCCGTCTTGCCGACACGATGGATCCACGACAGGTGTGCTTACTGGCCCAGCCATGCGTCGTTGCATGGCGGCGAGCTGGTTCATCTGGGCCTGCCCCATGGGCGCGCCGTTTGGATACATGGCGTGCTGCTGCATGAGTATCTGCTGTGTTTGCCGCTGCTGTTGTTGCTGCTGCATCTGCTGGTAGCGCTGTTGTTGCTGCATCTGGTAGGCGGGATTGTTGGCCACTGCACTGTTAGCGACGGCGATCGAAAAGATGTGAGAACCACCGAGACACGTACGAGCCATCTGCTGCTGCTGCTGTTGGAGAAGCTGGGCCTGCTGCGGGCTCATGTGCTGCAACGCATGGACGCCCGGCCCGGCGCCTGGCGGGATGCCCATCATGGCGACCGGGTTCATCTGGGGGCCCGGACCCGAGACGCCCATGTGGGCGGCCGCCAGGTGCTGAGGCACGGAGCCAGGCGGACCGCCCGGCTGGCTGGGATTGTGGGCCATGCCGGGTGCAAGGCCAGGATGGCCCGGGGGGACGCCCGGATGCGGCTGCATGCCGGGATGCGGAGAAAAGGCCGCGCCGATGCTCGCCATCGTTGTGCGCACAGGCCCAAACAGACTGGCTCAGGTGGGCGACAGCGTGGACGACGGCGGCGGCGGATGGACGCGGGACTGACGGCGGATGGCGGATGGAATGCACAGAGGGTACAAGATGCGGCGACGCTTCGTGTCGTCGGGTGATTGCATTCGGATCGACTCGCAACGGTGTGCGCGTGGGGATGCGCCGGAGGATCACCGGTGGAGAAGGTGTCGAGGTGTCCAAGAGGTGTCGAGGAGGCGCGAGGAGGTGTCGAGGTCGAGGCGACAAAGCGCTGGGTCGCGGGAAACAAACAAGAAAGGAGAGAAGCGAGCGAATCGAGGGGAGCGAAGCAAATCGGCCGATGGAGCGACGGAATCCAACCAGATCGGGACAGGAGCTGATGCGGTCGCGAATTGTCGCGTTGGCAGCAGATCAATCGCCCAAATGCCGGGAGCGACAAGAGACAAGGGCGGCGCGCTGTGGGTTCAGGGATTTGGGTATGTGTCGCTTCCGGACAAGGGCAGAAATAACAACAGCGCGCTCAAACTCGCCAAATTAGAGAGAAAAAAAGGGGGGCGCACCGGTAAGACGGTGCAGCGATAAGCGTCGGGGCCGATGGCGGCTGGCGCAGAGGCGGAAAATACGGGGGACACAGAGAAGGGACACGCGCAGATTTTGGGGGGTATTCTGCTGGAGGGAGGATTGGGTTTAGGGAGAGGGCAGAGAGCGGGAAAAAAAGGGCGAGATCGACAAGAGGCGGCAAGAGGGAGGCAAACCGGGCTGTGATTGGCTGGTCGGAAAATGTGTCCTACGGCCAAGGCAGGCACGAGGCAGCAGCATGCACGGCTGTTATTGGCCGGTTTGGGGGCCACGCCGGGATCTGGACGTTTTCCCTGACGACTTGTGCGAGGGTGCTACAATGTGTTCATACGGTGCCAGATACCGGATGGCAAGCAGATAGCCACTTTCCAGGAGTACTGTACTGGCTTATGACCGTTCGACCGCTCGGCCGCGTTACTCGCGGTGCTCTGGTCACATGACCGCAATATCCTTGTTCCGTCCGCCGCAGCAAATTTTCTCTCCAGAAATAACAGTGGAGCCGGCAGAACAAGCTATAAAAATATCTACCAACGCCGCATTTTTTTCTTCTCGCGTTCCTCCTCATCCTTTTGCATACCTCTGCGAGTCCCCTTTTGCGCGACCGACAAGTGTCGCGTGTTTGCGCGCACATCGGGACTCGTCCATTTTGACTGGTAAGCGCTGTTTTTTCCTTGCCTGCACGCGATCGTCTCTGCAGGTCCTCCTCTGCTCCCGCGGCCCTGATGACACTTCAAAACACATGTCTTCTTTTCCCAGCAGAATCGACCATGACGAAGCCTAGTCTGTCTCGGGCTGTTCTCCTTTCGGGGACGGGCAGCCTGTTACTTGCCAGTATAGTTCTGTCTGAGCCAACGAGGAGCTTTGCGAGGACTGTCGCATCCGTCTTGCTCGAGCCTTGCTAACGAGTGCAGTAGTAGACCGTGTTCTCATGAAAATACCCAACACGACTCACGATCATAAGGTTGGTTCTCTTGTTTGCCTCGCGTTTACGTTTCCTTTTTCGATTGCCTGTCGACCGGCCTGCCCAGCACAATCTCTTGCATGATGATATATTCCTACATTCGCAGTTTCCACTCGAGCATCCACACGAGCCTATTCAGGATTGCATATGAGAGCGAAGTCTTCCTTGGATGTCTGATCTTTGAGATTGTCTTGCACTTTGCATTCTTTTCTTTCACTCTCGTTGACTGTAGTCCACAAAGGCTAACATTGTCAGGTTTTTTTTGTAACACTTTTTCACGACAGATGAATCTCGCAATGAACGAATACAATACAGATCACAAACCAGAATTCAAGAATGCACATGACCAAGATCTATCCATCTGCCACTGCCGTGCTCCGTACATCACCCAAATCATTGTCCTGCCGAGCAACGCCAAACGTCCATTTCCCAATGCTTCCTAGTGTAAACAAACCACGCTGCTTTCTTTTTGTCTCTCTTGTCAGGCTAGGCCTAGGCCATCACACCCTCGCGCGATTCGCCCGTCCCGCCGCGCCGCACACGTCCACCCACCATGCCGCGCCGGTTGCGTCCGGTCCGTCCGCGGCCCAGCCAGTTGAGCTTCAGCAGCCGACTCAGTTCCTCGACCATCTTGTTGCCCTCGTCGCTGCCGTCGCCCGCCACGCCCACGCCCGCCAGCACGCTCATGCATTGCAGCATGCGTCCAACCATTTCCGTCACCTGCTTGCTGTCCTCGACGTTTTGCTCGCGCAGACTGCCCGGGCTGCTGCCCGGCACGTAACCACCCCCGACGCCCGCACCGCCGCCGCTGTTGCCGCCGCCCAGCGAAATCGACGGCCGCGGCTCGCTGCCGCTGCCAAACGAGACGGTGCTGATCGCTCGGCTGCGGCTGCCGTCGGCGTTGATCGTGCTCGCGCCTGTGCCCGGGCCACTGCCGCCGGCACTGCCGCCTCCGCCGCCTCCCAGCAGCGTCGTGCTGTTGGAGTTGTAGCTGCTCGGCGTCTGGCCCGGGTCCAGGCTCGTGGCCGTGCCGGGCCGGGCCCCGTCGAGCGTGCCGGGCGACGTCGACAGCCAGTGCCCGCCGGTGTTGCCGTAGCTGCTGTACTGCTGGTACTGCTGGCCCAAGGCCGAGTTGGAGCGGCTCTTTTGCTTGATGGGAATCGGCGCGGCCGTCTTGCCCATCCCGGCCAGCGATTGCGGCAAAAACTCGAGCGACAGCCGTGAGAAAATGTTCTTGAGCGTGTCGTAGCGCGGCAGAATCACGGCGTCGCGGTACGAAGCCAGGACGAGGCGGCGCACGTCTAGCACCAGCGAGACGGGCGAGACGACGCTGCTGCTGCTCGCTGCCGGGGCGCCGCTGCCACCGACACCACCGCTGCCGCCACCGCCGCTGCTGCCGGCCACGCCGCCCCAAAAGTCGCGCGCCTGCTCGGGCGTCAGTAGCGTTCCGGTACCGGAGAACTCGAGGTCCAGCGGCAAGAAAACGGCCTGCATGTAGGGCAGGATGCTCGTAAAGGTAAAGAGCCACAGCTCGACCAGGGCCGGGATGAGCCGGTCCTCGGGCGTCATGCGCAGCGTGCGGTCGAGCGAGGCAAAGCCGGCAGCCAGCAGGTCTCGCAGGTCCTCGAGCACAATGTTGGGCGACCGCCGCTGGATGCCGTACTGAATGTGCATCACCACGATGCGGTTGAGGTGCTCAATCGGGATGCGCAGATCCTCGCCCTCAAAGATGACCTGCAGCTTCGCCTTGAGGTACGGCCACGCGTCGTCGTAGCTCATGTTGTTGAGCCCAAACTTGCCCGCGTCGGCCGCCGCATCGTTGAGAAAGCCGCCGCCGGCCGAGCCGTAGCTGCCCGGTCCGGGCCAGTCACTGCCGGTGCTGCCGCCGCCGAGGCCGGTGATAGGCAGCGAGCCAAACGGACTGCTCACATCGGCATCGCCCAGCACCGATGCTTTGTCGTCGCGGTCCTTGTCCTTTTTCTTGTCCCGCAGGCCGCGGCCGCCGTGGCGCAGGTCCAGTGCGCTCATGCCCTTGAATGTCGTCGCACCCGGCGCCGGGCTGTTCATGGGCAGACTGAAATTGTACAGGCTGTTGGGTGCGTGTGGATCTGTCGGCCGCGAGTTGCTGGCGGCCGACGACAGCGGCAGATGAAAGTCATCCTTGTCCTTGAGCTTGTGCTTCTGGCGCGACAGGAAATGGTGCTTCTTCTCCTTTTCCGGCACGGCGGCCGTGCCGCCGCTGCTGCCTGCACCGCTGCCCAGCGCCGTCGTGCTGCTGTTGCTGCTGGTGAGGTTGCTGGCGCCGCCCGTCGCGTCGGCTGCGCGGATGGTGGCGGTCGATGAGTTGTTGAGGCTGTACAGGCCCGAGGTCGAGTCGATGCTCGTCGTGCTTAAGTTGGCGCGCTGCAGCGACGCCAGCGCCGACGTCAGGCCCATCTTGTTTGGGCTCGGCAGCGGCTTGTCGCGCGGGTCGCCCTTGACAGAGATCTTGCTAGGCCGCGAGAATAGTTTTACCTTTTTCTCCACCTTCTTCTCCGGCGGCGGCGGCGGCGGCGGTAGCGGCGGCAACGGTGCCTGGTGGGCGTGGGCTGGGTTCGTCCCGTGGGGGGACAGCGGCGTGTGCGGCGAGGCCATTGGCGATACGGGCGCCCCCGAGCGGGAAAAAACGACGCTGGCGGCAGTCTGCGCCGCCGACGGATGGTTGGTGCCGCGCAGACTGCCATGTGCGGACAGGCCGTCCACCGCGCTGTCAGTCGGCGCACTTGCCTCGGTCAGGCTGAGTGTAGGCGGCGCCACGAGAGCAACGCCGCGCTTGCCGGGCATAAAGGCGTTTTCGTACGTCTCGCCGGGCATCGGCACCGTCTGTGAGCGCTGGCGCGTGTGCTGCGGCTGGTGTGGTGGCGGCAACTGCGGCTGGTGTTGCATGTTGACATGCGACTGTTGCCGCTGCTGTTCCAGTGGGTGTTGCTGTTGCTGCAGTTGCTGCTGCAGTAGTTGCTGATTCTGCTGCTGGTGCAGAACCGCCGCCTGAGCGGCAATCTGGCTGGCGTTGAGCTCGCGCGGTGGGCCGTGGGCAGCGGCCGTCGAGGGCGGAGGGGACGAGGTTGACCGGCCGCCGGGTCGGCCCGCGGTGGTGGACGGCAGTGTGGCGTCAAAGAGGCCGGCCGTCTGCGAGTGCTTGCGCGAGTGGCCTTTGTAGGCCGAGGAAGGACTCGTCGGACCGGGCGCGGGAAGGGTCAGGGGCGAGGTGTTGCGGGCCTCGGCGGCGCTGCCGGCCGAGGCCATGCTGAGGTTCGCCGTCGATCCGACCGCCGAGGCAGCGGCTGCCGCAGCCAGTTGGCGAGACGTGGCCGTGGCGGCGGCAGCGGCGGATGTGGCCAGCGCGGCCGGACGGGAGTAGTTGCTGTGTGCAGACGGCGCGAGGCCGGCTGCCGAGGCGGCACCAGCAGCACCGGCGGCAAAGGAGGCGTACGAGGGCGTTTGCAGCGGTGGTGGCGGTTGAGGTGGTGGTGCCTGCGGCTGGGACGCGTGTGGCTGGTGCGGATGGCGTCCTTTGTTGATAGTCAGCGGCGGCGGGATGGCCGTAACCGAGTCGTCGCTGGAGCCCGAGTTGACGCGGCGCGAGCGCATGTGGCCCGCGACTCGGGGCGAGCGCTGGGCGCGCAGGGGCGACGATGGCGATGACGGCGCCGCCTGGCTCGGCCCGTGTCGCGCCGGATGATTAAACGTCGGCGAGGGCGAGGACGGCGGCGAGGCGGTGGCGGTGGGCGGCAGTGGTAAGGGGGAGAAGCTGCCACGGCCGCGCGGACCACGAGAAGGCTGCATGGTGGGACCAGAAGGCCAGAAGGAGGCGAGGAGGCGAGACGGCGAGGAGGTCGATGGGGGGGACTCGGGGTCGGGACGACTTGGGCCGATTACGCCGTGTTTGAGGTTGATAGCGAGGCGCAGGGGGGCGTGTCGCTCGTCTGCATGGTGTGCGACAGCCACCGACTAGAAGAATGCACCGTGGATGGCGAGGGTCTAGACCTGGTCGGGGGTCATCGGCGGCGTGGGATTCGAGGTCGAGTTTCTCGTCGTTCTCCGGCTGGTCGCTCCGTTTGTCGCTGTGGCGAACCTAGCCCTCGAAAAGAGGGGACCGCACAGGCTCCTGTCGCCGCAGTCGAGGGGGGATTGTGTCGTGCACCAATGTGGGTGATGCTTGCAGGTGTGTCGTTTATGTTGGACAGCGTACAGAGCGAATCGACAAAAGGTCCGTTCACGTGGCAGGTCCGTGTCGGCGGGCAAAAGGGAAGGCGCAGATAGCAACCAGGAAGCTTTCTGGTTTCTGCGGCAGGTACGGAGCCCCGAAGGCTGGTGTACGCTACGCGACTAGCGTCTGAAAATAAGGTCCAGACGCCCCGCACCATTTCGAGACGCACTTTAGTTTCTCGCGTTGGACGACACAGTCTGGCGATTCACCTTCCACACAGTCTGACCCATTTCCCCATACTCTTTTCCTCTTCCACCGCCCTCTCGTCTGCTCCCATACGCTCTCTCTTGCAATGGCTCCTACTCTGCGCGCTGTGTACAGTGGCCCAGGCCACGAATCGTTTGAGGCGGCGGTCTCGCTCGACCTGTCGCCGTCGTCGTCTTCTTCCTCGTCTGTATCTTCTCCCTCCTCCTCTAAAGTCGCCCATCTCGCTGCTTTGCGCGCCGCCATCACCACGGTACAGGCCAATGTCAACCGCGAGCTTACCGCTCGCATGGTCCTCGACGCTGACCGCTCGGCCCAGGACGCGGCTGTCGCCCAGGAAGAAGCCAACTACGGGGAGGAAATGGTCGAGGAAAACTGAAGACAGACGACGACGAGAATACCGGCTTTGGGCCACACCCGCGCTGGCCAAAATACCATTTGTTACATACGATTACACATGTACCCAACACCTGCCGCACCTGCCACACCTGCCGCACCTGCCACACCTGCCACACCTGCCACAGCCGCCACACCACGCATCTATCCCCATTGCCGCCCCCAGGATACTTTCTCCCGCCCGGCGGCGCGGTTCAGACAGCCATAGTGCACCACCGAATTGTCCGGCAGCACCGCTACCACACTGCCGCCCAGCCGCTTGTGGCACACTCCGCACGCCCGCTCCTCGCCCACAACCACGTGTCGGCTGCGGCCGGCCCGTCCGTCCTCGTTGGGCCCCAGCAGCAGGGCCGCCTGGGCTGCCAGCACGCCCGTCTGCCGCAGCCCCCGCTCGATCCGGCTGTCGTGCACTGCGCTGTGTGCTGCTCGCATGCGCCCCCGAAAGTACGCCGCCAACTCCGCTACCGGCAGTCCGTCGGGAATCAACCGCAGCGTCGACGACGCCGGCAGCCGAGCTCCGTGCCGCGACAGCAGCTCCAGGGCCGGGCCCAGCTGCAAGGCCTGCCCCCCCGGCGGCGTCAGATACAGCGACAGCAGCGTGTGGTAGATGGAGGGGCCGCTGCCGTCCTCCGTCTCCGAGTCATCTCTTTCCGCCGCTGCGCCGAACCCGACGCTGCCCGTGCCGTCCGACCCTCGTGAAAGCGTGCGCCGTGACGCTCCTGCGCCAGGCGAGAGTGGTGTTGCTGTTGCCCGGGCTGTCCGTTCTGCTTCCTGCGCTATGTGGATGCGGTTGCAGTATCTGATTTGTTAGCAGAGCCAGATAGAAATGGTGAAAAGACGCACTCTTCCGCCTTGGCCTCGTCCTTCATCTTGAACACGTAAATCTCCAGCGCCTGCTTGTGCTGGCCCATGTTGCTCAGCACGACGGCCTGGGCCTCGTAAAAGGTAGGGTCTGCTTGTCAGTAGGGACCAAAGTCTAGGACAGACAAAACAAACAAAACGTACCATCCCGCGGAATCAGTCCAAACGCCCGCGATAGGCTGTACTGCCGACTCGTCTTGAGAAAGGCCACCAGCTTGGCCATCTCCGTGTCCCAGTCAGCCCCGTCTGCAGCTGCCGGCCGCTTTGGCCGCTCCCGCAGCTGCCGGATGCTCTGCTCGACCAGCCGGTTGTGAAACACAGGCGTCAAGTCGTTGAGCTCGTTGATCACGTGCTCCAAATACTGGACCTCCAGTCGCGCATCGATGCCGCCCAAGAAACGGGCCACGCGGTCCCGCGGAAGCGCCTCTGCATTCTCCGAGTCGGCTAGGAAGACTGACATGCCCAGCGCGGGGTCGGCGCGCAGCGTCCACGCCGAGAACTCGAGCACTAGGTCCACCATCTCGGGCGGCAGGCTTTGCAGGTAGGACACGGTGCGCTGCGGACCGCGGAGAGCCTCGGGGACCGTCTCTTTCTCGGCGGCCGTGTCTCCGTTCTCGCCGTTCTCGCCGTTCTGCTTGCCCCCCGTCTCTTCCTTCTTGTCGTCCCCCCCACCAAACCGCCGCAGCAGTTCCAGCGCCCGTCGGTGCAGCCGCTTGCCGTAGAAAAAGTCCACCAGCTCATTGTACCGATTGTGCTCCAGCAGCCGCTCGTTGACCACGGCCGGGTCGCAAAAGTTGGGAATCCGGAACAGCGAGCTCGCCAGCTTCGGCCGGATCAGCATCAGCACCCGGAACATGGTCGTGTCTACAAGCGTAAACGTCGCCCGCAGCCGCTTCTCGCGCGCCGCATCGTCCTCGCTCTCGCTGTCCGATTCACTCGAGGACGTGTTGGCATGGGCCACTGCCGGCTTCTTCTCCTTGAGTTTCCCCGTCGCCGGGTCAATCTCGCGCTGCAGTCGTGCCCGCGTGCCCGCCAGATAGCTGTTGAGAGCTTCGGCCGCGCGCATGAGTTCCTTACCCTCCAGCGCGACGTACCCGCCAGTCTTTGCCGGCGCTGTCGTCGGCGTCTTGGCCGCCGACGAGGCAACCGACCCCGTGTCCGAGTCCGTCCGCCGCTGGCTGAGAAACATCTTGGTGAAGCCGCTGGCCCGCGACAATGTCGACGTTTCTGGAAGCGCCGTAGATTGTGATGGTGGTGGTTGTGTGGTTTGTGTAGACTGTACATGCTGTGCAGGCACTCCTTTGCTCTCACTCCCGCTGGCTTCCTTTCCATTTGTCTCGTCGGTAGCCGCGTCGGTATCCTTGGTCCCATCTTCTTTCGGCCCGTCGGATGCCAACGAAGCCGCTTCGGCAGCCTCGTCGTCTTCTTCTGCCGGTGCCTCCTCCTCCTCCGACAGCTCTCCCACAATCGAGCGGGGAAAGAAGCGCAGAACCTGCTCCGGCGGCGCATGCACGTTCTCCTCGTTAAACAGGTCAATCGAATCCAGGTACCGCTTCTGTCGGAACAGCTGCTCAGCCTTGCGCATCTTGACGGCCCGCAGTGTCTGCACCTTGTCGTGCAGCAGCGCGTCCTCGAGCAGACCCAGCAGGCTAATGGCCTCGTCTAGTCGCTCCGCCGCCACCAATGCGTCTACCTGGCTGTCGTAGTCCGTCGCGTCCATCTTCCAGACACCGCGCTCGGACGCGACGTGGAAACCCTTGCCAGCGTGCGCCAGGCTGACGGATGGCGGCGGCACGTGCAGTTGCAGCGTGCCGGCGCTGCCGCTCGCTGGTACGGGCAGCCCGATCGTCTGCAGCAGGCTCAGCGTGTCGGGGTTGCGCACCTCCAGCACGCCGGCGGGCGTCGCCGTACCAGTGGTATTGTTCGCCGTCGTTGTGATGGTGTCGCTGCCGGGTGGCCGCAGCGAGAGAATGTACGGATAGCTGTAGCCGATACCGTCTGGCGCCGTAGCCCACGGGATGGGTCGTCGGTCGAGCGCGCGGCCGTCGTCGCTGACAAAGAGTGTGTAGATATCCTTGGCCAGTAGCATCGCTCCGTCCGCCAGCTTGGCCGCCAGCGGCTTGGGCATGTAGCTTCCGAGGCCCATGTAGCCCATGCCGGCGCCGCTCAGCGCCCCAAAGCGGCTGGGCACGGTGCCGTTGCCGTTGCCGATGCTGCCGCTGCCGCCAGTCGGAATATCCTCGTACGTCCCAGCCACCACGTCGACCAGCACGTAGCCGGCGTTCATGCCCACCACGAGCCGCGTCGCGCTGGCCCACGTCAGCGAGCGGATCGTCTCGGGCAGCATCATCTCGGGCGGCGCTTTGGCGCTGCTGTCCTCGGTGCTGCTGCTGCCCAGCCGGCCGTCGCCCGCGCTCAGCTCGCTAGCATACCACGTCCACAGCAGCAGGCGGCGCTTGACAGCCACAGCCAGCCGCGACACAATTTCCGGGATACCCGTCGTCGCATCCTTGACAATGTTGCTCGTCACCGCAAAGGCACTTGCGTTCTTCGTGCCAGGCAAAGGGGCGGCGCCCGGCAGCGGCACAAACGACTGCAGGTCGTGCAGGGACACTGAATAGTTCGCCAGCGACACCAGCGTGTTGGCCTCCTTGATGATAGCAAGCTGCTCGATCGCTCGGGGTGCAAACTTTTCGACTTCGCGGAGGAGCATCGTCGGTGGGTTGGCTGGTGTCGGAGCAACAACTGTAGTCGCAGCGGTCGTCGCCGTCGCCGCGGTATGTGTGTCGGAGCCAGGCGGCGTATCCGGCGCCTCGTTGACCCGGTAGATACGCAGCACACCCGTGTGCAGGCCCACCAGGAGCCGGTCGCCATAGGCCACGAGCGACTGGACGCGGGACTTGTCGCGTGCTTTAAACTCGACAATCGGCCGGGCGGTAAAAGCCATCAGCATCTTGCCGTGTGTCCGCAGGGCTCGCTGCGGGGCCGGGTATAGAGAAGGAAGAGTTCGGAGGCGGACCGTGAGGCGGACGGGCGTAGGACGTCCTCACGCGGTTGTCGAGACCGTCGAGTCCTCCGTGTCGAATCGCTCAAGCTCAGGCGAGAGCGGCCAGACTGGCCATGTCGGGTGAGGGAAGCTAGAGCCCGCGGTGTTCAATCGCAGGAGTATATGTCGCAGGTTGTCGGAGCTCGATGAGCGGCGGCCGCGACGGAGCAGCTGTTGTCGGTCAGATGTCGGCGGTTGTGGCCGAGGTCAGTCAATCTGTTGACGTTTGGGCAACTGAGGTGCACGGATATATGCAATTGACTAGATGCATAATGGCTGTGGGGCACGGCTAGACACTGGCAGCAGCCGCTCATTGGCCACAGCTATTGCCGTGCACCACCTGCTCTCATCTGGGCAGGACCTCACGATGGTTGGCTGCTCCTGCTGGTGCGGAGGTGTCTCGTGTACGTGTTATGTTGGATCTATATTACAAAGAAAAGAGAAAAAGGAAATGGACAATCTTCCCCTCCCCCCAAAAACGAATGAGGAAGGAAGAGCAAGCCGCTGGCGCGACTTGGCCAAAACGCCATTCTATCTGCTTCGTATCCCTACAACTTGAGCTTCTCGCCGTCTTCTGTCTACATGCCCGAAACCCGCATCGTTACAAAGCCCAGCGTCAGCACCACCACCAGTGTCATCAGACTGCTGGGAATACCTCGCGTGATAAAGTGCTTCACCTGCAGGTACCGCTGGCCGGCAGGGTCTTCCTTCATGATGGCAGCTGAAAGAGTCAGCAAATGAAAAGAATAGGAAAACAAAACAACTAAAGAAGCGGAAAAAATACGCACTCATGTTAGGGAAGCCACTCGTCGGCAGGCCCATGGCGGCACTGCACATCAACACACCCGCCATGACCAGCAGGTTCGGGTGAGGCTCGGCCATGTCGGCGCCAACGTTGTACACAAGCGGCAACAGAATTAAGGCTGCGACGGTGTGGCTGATAAAGGTGGCAATGACCAGGATCAGCGTCGAGAAGACGACCAGCACGCCGTACAGGCTCATGCCCATGACGCGCGCGGTGATGGCGGCAGCCACCGTGTCGAGCAGGCCCGAGGCCTTGACGGCCTTGCCGAGCGCCAGGCCACCGGCAGCAAGAATGATAATGGTCCAGGGGAAGTTGTTGAAGTCTTCCTTGGACAGGATGCCGATGCCAAAGAAGAGCACGATCGGCAGGATGGCAATAACACCCATGTCGCCAAACGTGTCCTCGAGCTGGTGGCTGGCGCACCACAGGCCAATGGTGGTCACGGTGATCAGCGTGACAAACCACTGCACGGCCGTGAAGCTCTCGCGAACCGGACGCACGGCCACAATGGTGGTGCCGCGGCCAGGCCGGAAGCTGACCAGCAGCAGCACCCAGATTAGCAGGATGGACGTGACGCCGACGGGGATGGCGATGAAAAACCACTGCAGCCACGGCGGCTCGGGCGTCATGATGCCAATAGCCACGACGTTCTGCGGCGACGCAATCGGCGACAGCATGCCGCCAATGTTGGATGCCAGCGCGATGCCAATGATGAGCGCCTTGGACATGTCCGAGTCGGACGGCAGGTTGCGCAGCAGCGGCTCAATGATGCCGAAGCACAGCACCGGCGCAGCCACGTTGCTGATCAGCATGCTGGCAAATGCCGCCACCAGCATGTTGGCCAGCAGCACCGTGCGCGGCTGCGTGCCGGCCTTGCTAAGCACAAACGTCGCCAGACGCTTGTCGATGCGGCACTTGCTGAGCGCTGCCGCCAGCGTGAAGCCGCCCAACAGCAGCATGATGACGGGCGTCCACATGGCCGAAAACACAAAAGCAGCAGCCTCCTTGGAGCCCATGCGCCGCGGGGCACCGCCGCCGCTGTCGTCGTTGGGCACGCGCAGCACCACACAGAGGAACGGCACCAGGAGCGAGGTGACAAACAGCGGAATGGCCTCGGTCGCCCACAGCAGACTGACAAAGATAAGCAGGGCCAAGCAGTTCTGCTGCTCTGGCTGGCCCGGCAGCAGCCCAGGCGCATACAGCACCGCGAGGAAGATGACGATCACGGACAGCAGCGTGAACATGGAGCTGCTCACGAGCCACGCCGGCACGGCCACGACGCGGTACCGCCGGCCATTGCGGCTGCTCCATGGGATGTGGAACCGCCGCATCGGCGTCGCCTGGGGCTCCAGATCGTCGCCCTGGCGCAGCCGAGTGCCTCGTGGCCTTGCCGCTTTGCCGTCGTCGCTGTCGCTGGCCGCACCCACGCTCCCGGCCGCCATCAGGCCAAGACCGCCACCACCACCGACGAGTCCGCCCAGACTGGCAGCTTCGGCGCGGCGCTCCATGCCGATCATGTCGCGCCACACCGTGTTGCGCTCCCAGACGACGTGCTCGCGCAGATGGGAGCGCAGGTCGCGGCGGGCCGTGGCCGCGTCGCCACCCGTCACGACCTCGGCATAGGCAGACTCCATGCGGGCAATGTTCTGCAGCAGCGCCTCCCAGCTCTCGGGGCGGAATGGGTAAGCCGGCTCGACCGACGTGGCCATGTACGCCGGCCGCAGGTTGGTGTCGAGGATCTTGTCAAACTTCTTGAGGACCTTGCGGAATCCCGTCTTGTTGAGCTGCACATACGACTTGAGCTCGCACAGCTGGACGTAAATGTGCACGATGCGCTTCTTGAGCATGACGCTCGACGAGAAGAGCACAGCGTCCTCGGGCGAATCTTCAAACGTCGTGCTGTAGCGCCGCGAGCGAGTGAACTCGGTCGACGCCGTCAGGTCCGTCGACGCCCCGAGGTTGGTCGTAGCCGTGGCGGGCCGGCTGCGGAACCGTCGGGCCGGACCACTCCAGCTGAGCCGGCGGCGGCTCGATGGCTGCGGGGGCAGCAGGTGCTCGTCCTCGCTGTCGCCGTCGTCGGAGGAGTGGCGCGTGCTGGATCGGTCGCGGTCGTGGTCGTGGCTGCTGTGGCCATCTTCGTTGGAGCTGTTGCTGGGGCCAGCGACCGCCTGCTCGCCGGCGCTGGCACTGGCGCTGGCATCCCGGTGGCCGTTGGGGGGGCTCACGCTGTTCTTGCGTCCCTGCAGCTCCTCCTCTTCTTCGCTCAGCGCGCCGACATCGAGCAGCACGAGGTCGACCTCATCGAGCAGCTCGCGTTCCTTGACCGCGTAAAAGGAGCAGATCTTTTCGAGCTCGACATCGAGGGCGCGCGAAAAGACGGCTTCCGGCTTGGGCTCGTCGGCAATGAGCGGGCGCGACTCGGCATCGGCGTGTTCCTGGCTGGCGTTGGTCTGGTTGACCGTCTTTTCCAGCTGGTAGATCCTGGCAGGTCAGCAGGTAGCCGGTAGGCAAGGGAGCAGGCGGACGGCAGTATCCCGAGCAAGGCTTACAGCTTCTTCAAGTTGCTGTAGGCAATGTAATGGCTGCTCCAGTCGGGCACGGCGTTGAACTGGAGGCTGTGGGAGAACTTCATCTCGTCCTGGGCCTGCAGCCACCGGCGCTTCTGGGCGCGGTGGTCGTCGTGGGGGGCGCTGGCGCGGCGCGGGCGGACAGGCGCGAGTCGGTCGGATCCGTCCAAGCGGTCGAGGTCGTCGAGTTCGATGCCGGGTTCGACGGCGTCGGCAGCGGTGTCGGGATCGAGGCGGGTGCGCGCAACTGGAATCAATGGCTGGCCGTCGCGGACAAGCAGCATCGAAGACCAAAAAGAGCCGTCGACATGGGAAAAGAAGGAGGCAATGGGCGAGGGGATTGCTTTAGGGGGAAAAAATGGACGGATAGGGCTTCGGCCCAGTGGTGTGTTGGGTGAGCTGGCGTTTGTTGGCGTTGTCGTTGGCGTGTGTTTGGGTGATGCTGGCGGCACGGTGGCGGTGGCCCGGCTGTCTGCTACGGCGTATTGGCTGGCATGAGACGCCAATCCCGCGCCCATTGACGCCATACAACGCAGGCCATTTGGCATGCGGTGATTAGAGGGACTTTGAGTGGTTGGACGGCAGGCGCCACATGTGGCTGGGATGATTATGTACGAGCTTTGGGGGCATCTTGTGCCTGTACTTTGTCTCACGTCAACGGACCACCATTGTCTACGGGGAAGCGGACAGATGGCAAGGCTTCGCCTGTGGCTTTATTCACACGCATACTGGTAAGCCAGACAACGCAACCCGGCCGCCTTCATTACCGATTAACCAAACATTGCAAAGTCAAATAAATCGCTAGGGGTATATCGTCTGCGAGATGGACAGAAAAGCAAAACGCCGCCACGTTCCGGTGGCCGACATTACTCCTTTGTGGCAGCCATCATGGTCGTCGTGACAGCCGGGGCCGCCGGGGCCGCCGGGGCCGACGCAGACGACGTGTGGTGCAGCCCGAGCACGCGCTGCAGACTGCGGCGCAGACTGCGGCCGGCGCTGTCGTCTGCACCGTCGGGCGAGGACGGCGAGACGGCAGCGGCCACGCTCGCCACATCCCCGGCCGACGCACCGGCCGCCATGTTGGTCGACAGGCTCGTCGTGGCCGATCGGCCGCCGCCCAGCAGGTGGCTCATGCGGCGGCCAAAGCCGGGCGAGGGCAGACTGCTGGAGCTGCGGCGCGCAGCCGCCTCCTCGCGACGCTGCTTCTTGCGGGCCGCCGCTGCCGCAGAAGCCGCCGTCGCTGCTGCTGCTGCTGCCGCTGCTGCCTCCGACGGACGCGGCGGCCACTCGCCGTCGCGCTTCCAGCCGGCCACACAAGCCCGCACGGCGTCGGACAGGTTGATCGGGCACGACGGCTGCAGCGAGCTGAGCACGACCTTGTCGTACAGGTTGAAGTACAGGTTCGGCATGATGGAGGCGCGCATCGGGTTGGCCGGCGGCAGCAGCGGCCGCACCACGGGCAACATCGTCTCGACGGCATACGCCACGTGCGGCTCGCCCGACCGCCGCGAGCGCCCGCTCGTCGTCGCCTGCGTCGGCACCTGGCTCAGCGGCCACAGGTTGCTCACGCCGCTCGTCGTCAGCGTCAGCGGCGGACACGCGCCGGCACCACCCACGTCGGACGTCATCGGCGACGTCTCGACCGTATCCACGCCGCCGTGCGCCTCGCCGGCACCGGCCGTCGACGGCTGGGAATGCTGCGAGTGACGTGAGTTGGAGGTCACGGGGGAAAGCGGCATCGTTGCGGTGGCGGTGGCCGTCGTCGTAGCCGCCGTCGTCGTGGCCGGCGTCACCGTGGGCGCGGACGGTTCCGACTTGGTGTGCGAGTGGAAGCGGAACAGGCTGCGGCGCGGCGACGTGGTGGCGGCCGATGCACTCGGCCGTGGCCGCACACGCACCGTATGCGCACCCGTCCAGGCGTCGCGGCGGGCCGCAAAACAGGCCAGGCCTGTGTTCCAGGCCATCTCGGCGCGCAGCGTGCGCCGCGTCTTGGCACGACGGGCCAGCGTCGCCGCCTGCACGACCGGGCCGACAGACTCGGGTGACTCGAAGCGAAAGGGTGCGCAAATCAACGAGGCCGCCCCGATGCTGCTCTTCCCGATCGGCACGCTGGCTTCGTCGTCCGACACGTCAGACGTCCACTCGGCCCGCGGGCGGAAGAGCGCCGGGTCGTCGGACACGGTGCTGTAGTCGGAACCGCAGTCGGAGTCGGCGTCCGAGTCGGCGTCAGAATTGGCATCGGAAGACGCCTCGGGGCTGCTCAGCGCAGCGCGACGCGGCGCCGGTGGTGCTCTACGGGCGGCGGCGAGCTCGAGTGCATGGGCAGCCTCGGCGGCCGCCGTGGCTGTAGTTTGGCCCGGCCATTCAAAGGACCAGTCGTTGCGGATCTTGGCGGCGAGGTAGCGGCGCACGGCGTCTTTTTGCTTGGCCTTGTTCTGGCTGACGAGGTCGGCGTCGCCATAGTCGAGCTCGGCGGTCAGGGCGACGCCGGTCAAGCCGTTGGGCGGCGGCTGCGACAGCGAGTCGCTGCTGTGGGACGAGTTGGAGCGGAGCTTGGAGAAGGGCGACTTCGGGGACTTGTAGAGGTCCGAAAAGATCATCTTGGGCATGGAGGGCGGCGAGGCGGCGGCGGGCGGGCAGAGGTGGTGCGGAAGAGGATCGGCGGCAGGCGAGGCGGCTGGGTTCGCCGTCTCTTTTATTGGTGCCGGGTGGAGAGCAGGTGGAGCGGGATCAGACAGTGGCGCTAGCGAGTCTGCGGGGTGGAGATGGGAGTGCTGGCCTGGCGCTGGTGCGGGCGTCGGTGCTGGGGCCCGTGCGTCAGGCTGGTCTTGGGCGGGCAGTGGTGTGATGGCTGGGGATTAGTGGACGGAAAGCGAGCAGATAGAAGGCGGGGGGGCGAAGAAATGAGGAATCAAGGAAGCGAGAGAGAAGGAGGAAGCGATAAAGGGGAAAAGGACGAGGAAGCAAGATGAAGCAATCAAGTCGTATGTTGCGGTTGGCATGCGGTCAAGCGACGAGCAAGTGTGATTGTCGAATGGGTCGGCAGAGGCCAATCAAGGCGGTCGGCCTGTGGCCGTGTGACGGGCGGAGGCCGACAAGGAGGGGGTGGACAGGTCGAGGCGCAGACAACACACTCGAGGCACGAGAAAAGTCAAACGAAGCACGACCGCGACGGACAGAGCACAGCAGAGGCCGAAAAGAACGGCCCAGAGTGGAGAGGGCAGAGGGGGGAGGGGAAGGAAAAGGGGAAAAAAAGGGAAAAGGGGAAAAAAGAAGAGGAGGAAAGGAAGAAATAAAGGCAAAAACCTCCCGAGCACAAAAACCACAAGAGCACAAAACAGGAATCCCAACCGCCGAAAATAGACTTACCCTGGACCTTGCCAGCTCCGGTGGAGTCAGCAGCCATCGGGTCTGACATGGCACCCGGTATTAGAGCAGCCGGCAGAGCAGCCGGACGGGCTGCGACATCTGGGAACGTACTGGCCATGGCGCACGCGTCGAGGGAGAACTTGGCGAGAGACAGGTTTTCCCCAGGTGCATGATCCTTTTGCCTTTTGGACTCGGCGTTATGTAAGCGACAGGACGGAGAACAATCGTAACTACGTGACTACGGCTAGTCCGTCACATGAGTAATCCATCTGTCTGTCTGACCCTTTTTGCTGCCCCCTTCTCCCATGGCCCGTTTTACGAGCAAGAAATACCAACACGCTCACCGCGTTTCTACTCTGCCTCGGTTATGCTCCTGACCGACCGACGTCCGCGCTGCCTGCACGGCTGACTCGGTCGCCTTGCGTTGTTTTTTGGGCCGTGCTGCTCATCTCCCAGTCTTCCAGGCGCAGAAGGCGGGCCTGTCTCGTTGCGGTATAGCGTCTTAGAGCCCAACAGCGACGGCGACTGGACAGGCTTGCGACGGCGAACAGCGAAAATATGGAGTAGCGAAAGCATGTATGCAGTCCTCTGTCTGTGCATGCCCAGCCTGCAGCACCTGGTCGGTGCGTCTCTCAGGTGACCCGAGACACCAACCAAGCTCGCCACATCAGTCCACTCGCGCAGACTCGATGCAACTGGCCAAGCAAGGCAAACGGCAGACGGCACGGCCATGCCAATGCCAAATGGCCCGTGGCAGACATCGAACAACGACCGGGGCCAATGTCCTGATAGTCGGTCGATCCCGCGTCGCGCCGTGCGATCTCGCGGGCCTTGCGCATCCACCTGCCGCTTTGGAGGCGGCTGCAGGCCCCAAGTTCCACAGGTCACATGACTTTTTATCACACCAGAAACGCCGTCCCCTTTTCCATTCTCCATTCTCCATGCCCTTTTCGTCCGCGCAGTCCCTTGCTTCCCACGACCGGCACTACGACACTTCCTCCACCATCTTGCGCACACCCCCTGGCCCGCGCAGCACTGCCCCCACAGGCCCTCCCAGCAGCTCGGCCGAGACGGCCAGGCGACTGCCCTTGCTGTTGCTGACCCAGCGTACAATGGTCGGATCTCCGCGCGGCCCGCCCTCTTCGTCGCCCGAGTCGTAGCCCAGGGCGTTCTTCTTCGTCGTCTTGGGCGCCTGCCGCTTGAGCAGCTTGTTGATCGTCTCGGCCTTGACCTCTTCATTGCGCTTTTCGCTCAGGTTCCGTCGCCGCCGCGCCATCTCGGCCCGCCGCATGCTCAGCTCCTCCGCCGTAAAGTGCTTCTTGACTTGGACCTCTGTAGGCGTTAGTAGGAAAAAGGGCAAAAGGGCAAAAATAACAAAATAAACGCCCACGCACCGTCTGACAACTTCATGTACTCTTGCGGCGTCTCCTCAAACCGCGCCCGTTGCCGCCGTGTCATCTTGGTCAGGTCCGGCGTGCCTTCGCGGCTGCCGAGCTCGCCCTCGCTACCACCGGCCCCGCCGTCACCCTCGCCGTCATTCTCCTCGTCGTCCTCCTCCATCACCTCGATTTCCTCGCCCTCCGCATCGATCTCGTCGTCGTCTTCTTCGTCGTCGACTACGCCGAGTTCCGTCTCGCCCTCTGCATCTTCCTCGTCGCCGGCCACCTCGACCGACGCCATGTCGTCCTCGTCCTCGTCCATGTCGGCCTTGTGGCTGACGCCGCCGAGCCGTCTGCCCCGCGCCTTGGGTACGGTCGCCGTTCGGTCGCCGGCTGGTCGCGAGATTCGAATCGATGGCGGAAGGATGGCCGAAACCGTCGGCGCGTCCATATCCTCGTCGCCCTCGGCGTCCACGTCCATGTCCTCGGGGTCGCCCTCGGCATCCTCGTCGCCCATGTCGACGTCGCTGTCGCCCACCTTGATCACGTCCTGCTCCTCCTCTTCTTCCTCGTCCCCATCGCTGTCGTCCTCGTCTTCTTCGTCCTCGTCATCCTCGTCGTCGTCGCCGCCGCCGCCGCCGTCCACCACCACCTCATCTTCCTCCTCGCTCGACTCGGACTCCACGTACCGCTTCTTGGGACCGCGTGTCGGACGCCTGCTGTGGACGACCCCGGCGCTGTCGCTCACTGACGGATCACGGCGGCTTCCGCTGCCAATGGCGATATTGGTGCCACTCTGGCGCTTCCGCACGCCGGACACGTGCACCGAGGACATATTGGAGTCGACCGACGGCGCACGGCCGGCGCTGCGGCCCTCACCCAGACGCCGAGACCGGGACGCCATGGCAGAGTCTCTGTCGGCCAAGTCAGTAATTGCCGCTGAAGCCCGCTGGGCCGCCGACCGGCGTGGTCGAGGCATGGCGCGATAGGAGATCTAGGCAGCAATGTCGCAAAGCATAAAAAACAACAGGCAGGGACAACAACTGTGCGCCCGTGGGGTATGCAGGAGGCGTCTTAGCTGCCCGCAGACACCCGGTGGGGGCTCTCGTAGTGGGAAGATGCGTCGCTGGAGGCAGAGGCCAGGGAGAAACGGGCTTAGAGCTTTGCGCCCCGTGTGATAATGGATAACGAAAGAAAACGACAGGGTCAGGGCAGTGGAGGCGGCAGTGCCACGGGACGGGAAAACTGGAAACGCAGCTGACGCTGACGTGAGTGGGCACGAACAGGAACGAGGGGAAACGTGTCCTCCGGCATGGCAACGTTGGGTCCTGTTGTGCGGCACGAGCTGAGGCAGGAGCGACAGCTAGATGCAC
Source organism: Leptographium flavum (assembly GCA_963580335.1). Taxonomy (NCBI): domain Eukaryota; kingdom Fungi; phylum Ascomycota; class Sordariomycetes; order Ophiostomatales; family Ophiostomataceae; genus Leptographium; species Leptographium flavum. The sequence goes on along the minus strand of OY756932.1, from coordinate 482,490 downwards.
CTGCCCGGATGCACTTGCTGCAGTCACGGGGCACAGCACCCATGCAGCAGGCATGCGCCAAGCGAGTAAAGCGAGCAAAGCGGGGAAGGAGCAGACGGCCCATGGCGACTCACAGGGAAGATGCAATGGAACGGCGCCTGGCCGAAGTGCAAATGCTCGATGGCCAATAAGCAACGTCAACCGGCCAGGAGAGGAAGCGTGGGCGCACAGCAGTCCCACAACGCTTATGTTCGGGCAACTGGCGGGCGTGCAATCGTGGCAGTAGCAGGAGCCTGGAATTGGCAAGTCCGGGTGGCGGCCGCGTCGGAAAGACCTTGTCGACAACTGCTGGATGTGGGATGTTGTGTCTTGCTGTAACGCGCTGCCAGCGACTGAGCGGCATGTGACATGCACTAAAGCGGGCATGCCTGAGGCCACAAGCGCCGACCTTCTCCACATGCGGAGCCGAGGCTGGGCGCGTGCTGTCGACTGTCCACGAACATTGTCCACAACATCGTCCGAACAGACATGACTGACGACAAGGACGACGGGCCTGTCGAGGTGGCCGCGGCGGCATCTCCAGATTTGCCAGAGCAGTCGGCAGCGTCACAGCAGTCGGCCAACTCACAGCTCGCAGAGCCCCAGCCCGAGCTGTCGGCAGAGGCATCGACAGAGCCAGTGCCCGAAACAGATGCCGCACCGCCACCGCCCTCCCTTGACCAGGCGCGTGCGTTTCTGCGCGACGAGGCCGTCCGCGACCAACCCCGTGCACGCAAGGCCGACTTTCTCGCCAGCAAGGGCTTCTCGACAGACGATGTGGACACCGTCTTGGGCGCGGCAGAGGCGACGTCATCCTCCGCGGCTTTGACGTCCTCCTCGACCTCGACCTCGCCCCCGATCGTCACCTACCCAGAGTTCCTCGCTCGGCCACCCCACCCCCCACCGCTGGTCACGCCCGCCGGCTTTGTGACCGCCCTCTACGGCAGCGCAGCCGCCGCCTCGGTCGTCTACGGCACCGCGCGCCTCGTGCTCGCGCCCATGGCGGCCACACTGTCCGACGCCCGCCACCAGCTGCAGACCACCACGGGTGCTGGCCTGGCCCGCGTTGTGCAGGCTCTCGAGAGCGTCGTCAGCGTGGACGTGCCGCTGGCGGGCGCAGACGCCGCCGACACGCCCGATGCGGCGGACGCGTCTGGCAGCTCCGACAGCTCCGACAGCTCCGATGCGGCTGTGACGGCCGTCTTCCATCGCGACGTCGCCGTCCAGACGTCTCCTCTAGACATGCCGGCCCGGCCGCCGACGCCACCGATGGCCCATCCGTCCATGACTACGGCGCTGCAGTACGCCCACCTGGCCTCTATGGCCGACTCGGTCAAGCGGCTGTGCGACGACTGTGCCGGCCCCGACGACGTGCTGGCCGAGACGCAGACGGCTATGGACGCGCTGCGCACCGACATTGACGGCATGCCCCGGCCGGCCTTTTCCTTTGGCGCCGACCTGGCCGCCGCCGGCGCCAACACCAAGTATCCCGGCTACGTCCTGACCACACGCAATGAGCCCGACGACGAGATCCGCCGCGCCAAGGAGAACATCCGCCGTGTCAAGGGCGCGCTGCTAACCACACGCACCTTTCCCACGGCGCGGTAGCGGAGCGAGGAGGAGAATACGATCAGATAGGACTGTCAGAATAGCACAACGACTAATATCACCGTAGAGCGCTTTGCATTCAACTACCGTGGCCAATATGAAGCTCCCGGAAAAAGGCTTTCTAGCCGATAACGTGCAGATGGTCGAATCCCCGGCCCTCGCTCATTTGCTCCGCGAACCACACCGTCGTAAATGGAAAGAATATCGTCATCTTCGTCGCCTGCGCATCTTTGCGCCGTGCTCTCTGCGCCTTGTCAAACAGAATATTGCGGCACCGTGTATTCTGCAACTGCTGTCCCTCCTGTCCAAATCGGCGCGGCGGGTGCACCACGACCCGTATCCTGGCCTCTTCGTCCTCCTCGTCTTCGTCATCCTCCTCGTCGTCCTCGTCGCCCTCGTCGCCCTCGTCGTCCTCAATACTCTCCCCGTCATGTCCGGCGTCTTCCATCTCACGGTTCTCGCCTTGCCCCCGCATCCAAACTCGTCGGAAGCCGCGCTCCTGCATGTGGCTCAACGTTGCAGGCATCACGTCTTGGAAGGCCGTCAGCAAGCTGCCGAGGTAGTTCATCGTGACATCTAGCTCGTCCAAGCCGTCCGTCATCTCGTCGGCCTTGCGCTTGGACACCTGCTTCCCCCCTCCCTCGTACATGTTGCTGTTGATCCACATGGCTGACAGGCTCAGTCCCGGGTTCTTGTCCGTCCCGTTCTGCCGCACATATTCCACCAGCCGCTGCTGCGCCGCCGTCAGCTGCTCCACCCGCGCCTCCGCTGCGTCGCCCAGCCGGTTCGCCGCCCGCCCGTCCCATATCAGTAGCTCCGTCTGATGAAGCACCGGCTTGTTTAGCATCTCCGGTCGGTACACTGCGATCCATGGGTGCCGCGCCGCCTCCGGCCCCACTTGTGTCTGGTCGGCTTCCTCGTCCACGACGTAAAAGAGCCCCACGTAGCTGCGGAAGCCACCCCGTCCGAATGGCCATGTATAGCGGAACCAGTCCTCCATGCCCTTCACCGGAGCCTGGGCCTGCGACTTGGCGACGTCCATCGCGTCCGTCCAGAGTACTGGGAAGCCATAGCAGGTCCAGAGGTTTCGGTTCTTCATGCTCATCAAATAGTTTATAAGCCGCATGACCGTTGACGCCAGGGTGGGCGACATTTCCGCCTCCACTGTCGGTTTGGCCACCGCCGGGTCGCCGCGCTCTGGCGCACCCCATGCCATGTCCGGATCGGCCGTCGTGTCCTCAGCATACGTCGGGATCTGTACCGTTCGGCTCGCAAACTCTTCCGCCGTCCCTGGGGCGCCGCTGGTGCCAACGACATAAAAAGCCTGGAAGGTGTCCAAGCGTCGCGTTGCCCACTCCGCAAAGTAGTTGACCAGGCTCTGCTCGTCGTTGCCATCCACTGCCACGGGCATCTGCGCCACGGGACCTTCGCCTTTCGTCTGGAACGTCAGCCGGCCCGTCAGCTCGTGTTCCAGCGCACCACCTTCCACGTCTTGAACCGTCGCTGGCACGCCCTGAGTCCCAGCCGCATTTGCTCTATGCGCTGTCTCTGCTGTTCCCGTGGTCCTTGTGTTCCCCCGTTCACCTCCTTCCGCTGCTGCAGCTTCTGTTTTGCCAGTGTCTTGAGAAAGCCGCAGATGTTCCATGCTGTCACCAGCTGGAATGGTACCCCCGACACCTGCTGCCGTATCTTGAAGAACCACTTGAACAACTCGTACGCCCGCTCCGGCTCCGCCACCAGGAAACCGGGGTCACCAGGATCGCCATGCCACTCGGAAACAATCACCTCCACCGAACGTGGCCGGGCGATGGCTGAGGGCTGACTGTGTTAATCTCATCCGATGGGAAGAGCGGTGGTTGGGACATGGACTGCGAGAACGACCAGACGCGGCAGTTGTCTGCCTCCGCTATGCGCTGGATTCCCGTGAAGCGCAGGACTGACCATGTTACCAACTCGTGGATGATGACCACCCCGGCCTCCCGCTCCTCTTCCGGTGTCCCGTTCGCCTTTTGTTTTAGCATAACCTGCTGAAAAGATAGCCACGCCCCGGGAGTTGAGCACAGGTAGATCTTACTCGCCGGGTCTACCATCCGCACCCATCCCGCCAGCTGGTGCATCGACCCGGCCAGGCTCGGCGGAAAGGCAATAAAAACACTGCGATGCCCCTCTACCTCTGGCTGTCGAGCGTGCCGTGGGAACAGTGGCAGATATAAAGTCCGGTGGAGATGAAAGAATTTGTCCAGCAGGTACTCGCGCCCAGAAACCCCTTCTGGGAGGTCTGGTGTTGGCTTGGCTGGGTTTGCCCCGGGAGCTGGCAGGCGCCGTAGAAACGGACTGAAGTCGACCTGCAGCCGAAGGCCAACGCATCGCAGCAAGACATCACTATTCGGTGATGGAGGGATCCGGAAGGTCTCCTCCTTCCACTCGGGACATTGCGTCGGGTACAACAGTAAGCCCATGCCAGGTCTGGCGAGAAAGAGACCCGAGGCCATCGTCCGGAGTCTCTGCGACGCCCTCCCCAAGGCTGCCGCTGCTGTATCGTCCGGTGCAGCTGACGCTGGCCCCATGACGTCACTGTAGAACACCGTTTCGGGCTGGACTCGCGCGAACCGTACCGCTGCCGACTCGGCCAGGCAAATGTGCTCAAACTGAAGTGGTTCCTTCCCGAGTACCCCAGCCAGCGATGGCAGCAGTGCGAGTCGGTCGCCAGAGACGGAGCTGAGAACAACGCCTTTTATCGTCACCGGCAGCGGCTGCTTTCGAGGCCCCAGCATCAGCACACTCTCTATGCTCTCCGTCAAGCTCTTTACGTCGTAGGTATATCCGAAACCAACGTTTTCATCGGGTGGTTTAAACGGTATTTGGTCCACGCCCGGCGATGTTAGTCTTCCGCGGCTTTTGCCAGGGCTTCTGTCTTGGTCGCTATCGCTGTCGCTGACCAGGAAGCGGACTGTCTTGCGTTTCTTCCGCTTCCTTGCAGCCTCATCGTCAGGGCCTGCCTTGTCGGTTTCTGCTGTGCTCGTCGGTACTGTTTCCCTAGTAGGTGGCATTACTGGTGCCATTGCTATTGTTGGTGTTGCTGGTGTCATCGCCGGCTCTGCTGTTTCTGCCAACGACTGTCGATGGCTATTTGCCGACGGCCCTTGCGTGATCGGAAACAGCCTCCTAGGCAACTTTCCTTGCAGCTCTGCCAGCTGGCGAACGCGTGGATTAAAGTACTGGCTCCGCGTCGGGTCCTTCACGGCGTCCTCTAGCACTGCCGATGTACGTGCCTTTTTGCCACTAACAAAGGCGTTGCCCATCACAGTGGAGGGTCCTGTCTTGCCCGATTTTCGTGCAGATAGAAGCACTCTTCCAACCCGGGCTGGGGCAGATACTCTAGGCGTGTCTCTCGCTGTTTTGTTCACAGACGTCTTTCGTTTTGCTGTCTGGGCGCTGGGCGCTGGCACGGTCTGCTTCGACACAACCGCTGGCTTTGAGGTCAAGGATAGCTTCTTCTTCACCCTGTCTGCTTTTCTCACGTGAGATAATGGTTGGTCGTCGTCGTCGTCGTGCCTACCATCATCGACTATCAAGATAGGCCCCGGCTCCTTCTCTAATGAAGCTGCCGAGCTGGCCAATGTCCTTCTGACACTATGCGTGGCTCGCATGTCTTGCGTATCTTTCTTAGCGTGTGCAATCCTCTCCTTTCCCTTTGATTCGGGCGGCCTAGCCGAGACAGACACGTCTTTTTTGTCGGTTGATGCCTTGTCCTTCTTGACAATGGTGTCCTTTAGTCCGGCCTCTCCTTCTCCTTGATCCAGAACTCGTCGATAATCATCGGGTTAAGCTCTTCTTCCGGCTCTCATGTGCAGTGTTCCAGCTTTTAGTCCTCCTATTCAATCAGGAAGAACCGCTTAGTGCCTTCGCTTTTTTCCGCCAGGACAGCCTGTACAATGTATTCGGCATTTGGGGGCGAGTTCTCGTCGTCGGTGGAGGTCAGGGAGATATCATCGTCGTCACCAGAGAGATCCTCGTCTGCACGCTTGTCCTGGACCACCATGATAGCCTCATAAAAGGAAGCACTTCCAGCAAATTGGCGGCAGTCTCTGTACTTTTTAGAGACGCTGAATAAAGCTGGAGAAGATTCCAATTAAATTTTGATGCGGTTGCAGGATGTTGGCATGTCACAGAAGGACAGCCTTCCAGGATATCATCGACGCGCTTTAAATGGGCCTGTTTTAATGTAGATCAAACGACCAATTTCAGGCCGCATCCGGGTGGAGTTGCTCAAGACTATACCCAATGCAGCGCACAAACAGAAGGAGCGGCCCATCATTGGGACGTTTCTCGCCCAGCTTTTACCCATCATCCCGTCCTTTGGAAGGAGCACGGCGTACTCTAGTTTGAGGTTTCCGCATTCCCCCCGCGTTCTGTAGTGGTTCCGATCCGTTGATGATATGTTCAACTGGTGATAGTGTACGATAACTTGCTGTTTTGTGCTCATCGTCCATTTTTAAAACAAGTACAAGTAGTTGAAAACAGCCTAGCCGTTTTCTCTTCTACAGCAACACTCCATGCAGCGCATTACCAAGACATTTTCGTCGACAAGCAAACCCGCAATTTGCCTACGATTATGCACCTATCCATACCCCTTACCTAGCCCCACCCGAGCTACTGCTCTTCAGTAGTGTGACCTAGCGTACGTTACAGGCGGTCGCCCCCCGTTCTGGAGCGGTATGCAGGCTAGACGGGGGGGCTTAGGTGGGAAATTTGGTTGCCTGCCACAACACAAGCCTCCTCTCCTTTCTTCCCTTTCCTTTTTAATGAAAATACGACGACACCTGGCCGGACCATTGACCATCATCGCAAAAGCCCTCTCGCTCGCCACAACCTCGACCTCTGTCGCATCACCCCGCCCCGCGCTCTCTCCCGACACCTCTCGCCCGGCTTCCATCGCTTTGTCGACCACGCACCATGGCCAACGACGAGTACGATGTAAGCAGATTGTTCTCGAAAATGCCCCTCTCTTCCACCGCCCTTCTGCTGTCCTTTTGGGCTCTTCCTCTGGCCGGTCGTCAGCCTCCGGCCGCCGCCACGTCGCCACGACAGCTCTCCGGATCGCGGCCACGCATCGCCCTCTTGTTCCCTTGTCCGCAATCGTGCTGACCAGGTGTGCTACTCTAGTTTCTCTTCAAGGGTGAGACTTTGCTTCCCTGCCAACACGCGACCAAGCTCCATTGCCGTCATTCCCGCCGCGGCGGGTGTTTACAAGATAGACAATCGCTGGATCGCTGGATCACTGAATCCGCGATGTGGATTCGATACACCCCTGCCAGCTGCTGTCTATCCGTCGCTTGACCCGTCGCTCAGCCTAGATGCACCTGTGCTAATATTCTCCTAGTCGTCCTGATCGGAGACTCCGGCGTCGGCAAGTCCAACCTGCTTAGCCGGTTCACCCGCAACGAGTTCAACCTCGACTCCAAGTCCACCATCGGCGTTGAGTTTGCAACGCGGTCCATCCAGGTCGACTCCAAGACCATCAAGGCGCAGATTTGGGATACCGCCGGCCAAGAGCGGTACCGTGCCATCACCTCTGCTTACTACCGTGGCGCCGTGGGTGCCCTGCTCGTATACGACATCAGCAAGCACCAGACGTACGAGAATGTGACCCGGTGGTTGAAGGAGCTACGCGACCACGCCGACGCGAACATTGTCATTATGCTTGTGGGCAACAAGAGCGATTTGCGGCATCTGCGGGCTGTGCCTACGGAAGAGGCAAAGGCTTTTGCCAGTACGTATACCCGTGGGCAGGCTGGTGTTGCTGGCTCTCCGGCTAACCCGTTTTACCCCAGGCGAAAACCACCTGTCCTTCATCGAGACTTCGGCTCTCGATGCCAGCAACGTTGAGCTGGCTTTCCAGAACATCCTGACCGGTACGTGCCACGCAAAGGCCACGCCATGGGCGTGCGAAAGAAATGCTGACAGTATGTCTCAGAGATCTACCGCATCGTGTCGAGCAAGGCTCTCGACAGCGGCGAGGGTACCCAGGCCACGATCGGCGCAGGCACCAACATCTCGCTCACCAAGCCTCCCGAAGACGCGTCGTCAAAGGGCGGCAAGTGCTGCTGAGCGATTCATTTGGTGATGGCCATGTCGGGTAGACAATCTTGGGGTGCACTCTGGCGGTGGAATGGTATTGGGCACAGGGATTGGGACTCGATCCGAGGCGTACTTGTGTATTGCTTGGTTGGTGATGATATGCAAGTCGGTCTGCCCAGGGACGGCCAAGGCACTCGGGCTCTGTCGGTCGCCGTGACAAGACTGTCCTTGGCAGGTTTATTCTTTTGTCGATTTTCGTCTTTATTGTCAGGATGGTGTTTCTCAACGTTTCATACACACTTTTTTCTTTGTCCCTTTCTGTCTTTACCTAGGTAATCAATGAAGTTAAGCAGTGATCATCCCACATCCGGAGAGCGTTCGTGGTGGTACGATATGCAATTATGCGACATGTAAAGGATGCCGACCGCCTTCTAAAAGCACGCTAGCGTGGCTTTCTGCCGTTAAGAAAAAAATGGCGATAAGTTGGGATACGGCCTTTTTTTTCGCAGCGCCCGGGGAATTAACATAGACCAGCACCCAAACGTCGACCCAACTACAGCAAAATGGCATCCGTATACAAGTCCCTGGCCAAGGTGAATGGCGAGAAGTCCGAGGAGAGCACCGTGGCTCGTCGGAAGAACCGGCAGCGGGTTCTGATTCTGTCGTCCCGAGGCGTCACCTACAGGTTTGTTTGTCTCCTCGTCTCCAGAGATTGCCGCTTTTGCTGTGCCCATGTGCTGACCATGCAGACACCGCCACCTACTAAACGACCTGTCTTCGATGATGCCGCACGGCCGGAAAGACGCCAAGTTCGACTCCAAGTCGAAGCTGTACCAGCTGAACGAGCTGGCGGAGCTGTACAACTGCAACAATGTGCTCTTCTTTGAGGCGCGCAAGGGCCAGGACCTGTACATGTGGATGAGCAAGGTGCCCAACGGGCCGACGGTCAAGATGCACGTCCAGAACTGTGAGTGTCTTGGGGAGCGCTGGTCTTGTCCCGTTGCCTGCTAAACTGACACCGCGCAGTGCATACGATGGAGGAGCTACACTTTACGGGCAACTGCCTCAAAGGCTCGCGCCCGGTGCTCTCATTTGACGCGGCCTTTGACGCGGAGCCACACCTGCAGCTGCTCAAGGAGATGTTCTTCCACACCTTTGGCGTTCCACAAGGCGCGCGCCGCTCGAAGCCGTTTATCGACCGCGTCATGAGCTTTACAGTGGCGGACGGCAAGATCTGGGTGCGCAACTACCAGATCAGCGAGGTCGAGGCTGGCAAGGGCGCCGGCGCGGATGAAGACGAGGCCGCAGAACAGGAGGCGCCGGCCAAGGCGGCCAAGGCGGCGCGAGCGGTCAAGGACACGGACATTAGCCTGGTCGAGATCGGCCCGCGGTTCGTGCTGACGCCGATTGTGATCCAGGAGGGCGCGTTTGGCGGTCCGATCATCTACGAGAACAAGCAGTTTGTGTCGCCGAACCGGGTGCGGTCGGACCTGCGCAAAAAGAAGGCGGAACGGCACAACGACCGCGCCGAGCAGCAGCAGGAGCTCCTCACCAAGAAGAGCAACCTGGGCCTGCAGTCCAAGGGCGGTGCTATCAAGAAAGTGCGCAACGTGCTGGACACGAAGGAGGTCTTTGAATGAAGGAGTGGGGTTGTACTCGTTCTGCCTGTATTCTTTGTCACGATTCCCTGGGCGTTTGCGGGTTGCCATTGAACTTCTTTTCAGTTTGTAGAATACGGCTCGCGGTTGAATTCTGTATGAGCACGTGACCGCTATGGCGCTGCGCTCCACACCAGCTCGTAGCACAGACGCGTTTGCCCCCCTGTAGCCAGCTCTTATTATTTCCTGGCTAGAGTGCTACCTGCCGCCTCGTCTTGCTCGTCCGACCCATCTCGTCCTGTGTTGCAATTTCGCGCGCTGGCACTCTCTCCTTGCCCGACCATGGCCGGCAGAGCGATGACTGGGCGCACGACTGGTCGATTGGTTGGCGAGATGACGGCCCGGAACAACGTCGACTTTTCTTCTAGCAGCAGCAACAGCGACAGCAGCATCCAGTCCCTCAACTATGTTCATTCGATCCCATCAGTCACTGAAAGCCCCAAGAGCGGGGTCTGCGTTTAGGACCAGACGTGGACGACTAGGACGCCTCGAGCAAGCAAATTGAGGCATTCGGACTTGATCTACAGCATTGCACCATCAAAACTGCATCTACACTATTTATACCCTCGACACCATTTAACATCTCTGCCCGACCATACACTACTAGGATCTGTGAGTGCCGGTCTAAGTCTGGCGGTATGGATGTCTACAGTGCTAACAGCCAACTTGAAGTATTCGGATTGCAGAACATCAGAGTCCGCACGTGGTTTTGAACGCAAGCATACTGAGAACGGGCGAATCTTTTACAATGTCGGTAGCGGCGTGCATTGCACTGCCGCGGACGGCGCATAGGGCACCCGAGGGAGCGGGCAGCGTCCCTAGCGTCGCGGGTTCTGGGTTGCTTCCTAAAGAGGGCGCAACAAATATGCAGTTTACGTGCAGTGGGGAGGCCATGGCAGTGCCACCGCGCGCGGCACCGCGCTCAAGCCTGGGCCGTGCACCCGTCGAGGTGCTTGTCGACGTGTTTCGGCTGCTGGACCTACAAGGCGCATTCAGCCTGGCGGCCGCCAGCAAGAGGTTTGCCAGCATCTTTGCGCGGAACCGCGTGACAATTGTGCTGTCCATTGTGCAGCGGGACTTTAGTCCGCTAAACGGGCTGCTGCAGGTCGTCAAGGCATCGCCGTCTGACCTGGCCGTACCGTGGGGTACGTGGCTGGACAAACGGATCCGGCGCAAAAACGTGCTGTTGTGGCCGGGCGGCATGCTGGGAGTGGACCGACGGACGGGCAGCACGCTGGCGAATGTGCGCTGTGCCGAGGCGGAGCTGACGGATCTGGATGTGGACCGGATCCTCGCGGTGTGCCAGGTCGTGCGCGGATGGGAGCGGATCTATCCGCAGCACCGGTTCAACGCGTCGCCGATGCTGACGCGCAGTCTGACGGCACCAGAGGGCTTCCGGCTGCGGCGGGCGTTGTACAACTGGATGCGCTACGCGTACTACTTTCACGGCGAGCTGCCGCGGCCCAACGTGTTTGTGCCGGCCGGGCGGGACGTCCGGGTCAACCATTTGCGGGCGTTGTGCAACAACCAGCTGGGGGAGCTGGCGGATCTGTGGCGGACGGTGCAGGACATTGTGGAGCTGTCGCTGTGTCCGTCGGTGGACATTATCCGCATCGGCGCCGACTTTCAGATATCGGACAAGGCGGTGGCGATGCTGGGCTGGGGGGAGCAGCAGGAGAACCGGACGGTGGTGTCGACCGTCTCGAAACTGTCGCCTGAACGGCTGCTGGACTACATGGACAACGCGCACCGGTACACCAAAGTGCGGCTGATTGCCGACATTCGGCAGCGCCTGCCGCACTTTGAGTCGGACACGGAGAGCCTGAGCAAGGCGCTGTCGGCGGTGAGCATGGAGCGGTGGCGGCAGATGCAGCGGCAGTTCCCGGCCATGGTGCAGGATACGGGCGCACGCGTCTTCCTGCCCGTGTACACGCGCATGATGGGGCCGTTCCAGGGCGGCACGCTGGACTGGAAGGACGCGCAGACGGCGGCGGACCTGGAGCGGATTGGCGGAATGGTGGGCGTCGGGCTGGACTGGCGGGCAGAGGAGTTCTTTGGGTTCCGGCCGGAGATTCCGACGGGCTTGTTGGACGTGTGAGACGGGCATAGAGGGGACGGAGTAGAAGGGGGAGGATAGAGAGTAGGACCGGAATAGTGATTCACATTGGCGCTCAACAACAGTGAAGCAGCGCGCTGTATGCCGCTATAGGCTAGTGGTGTAGCACCGCTTGGGTGCTATCAGCAGCCCCGCCAATCAGGCCGGCCCCAGCCTTCCCTGGCGGTCTAAAATGCCGAGTCAGCTTTGTTTTCACTCGTTGCCTCTTCATTTGCACCCAACCCATCGCCAACCGCTCACGCACACACGCTCTGCCGCTCCACCGCTGTTGGCGTGCAGCCGTGTTAGTTGAATTTTATTCGCCAGAACGGCGGTGCCAGTCTTGGGGGCGGCCCACTGTGCGCAGCGCTGGCGCGGTGAGATACAAGCAACTCGGCAACGAGCCAACGACAACAGGACCAGAGGCCAGCAAGAGGGCGGCCGTTTTGCATCCGGTGAAGCAGAGGTATGCTGGCTCGGTGCTTTTTGAATTTAGAGGACTGTGCTGGGGCTGTCCTGTTGTGACGAAGCCCCGTGTGCCATAGCGCTCTTTGATCTCTTTGGTCGCTTTGATCCCTATCTTCTGCAATGCAGAGAGCTGACGCACGACAGCACTGACTGCCGCTGGCCAGGCGCGTGTCGTGTTGCTGCGTGTGGCCGTCATGGCCGAGGCAGACAATGACGTGGTGATGTCGGGCACGGACGCGGTGCCGCAAGGGGCGGCGGCCGGAGCCCCGGCGAAGACGGCCAGTGTAGTAGTGCCAGCCGCGGCGTCCAACGGCACGCCGTCGGGGGGCAAGGCGGACGCGCCTCCCGCGGGGACGGGCGATGCGGCCGGCAGTCTGGGGTACCCGATCGAGTGCCAGCGACGGGGGCTTCTGCCGACGGGATGCTGCTACGACGACCGGATGAAGCTGCACGCCAACGCAGACTTTGGGCCGGGGCCGCACCACCCGGAGGACCCGGCGCGCATCTCGGAGATCATGGGCGCGTTCAAGCGGGCCGGGCTGGTGTACACAGGATCGGAGGCGGAGCTGTTCAAGATCATCCGGCAGAGCCCGACGCGGTACATGTGGCGGATCCTGGCGCGCAACGCGAAGCCCGAGGAGATTCTGCTGGTGCACCACCCGCGGCACTTCCACTGGGTGCAGGACCTGTCGACGAAGCCGACGCACGAGCTGCGGGCGATCAGCAAGCTGATGGACGAGGGGCGGGACTCGCTGTACGTGGGCTCCATGACGTACGAGGCGGCGCTGCTGTCGGCGGGCGGCGCGATCGAGACGTGCAAGGCGGTGGTACGCGGCGACGTCAAGAACGCGTTTGCCGTGATCCGGCCGCCGGGCCACCACGCCGAGCACGACCAGCCCATGGGCTTCTGCCTGTTCAACAACGTGCCGATTGCGGTGCGCGTGTGCCAAAAAGAGTACCCGGAGACGTGCCGCAAGGTGCTGATCCTGGACTGGGACGTGCACCACGGCAACGGGATCCAAAACACGTTTTACGAGGACGCCAATGTGCTGTACATTTCGCTGCACGTTTACCTCGACGGGCAGTTTTACCCTGGCACGCCGACGAACCCGTCGACGCCCGACGGCAACATTGACAAGTGCGGCGCCGACGCGGGCCTCGGCCGCAACGTCAACATTGGCTGGGACGGCCAGGGCATGGGCGACGCCGAGTACATGGCGGCCTTTCAAAAGATTGTCCTGCCGATTGCGGGCGAGTTCAACCCGGACCTGGTGATCATCTCAGCGGGCTTTGACGCGGCGGCCGGCGACGAGCTCGGCGGCTGCTTCGTCACGCCGGCCTGCTACGCCCACATGACGCACATGCTCATGTCGCTGGCCGGCGGCCGCGTGGCCGTCTGTCTCGAGGGCGGCTACAACCTCAAGGCCATTTCAGCGTCGGCGCTGGCCGTGGCGCGCACGCTGATGGGCGAGCCGCCGCCGCAGTTTGAGGTGCCCAAGCTGGGCCGCGCGGCGGCGCGGCTGCTGGCGCGCGTGCAAGCCCACCAGGCGCCGTACTGGGCGTGCATGCGGCCGGGGGTCGTGGACGTGGCGGCGCTGCAGGCGCATGGCGGCGTGCGGCTGCACGACGTGGTGCGCGCGTACCAGCGGGAGCGGCTGTCGCTCAAGTACGGCATGTTCCCGCTCTTTGTGCAGCGCAACACCATTTACAAGACGTACGAGGACCAGGTGCTGGTGACGCGGGCGCTGTATGCGGCGACGCGGATCCTGCTAATCATCCATGATCCGTGAGTGGCCGCCAAGACGGCGTGGTGTGTGTTTGTGTTTGCTTTGCGCGCGTGACGCTGACCCCCCGCGAGACCGGAGATGGTCGGCCAGCCGGACGTGCTGGACAACTCGCTCGAGGCGCACAATGCGTGGATCGTAGGTTTTTTGCGTGTCGTTGTCACGACCACTTCCCCCACGCGTTCTCCTGCTCACTCTCACCCTGGCAGACCGACGGCGTGATGCCGCACATTGACTGGGCCATTGCGCACGGCTTCGGCATCATTGACATCAACGTGCCGTACTGTCAGCCGCAGCCCGAGGATAAGGAGCCGTTTGTGCCGCGCATGACCGAGGAGGCGATGCAGGGTCAGTTGCAGGAGCTCGTGTGCTACATCTGGGACAACTACCTGCAGATTTCCGACGCGGAACAGCAGATTTTCGTGCTGGGCGTCGGCCAGGCGTACCTGGGCGTCAAGATGCTGCTGGTGAACAGAGGTGCGTTGCTGTTGTTGTTGTTGTTGCTGTTGTTGTTGTTGTTGTTGTTGTCGTGCGGCTGTCTTTTCTGTTTGCCGTCACCTCCTGCTGACCTGCAGACTGCAAATCGCGCATCACCGGTGTCGTCAATTTTGTCAGCGGCAGCCTGCGCGCGGTCAAGAGCGACGGCGATCCCGACCTGACGCAGTGGTACAAGACGCACTCGCGCGTCTACGTCGGCAACGACCACGCCTGCTGGCAGACGGCCGAGTTCATCCGCAAGATCAACAAGCGCCGCTTTGGCGACGTGGTGCGCAGCCCCTACACCGGCCTCAGCCGCATGCTGCGTGAACATGCCACCGACGCCCACGAGTGGATCACCGAGCGTCTGCCCGACGAGCACGGCAACACGACCGAAGAGGAGAGCTAGTTGCCCCGGCCGGCCGTCGCCATTCGCGCCGACTCGGAGAGTTCGGCGAACTCGGGGCTCGTCTAAGGGAGGCTCTGCAAGAATAGACTGGACAGTCTCGTGGCTGTCAACCTGTATACCCTTATAGCCTGGGGTGGAGGCCAAACGGAATTAAATAAATAAATAAATAAATAATCGATTGACGCGCTTACAGATCTGTGTGCGCTAATTCCTAATTACATAATACGAGAGCTTGTGGGGCTCCCGGGTTCAAGGTTACCAAGGAAAAATTCTCGGAGAGAAACAAAAAAACCTATCGTGCGCCGAGTTTCTTGTGCCTGGAAGATACCCTCCGGCCGGGGTCTCCGTTGGGAAGAGTTGTAGCTGATTGGCCAGGAACGGAGTTGTTGGTGGTGCGTAACGGCTGCGCGGCGACTGCGCGCTGGTGGATGTTAGTAGCCTTCCTCTGCCTCCTTTTCGAGGCGCAAGGCGAGTCTGTATTCCTGTAGTCTACCGGTGGTAAGAAACCACCGGATGACCTTGGGACATAGTTCCGGGTCGTCCAGTGCGTCGTAGAGCTCCCGCCTTCCCCTCAAGGGGGGAAGTGCGCTTCTGTCGACTAACTCACAGTCCAGGATGATGTGGGCTGCTGTTTCCTGTACTTCGCTACCCGTTCCGCAGTCGCACCAGGGTAGCACGCCTGGCACGTTTCTTCCGGCCAGATATTGGCGCAGGCCGATGTGTCCAGATCTCACCTGTACGAGGCAGGATGCCTCGTGCTTCGTGAGCTGCTTCCAGACTTTCTTTGCTTTGCCCCAGGCCAGTCCCTTTCGGCGTCCTCTTTGGCCTTCTCCCTCTCTTTGCCGCAGTGCCTCCCATTCCTTTTTGGCCTTTACCTTGGCCGTCTCTTCCCCTGTCCACTCCTTCCACTCTTGCATGGGATCGGGCAGCTCGGCGGTTCTTGCTCTCCTGCCCCTCGTGTGCTGTGCCCCTCCGACCAACTTTTTCACTCTCTCCCAAATTTCCGGCCACGCGCCCCTTTCTTCTGTAGCTTTGGATCCGAAATTAGCCGCCCTTTTTGCCAGTACCAGGTTGAGCGGCATGCAGTTTGCTTCTGCCTCCAGGACTCTGATGGGTGTGGATCGGTAGGCGCCCGTTACCACGCGCAGGCACTTGTTTTGCTCTATGGCGAGCCTGGCCACCAGTCCCTTGCCTCTTCCCTGCTTCCCCTTCAGCGCGTTCTCTTTGGTCGTGAACGTGGAAGCAGCGTACGTTAGGACGCTCTGTATCACCGATACGTAGACCTCTCGTGAACGAAGCAGTGACGGGCCCCAAGTCTTCGCCGCTATTTTGGTTAGTGCGAATCTTTGGGTCTTCAGCTTCGTTATGAGGTGGTTTCGGTGCGCGGAGAAATTGAGCTTCCTGTCCAGATGTACCCCCAGGAATCTGGTTTCGTTCACAGGCGCGATGGCCTGGCTGCCGAGGGAAATGGTGTCTGCCGTTCCTGCACGGGTTTTCGAGAAGTGAATCAGTATGCTCTTCTCTGGTTCAAAGACCATCCCTCTTTTGGTTGCCCAGCTGCTGCAGATTTCCCAGCCCTTTTGCAGCGTCTCGCAGCAGTCCGACGTTCGTTTTCCTACTGCGACGAGGTTGGTGTCGTCCGCGAATCCGACTGTTCCACTCCCCTTTAGCTCTCGGAGTTTGTCGAAGAGGGGCGTCGTGAAGAGAATGAAGAGGAGGGGTGAGAGGGGTGAGCCCTGTGGTACGCCGGCCGGGGCTGCCATGGGGCCAGACTCCCAGTCGTCGAACGCCAGCGTTGCCTCCCTTCCCTCCAGGAACGATGCCACCCACCTGACCATCCATCGTGGCCATCCTTGATCTTCGAGTGTGCTGATCAGCCACCCATGGTGGACGCGGTCGAACGCACCTTTCAGATCGAGTTGTAGCATTGAGCAATTCAGGCGTTTGGCCCATGCCGCTCTGACAGTTTCTGTCACAAATCGTGCTGCCAGCTCGGTTGACCGTCCTGTTCTGTTGCCCATCTGTTCCGGAGGGAGGACACCCTGTTCCTCGGCCATTTCGGTCATCTTTGCGGCCATGATTGTCTCGATAACCTTGCCTGTGCAACTAAGCAGGGATATTGGCCTCCAGCCACCAGGCTTCTTGAGCTGGGTTGGCGTCTTTCCCGGCTTTCTCAGCACCACCACTCGGGCCCCCTTGTATGTCTTCGGGTAGTGCCCGAGGGCCAAACTTGCAGTGGCTATTCTCCGGATGGCCTCCGCCAGGGGTTTTCCGCACGCTTGCAGAAATCCACTTGGGATGCCATCTTTTCCAGGCGCCTTCCATGGCCGTGGTTTCCTTATGGCCCGCTCAACTTCTTCCAGCGTGATTGATGGTGCCTCTGCCCTGAGCCACCCTTGCTTGGAGGCGGGGCGCGGTGACTCGCCTGGTTCCGTGTTCGGGAAGAACCGCTCTGCCAGGGCGGCCGCTTTCTCCTCTTTGGTCCGGGCTGTCGAACCGTCGCTCTCGCGGGTCAGCTCCGGGATCTGTGGCCTCTCGGTCGGGACGTGGCTGCTTTTCCTTCCCCAGGATGCTAACTTCCAGAGAAGTTTCCCATCCTGTGTGCTGCTTGCCACGGTTTCCCTCCAGAGTCTGGTGCCTTCCGCCCTCAGCGTTGCCTTCTGCTGCTGTTGGGCGCGTCGGAGTTCCTCGGCCGTGTCCTCGGTTTCGTGCCGTCTGTGGGTCCTTTCGGCTGCGCGCAGTTCTCTTGTGGACTGGACTGTCTTGTAGGTCCAGAAGGGTCCATGTCGCCGTCCATTTCCTGGCTTGGATGTGGGAACCGTGGCCTCTTGGATCGCCGCGAGCTGTTTCGCGAGTTGTTCGGCCGCTTCGTCCAGTGCTTCTGGCGTTGTCGCCCATCCCACTTCGATTGCCGCCGCCCGTCCGCTCACTTCCTCAGGGTCCATAAGCTGCCAGCTCGGCCTCGGCTTCTTCTCTTCGGTCGGCGCACCCTCCAGCCACACCGTTATTGCCTGGGGCCTGTGGTCGGAGCCTGACCATTCCCATGTCCCCTCGAAGCGTCTCCGATGGTCCCCTGCGCTCCAGATGAGGTCAATCGTGGAGGGCCTTGCCCCTTCGCGGGACCATGTCGGCTCGCCTGGTGTCGTCACCAGGTCCAGTTCCCATTTTTCCGCCAGCCCTAATAGAGTTTCAGCACCTGTGCTGTGTCGGTCTTCGCCGCTCCACATGGGATGGTGGAGGTTGAAATCTCCGGCGACGATGGCGTTTTCAGGGCGGTCCCAGCTGGTCATTGCGGTCAGCGGTGTCTGCCAGCCTCGGCAATACCCCGGTGAATAGACGGAGTAAACGTCAAGGCCTTTGATCCTGATGCCGACCACGTCTTCCTCCTCCTTGGTCGGTCGCCATGTCGTTCTGTCCCACCTCTTATTCACCCAGACAGCCACTCTTCCCCCTCCATATACCTTCCAGAATTTGCTCCTCGCTCCTCCGCCCAGCGTGTCCTTCACGTTGTACTTCCTGGGGACTTCCTGCCCCAGGATGACGTCCACCGAGTCGTCCTCCAACGCCTCCACTGCACATGGGTGCCGTTTCCTCATGTTCCAGGTAACGATGCGCAGCTTGGTCATTGGGAAGCAGCGGGGGGGGTTTCGCTAATTTTTTCGATCGCGGCTACCGCCTTGGTCGTCAGCCGTCTCTCCTCCGGCTTCCGCAGTTTGCGCACGCCTGCAGCCTCTTTTGCCACTGGGAGCGCTGCGGTCCTCTTCCGGTTCGTCGATAGCCGTGGCGGGGCTGCGACCGTTACTGTCGCAGTAGTTCCTGCCGCGTCTACCATTTCCACATCGGCCTTTCCCTCTTCCACTGTCTTTTCACCGGCATCACTGAGTGCCGCCACACTTTCGCTCGCCGCACGCGCCTCGCCAGCAGTATCGGTTGCCTCGGTCTCCCCTGGGGTTTCCGCTGCCTGGGGTGGTGCCTCCGCGTGTGGCTGCTCCTCTACCTCCATCCTCTCGCCCTCCTCGCGCACCGCCACGGGCGTGGCTGAGTTGTAGTGCCGGGGGCGGTCGCGGAATGTGCGGCTGGCGGCTTGCCGATGCTTCTGTGCCACCGGGCACAGCTCCTTAGCCAGAGCAGGGTGCGCGCCTTTGCAGTTAGCACAGCGCACACGAGTGCATTTCTCCTGGTGTTTCTTGTCGCCGCACTGATTGCACTTCGAACCCAGACGACAGTGGCGGGCCATGTGGCCCCAGCCCCAACAGTTGAAACACTGAGTCACTCTGCTTCCCTCGCAGAATGGCTCGCAACGGAAAACTTCGCTTCCCACGCGGACGCCGTCGCTCGTCATCTTCCGCGCCCGCTCTATGCTCGGGACCCTGCAGAGGATGGTTCCAAATCCTGTTTTCCCCGTCTTTTTGGTGTAGTGCAGCGGGTTGCACTGTGCCGAGATCTCCTCGTCGGCCTTCTCCAGAACCGCGTTGGGGATGCCTTTAACAAGCACCCAAACGGAATTCAATCTGCTATCCAGATGTGTAGAGAAGGTTACCACGTGACCGTGCGACAACGGCTGCATGCACTTTGTCTCACGTGATCGTGAGAGAAGGCGGTGAGAAAGGGTCCTTTTTCGCCGGCTCGTCGCGTTGGACGCGATTTCGGTCGGCCTTCAGCTCGACAGTTGACGGCTCCCCTACATCACATTTTCCGACAGACGAATCCATGGTATAGGCCCCACGGATGGTCGTCTAACATAGCACATTATGGATCGAGACAGGGGCAACGCCCGTCGGTGCGTGCTCTCCGCGTGTACATGCTTCGACTCGACCGGCTGACGAGACAGATACGACGAGGGCGAAGTGACCCGGTACGGCGCCGGCGAGTCGTGGCGGCCGACGGCGCGCGATAGGTCGCCGCGCCGTGACCGCAGCCCGCCCCGCGAGCGCGACCGGATGCGCGAGTGGGACAACCGTGACTCCCGCGACAACCGCAACAATCGTGACAGCCGTGACAGAGACCGCGACTGGGACCGTGACAGAGACCGTGATCGAGATCTACGAGACCGTGACCGCGACCGAGACCGCGACCGCGACCGCGACCGCGAAAGGGACCGCAACCGGGGCCGCGACGACCGCCGTCCCTCGCCGCCCCCGGGCAGCGACAGCTACGTGCCGGGCAGCCGCGATCCGTCGGGACCGCCACGCCGGCCGCGCTCCCGCAGCATTGACCGCTACCGGACAGGGCGTATCGGCGACGACCGGCCACGTGATGCGCCACTCGGTGCTGGCGGCCCCGGAAACGGCAACGGCAACGGCAACAGCAACAATGGGCCCATGAACGGCCCCGGCCCCGGCGGCGAACGCTGGCGGCCAGTGCCGCCACCGCTGCTCGCGCGCGACCGCAGCCCCGGCGGTGCATCCCTCGCGAGCGGGGGCCGCCCGATGGGCCAATCGCCGCGCCGTAGTCCGGTGCCCCGGCGGTCGTCGCCGCGGCAGCCCTCACCACTACCCCGCTGGGGAGGTGCCGACGACCGGGACCGGGGCGGCCGGTCGCCTCGGCGCTCGCCACGGCGCTCGCCACGGCGCGACCTGGCGATGCGCGACGTGCGGTACGGCGTGTTCTCTCTCTCTCTTACGCTTCTTTAGACACTAACTCCCCGTGGCAGGCGCCGATCCCGCACACCCGACCGCCCGCCGCTGCGCGCCCGTTCTCCCCCCATGGGCCGCTACCGCGCCCGCTCACGCACCCCCGATGAGTACCGCGGTAGCCCCGGCTTCGGGCGCCACCCGCCGTCGCGCCCGGCATCCCGCCCCCTGTCGCCCCGGCCCAGCCCTGCCCCCAGCACCCTGGGCCGGCTGGACGTCCGCTCGCGCCAGCCCTCGTCGGCACCACGCTCGCCGCCGGCCCCGCAGCCGCCGTCGGTCCTCCAGACGCCCGCGGGCTCGTCCATGCGGTCACCGCCACGCGGACCCGCCGCCCAGCGAGGACCTCCGTTGGCGCCACAGTCGGCGCGCAAGCTAGGCCCTAGCGGGCTAGGCTCTGTGCCCTCGACGCCGCTGGGCGCGCCGCGCAGTCTGTTGGGCTATGGCGGCCGGGACGTGTCGCCGTCAACGCCGGCTGGAACGGCGACGGGAACGACACCGGCAGCCCCAGCAGCAGGACTGTCGGCGCCGCCGTCTGGCCCGCGGGGCTACGGCGGCATGCGCAACAACAGCAACAGCAACCTGAGCGAGCGGCGCGGGAGTATGAGCAGCGGCGGCGGCGGTGTAGGGCCCTTTACGCCGCGCGGCAGCCGCGGCAGCATTCCAACAGGGCCCCGGGCCACGTCCAACAGCGGCCCATCAGGCGGTAGCCATGCAGCGGCAGCGGTCGTATCAGAGGCAGGCGGTCCGTCTGCCGTCGTCGCCGCCGCCGCCCCAGTCGGTGGTCCTGCTGCAGTCGGCAACACCCCTGGCGGTCGGCCATTCAACCCGCCCACCGGGCCCGCGGCCCAGGGCGGCAGCAACACAGGCGCTGCGGCCGGCAGCGCCAACACGGTCAGCGCAAGCGCCGGCATAGCCGCCAACATGGCCATCAACGGCAGCAGCGCAGCCTCGCTGGCGCAGCAGCTCATGGCCAGCATGCCGGTGCTGGTGGCGGGCGGACGTCTGGATAGCCAGCTGCCGCTGCCGCGCAGCGGTGGCGTCGTGCGGGAGCTGGAGGCGCACCACCGGCGGTTGCGCGAAGACGAGGAGCGATTACGCGTGGAGCTGGAGACGGGCCAGGAACGGCTGCGGCGACAGCTACGGGCATGGGATCGCATGGACCGTGACGGGCGGTCGTTTGAGCTCAAGAGTGACCTCAGCGAGAAGAGTCTCAAGACGATTGCCGGCGAGGGCGTCGGCGGCGCCGCGTTTTGAGCCGTGACGCAGCGGACGGACCAGTGAGGTCACAGGGGGAGACAGACTGGACCGAGAGGTGTAAATAGCGCCCGTTTTTTTTATCTCTCCCAGACAGTGGTTTTCCCATGACAATACCCATCCATCGCACACGTCCAGCATCCATAAAAAAAGGGCCCACGCGCTGCAACCATGTCGGGCGAGCGATCCCCCGAATTCATAACCGCCCTGGCTCGGGGCTGCCGGGCCCTGCAGTCCCTGCTGGGGAGCGTCGTGGACAAGGGCAGAGCCCTCATCTGGCAGGCGGGGATCGCATCCCCGGACCTGTTTGAGACAATGGCCGCGCATGCCGAGCGGCTGGCGGGCGCGGTGGGGGCGGTCGCGGCGCAGTACGAATGCTGGGAGCGTGGCGACCGAGTCCCCCTGGCGCTCGACCGGCACCGGGAATTGACGTTCCATGCGCTGGTCGAAGGACTGGTGTTCCCCGGCGGAACCGACTGCACGGCCTATCTGCCGCTACAGAACGCGCTGCGGCCCTCGAGCGAGGAGCTACAAGTTGCCCTCTAGAGCTGCCAGAACGGCGAATGGCTGTCGCCGGGAGAGGCGCGGGCACTCGTAGACGCCGCGTCCGACTGTCTCGGGGACGTCCTGAACCTGTTCAGTAACATGTTTTGAGGACTTGGTAAGGCAAAAAATCAGAAAGAGCGTGGAAGAGGGGAATCTTCAAGAATATCTTTGTTTCCATGTTTCAAAAACGGACTAAATTCAAAGAACTCTCAAATCTTCGAAACAACGGTGATTAATTTGATAAACCAACTTTTCATTAACGTGGTTGATAAGCGAGCGACGCAGATAAGCGAGCGACGCACTTTCCAATGAAATAAAAAATCTTACCTTTAACACAACATTTTTTCACAACAACACATGGAGTCTTCGTCTGCTGAAAGTAGGCTTATTATAGCTATCGAGGCAATTCAAAAAGACCAAAAATTATCTGTACGGGCTGCCGCAAAAGCTTATAATATACCAGAAGCAACTCTTCGACACAGAATAAACGGCCGACGCGCTCGACAAGACACCCGCGCCAATTCTTCGAAATTAAAAGAGCTAGAAGAGAAGGCTCTTCTCCAATACATTCTCGACTTAGATGCGCGAGGATTTCCGCCCAGGTTGGCGGACGTGGAAGATATGGCCAATGTTTTGCTTGCAGAGCGCGACGCGAGACGCGTCGGAAAGCGCTGGGCATCCAACTTTGTTAAGCGACAACCAGACCTCCAGACGCGTTTTAATCGTCCCTACGACTACCAGAGAGCCCTCTGCGAAGATCCTGAAAAAATCAGAGCGTGGTTCGCGCTGGTGCAGAATCTACGCGCCAAGTACGGCATCGCCGATGCAGACCTGTACAACTTTGACGAGACTGGCTTTGCAATCGGCATTATCACCCCATCTATGGTCGTGACGCGCGCCGAACGACATGGAAAAGCAAAGACAGTTCGCCAACGCCAATTTTCAGTGCCATTGACCAGTTTGCCAAGGGTGCGCAAGCGATGATGCACTCCTACGCCTTATTAGCGGCCGAGGTTCGAACGCTTTAACAAGCAAATGCGGCACTAAGCAAACGCCGGAGAGCTAAGAAGACACGTGTACGGCTTGGAGGATCTCTTACAGTACAGGAAGGGCATGATTTTCTGGATGAGAAGGACGTGCAGGAGCAAATACAGCAGGAAACGCGGGCGAGTAGTGGTCGGCAGAGGAGGGCTGAGCCGGGCGGACGGCGCTGTGGTTCTTGCGGCGAGAGAGGACACAATGCGCGCACTTGTCAGAAGGAAGTAGAAATGTCTGATGTACACAGTTTAGAGTAATTTGAATTGATTTCACTTGTTGTGGTTGTGTAATTGAGCTTTTTGTTATGGGGGATGTGGGAAGTGCGTCGCTCGCTTATCTGCGTCGCTCGCTTATCAACCACGTTAACTATAGTTAGTTATTCTTTTCATTGTAGCTATTCGTTTCATTGTAGCTTTCCTTCCATTATAGTTGTAGCGTCACATGCTTGTTTGGTTTATCTGATCCGGTTTCTCTATTCCTTGACAATAGACTTAGTTCCCCTCTATCATCGCACTTCCGCATCAAGTCCGTTCATCTTCTGCTTGTCTCGCCGACTATCTGAGCTACGAGTGACGTGATTCCCGCCGTTTCCGCGGCTAGTTATGACGATATTGCCAGGCACACAAACAAAATGGCTCAAGCTCTGTTGGTATTTTTTGGATTTACATAATTTTCAGTCTGCTGTCCGTAGTGCTCGAGGCACTTTCCCCAAGAACGATCACATGTGCGCACGCATTCGGCTGCCATGCATCTAGTTCTTGGCCGCGTCGACCTTGGCGATCTTGGCGATCAGGTCGACGACACGGCGGGAGTAGCCCCACTCGTTGTCGTACCAGCTGACCAGCTTGACAAAGTGAGGGTTCAGCGAGATGC
Source organism: Leptographium flavum (assembly GCA_963580335.1). Classification (NCBI taxonomy): domain Eukaryota; kingdom Fungi; phylum Ascomycota; class Sordariomycetes; order Ophiostomatales; family Ophiostomataceae; genus Leptographium; species Leptographium flavum. Next base: position 458,548 of record OY756932.1, on the reverse strand, counting down.
CGGCCTTGGCGTCAAAGATGGACGAGTTGTTGTTGCCGTTCAGGTCCGACGAGACAACGTCGTCCTCGGTGTAGCCGAGAACGCCTGCGAGGGTGTTAGCAGAATAGTCAGAAAGAGGCAGGACAATGCAGGGCAAAATAAAAACACGCACCCTTGAGCGGGCCCTCGGACGCCGCCTTGATGGCAGCCTTGATCTCGTCGTAGGTGGCGGCCTTCTCCAGGCGGACCGTCAGGTCGACGACGGACACGTTGGCAGTGGGCACACGCAGCGACATGCCAGTGAGCTTGCCGTTCAGTTCCGGGATGACCTTGCCAACAGCCTTGGCAGCACCGGTGCTGCTGGGGATAATGTTCTGGGCGGCGCCGCGGCCACCCCGCCAGTCCTTGGCCGAGGGGCCGTCGACCGTCTTCTGGGTGGCGGTGTAGGAGTGGACCGTGGTCATGAGGCCCTCAATGATGCCAAACTGGTCGTTGATCACCTTGGCCAGGGGGGCCAGGCAGTTGGTGGTGCACGAGGCGTTGGAGATGACGTTGGCGCTGCCATCGTACTTGTCCTCGTTGACGCCCACAACGTACATCGGGGCATCGGCCGACGGGGCGGAGATGATGACCTTCTTGGCGCCACCCTGGAGATGGGCAGAGGCCTTGGCGGTCGTGGTAAAGACACCGGTCGACTCAACGACGTACTCGGCGCCCGTCTCCTTCCACGGGATGTTGGCGGGGTCGCGCTCCTGGTAGAACTTGATGACGTGGCCGTCAACGACCAGGTTGGAGCCGTCGACCTTGACCTCGCCCTTGTAGACACCGTGGGTCGAGTCGTACTTGAGCATGTAGGCCTGGACGGTTAGAATAGGTGCACTGGGAGCGGGCCACGATTGGACACGGAGCAACGTACAGCGTAGTGCGGCTCAATGAAGGGGTCGTTGACGGCGACGACGTCGACCTCGCCGTGCTCGAGCGAGTTGCGGAGCACGATACGGCCAATGCGGCCAAATCCGTTGATGCCAGCCTTGATCGCCATGTTGACTTTTGGGAGTGGTTAGTTCAGAGATTTAAGAGATTAGAGAAGAGGGCAGGGAACAGGGAAAGCGAGGGGCAGAGAGCGCGAGGGGCCCCGTCGGGTATATATGCATGACGTCCTGGACAACCGGGTGCAAACGGCCCAATACACGAAAACGGGAACAGGGAGTAGAGGAGTAAGGACCAAGCGGTGGGGTGTATCCACGGGTAGAAGGAGAGGAGCCGAACAGCGCGGCAAAGAATCAGGCTGGCCGACTAGCATGCCGTGGTGGCTTTTGGGCCTCTGGTGGCCTCTGGTGGCTGCCGCTGGCTGGAGCTTCGGCTGCTAGGGGGTGGTTCGAGAACCTCGGGACTCAGCTCGCGGGCTCACGGGTGCCTCCGGACGGAATAGCCGCGAAAAATCAGGCTAGGCGTGCCCAGCGTCGGTTAAGAGAAAGGCTGAGGGTGGAAACGGAGCAAGATGAGGGGGGAAGGGAAGAAACAGTCCTGGGGGAACCGGGGAGCTGGGGAAGTGGATATAGGTGGATATGATTGGCATGCGGGCGGCGAAGCAGTGGATGGCCGTGGGCGAAGCAGAAGTGAGGCCAAGATGCGCGGATCGTGAGAGCGATGACATGGCGACGAAAAAACGAGAAAGGCGAAAGCGAAAAGTGAAAAGATCAATGGCGGGGTAATTTGGCAGCACCGGCAGAGCTGTACACGAATAAAACAAAGGGAAAAAGCAAAGAATGCACAACGCAAAGCAAACAAAGAGCAAGCTAAAGCCCAAGTCTTACCTAAAGGTTGTAAAAGGTGGTGGTTGTTGGGTGGATGATTGCTGCGAGAGCTGATGCTGTGTCGAGGGGAAGAAGAGGGAGTAATGTGCTGAAGATGTAGGAGAAGAAAGAGAGGAAGGCAGGAGCGATGACGGTGGCATGAGGGTCATGAATAAAATATACTCCTACACGGCCGTCTGGATGGTGGGGTCCTGCCTGCTGGGCACAAGCTAGCAAAGCTGGGTTGGAGGGGCAATTTGTCTCATTTCTCATCACTTGGCGTGTTCTTGGGCTCATCTGGCAGTGCATCTGCTGGAATAGGCTGCTTTCTGGGGCCTTATTGTCTCATCCCGTGCGTGGCATCGGCCTGCGTCTGGCCAGCCGGGCGCAGCGTCCAGCGGTCGCCGCCAGGATTAATTTCCCCCCCACGTCCAAGACGGCCGTCGTACGGTATTCGCTACGATGTCGCTACGATTACGAGCTGCGGCAAAGTTGCGCAGCAAAGCAACGAGCAATAGAGCGAGCAAATCTGCACGGAAAAGCTGCCGTTTCCCGCTCGCCGTAGTCCGATGGCAGCTCTAGCCCAGCGTCCTTTGGGGACGCCGCCCTGGGAATAATCACGCAGACCAGGAGCTACCGCTTCGCGGATGGAGACGCTGAAAATACGCTCCCAACGGTTGGCTGGCTGCTGCGTAGAGGAGGAGCTTTTTTGGTGCGCTTTTTTTGGAGCTTTTTGAGCTTGCAGCTTTAGGGGCAGACGCGTCGCTTAGCCCATGTAGCTATATGTCCCTCGTCTCGTTGGCCGTAGGTCATGTCTCCCACTGTGACTGTCCAGCCGCGAGATGTGACGCCGCTGCAAAAGCCGCAAAAGGCACAAAAGCCGCAACGAGGCCAAAACATGCCGAGAACCGCCGGCCAGCTTACCGCCGCCGTTAGCAGTGTTGGCTGTTGACGTGTTCCTGCAAACTGACTCACAGAGCCCTGCACGGCCCAGGGGTCGCCAGGCGGTGGGCAGTGCTGCGCTCCGCTGTCGCACCACCAACACGTGCTGGCCGGTGTCGCCTCATCGTCTCGGACGTCCAAGCTCTCCGGGCGCTCCTCGGCGGTAGACGGCGTCTACGGATCCCGCCATACGCTCCGCTGTACGATACATGGAATTTCTACTCTCTCCTGTCTCTATTCATCTCCTTCTATCCTCTTCTCTGTGCTTCTCTCCGCCGGCTTGTGGAATAACCCGCGTTTTACGTTACGCTTATGCGTTGGCGGATTTCGCCCAAAGAGGAAGCAAGCTTGCCCAGCTATGTTACCCCTCTTCCACGGCCTCCGGCGGGCGGATTCCAGTCTGCGCAGTCGCAGCCTTCCCCTCCTTTGCTTGCGCTATGCATGGCTGCCTGCCTTGCTGACAGCGGGGCCTCTTTGCAAACTCTTTCACTGAACGCGGACCCCCGGCATTCAGCACTCCGGACCCCCTCAATTGCCCTTATCGGCGCGGACCAGCTGCAACCCCACACGCCAGCTGATAAGGCTGCGAGCTAGTTTGCCACGCCTTGCGATATTTCCAGAGGCTGCCTTTGTTCACGACTGCTTCATTCACAGTCTCCCCTGCACCCTGCACAATACACCATGTCTCACATGCACTCACACGATGGCGGCATTACGATGCACGCCGGCCACGAAGGCGGCTTCTCCGTTGTGGAGCACGGCCATAGCCACGAGGTCCTTGGCGGACCGGGCAGCTTTCTGGCCCGCGAGATGCCCATTGTCGAGGGCCGCAACTGGGAGGACCGCGCCTTTACGATTGGTATTGGAGGGTGGGTGCTGCTTCGCGTGTTCCCCCTGACCGACCCGCTGCAACGGCCCCACTGACCGCCAGCCCCGTCGGCTCCGGCAAAACGGCCCTCATGCTGGCCCTCTGCCTCGCTCTGCGCGACCGCTACTCGCTGGCCGCTGTGACCAATGATATCTTTACACGCGAGGACGCCGAGTTCCTCACCCGCAACAAGGCCCTGCCCGCCGAGCGTATCCGCGCCATTGAGACCGGCGGCTGCCCCCACGCTGCCGTTCGCGAGGATATTAGCACCAACCTGGCCGCCCTCGAGGACATGCAGGCCGCCTTCAATGCCGACCTGCTGCTGATCGAGTCGGGCGGCGACAACCTGGCGGCCAACTACAGCCGTGAGCTGGCCGACTACATCATCTACGTCATTGACGTCAGTGGCGGCGACAAGATTCCCCGCAAGGGCGGCCCGGGCATCACCCAGAGCGATCTGCTCGTCGTCAACAAGACCGACCTGGCCGAGGCCGTCGGCGCCGACCTCGGTGTCATGGAGCGTGACGCTCGCAAGATGCGCGAGGGCGGCCCCACCGTCTTTGCCCAGGTCAAAAAGGGCGTTGCTGTCGACCACATTATCAACCTCGTCCTCAGCGCCTGGCGGTCCAGTGGCGCCGAGCTCGTCGTCAAGCGACACGGCGGCCCGCGGCCGACCGAGGGCCTGGACACTCTGTGATGGGGCGAGACAAACCAGAAAACAAATCGAGAAAAAAAAAGCGAGCCTTGTTCCGCAATACGAACAAGATAAAATGGATCGTAATCATGCAGCACCTGTGACCCGTGATACCTATTGCTCCGTTTCCCGAATGGTCCCGCTCCCAGTCTAATCTTTTTTTTCCCCGCCGCTCAGTCCATGTCCTCGTCCATTGGCTCGTCAGCTGGCTCTGTCGGCTCCTCCGCCGCTTGCGCCGCCGGCAGAGCCCATTCCTGGAACGGCGTCGACGGCCGAGGCCACACGCGCTTGTACAAGCTCACGCCGATGCTGTCCTGCGGGTTGATGCGCCCGTCAAACGTCGCCTTGAAGTAGCCGTGCGTGCCCAGGCTCTCCTTAATGAAGCCGCTGCGCCCACGCTTCGTCCACAGCGGCAGCGCCTTGAACCACTCCACGTCCTCGCAGTTGAAAAACATGTAACGGATCGTCACCACCTTCTTGTGGATGTGGAACGGATGGCCCGTCAGAACCACCCGCTTGGCCACCACCCGCGCCGTCGACGGCGCCAGCGACGTGCCCGTGCCCGCCAGCCGCAGCGTCGGCGCCGGCGCGATGCCCGGCAGCAGCGGCACCGTGCTGCCCTTGATGCGTTTGAAAAACAGCGTCGGCACCGAGCCCCACGTCACTGGCCCGACAAAGCTCGCCACGCCCGACTGGCCCGGGTGCATGTACCGGCAAAACTTGTGCACGTCGTTGGGCGTGTTGCCGCCCTGCGAGAACAGCGGCTTGACCACAAACCGCCGCGGGCCGCACTGCACCACCAGCTCCTCCTTGGACTTGATGGAGTACGGGTGATCCGCGCTCAGGTTCATCAAGAAGTTGACCACCGTCTTCTTGTTCTCGTGCCGCAGCAGCGAGAACGCCGCCAACGGCCGGCTCGCGCTGTACGCCGCCCGCACCGCCTCCGGGATCACCCCCTTGGCCAGGTGCACCGCTACCCGCGTGCCCGGCGACACGCCGCCCGCCAGCGCCTCGCGCGCCGCCCGGATCCGTGACGCCCGGTAGTCGGGGATCTGCAGCAGCCGCCGCCAGTCCTCCGGCTCGTGTGGACGATCCTCCTTAGCGTTCCACGGGCTCTCTCGCAGGCTCTTCAGACCCCGGTACCGCGCCAGCCGCTCGCGCGCCAGCACGGACGAGTGCAGCTCAATCTCGTCGGGGAACTCCAAGTCGTCCTCTGCGTCGTTCCGCTTCTGCTGCCGGTACAGCGCCAGCTGCTCCGCCTCCTGCTCGTCGTTTTGCTCCACGTATGCCTCCGACTGCGGGTACTCGGACGGGCCCGCGCCCTCCGTCTGCGTATCCTGCGCTAAACCCACCATGCCGTCGGCCGGATCCGCCTTTTCTGTCGCATTGTCCACATCCTGGTTTTCCTCATCGTCGTCGTCCTCGCCGGACTCAGACGTAACGTCATCCAGAATCCACGCCGACTGGTAGTCTGATGTACCCTTTGGCAGCCTCTTCGCTGGCCGCATCTCGTCGTAGTCGTCGTGGAAATAGTGGTGGTCATCCAGCAACACGCCCTTAGACGCAGCCAACGACTGAGACTCCATGTCTTCCTCTTCCACGTCCTCCTCCTCCTCGAGGATCGTGCTCTCCGGAGCAAGCTCCTCCAAGTCGTCGCGGTCTTCTGTCGGCTCGGCCAACACGGTCTCCCAGGCCCCGTCCTGGCCATCGACCGCCATGTCATCCGTGCTAGACTTTGGCTTCCGTACTGCGAGGGGCGCGGCCGTAATCTTGTCAATCTGGAACGAGCCCCAGTCGCCAATCTGAAAGAGTCGGTCTGCACTGAGACCCTTGCCACGCACCACGCCCGTCACCACGGCAGCGGCATCGTCCTCTGACGTGCCAAACTGGACGTCTTCGACCAGCATCCAGCTGCGCTCTTCGCGCCAGTGGATGCCCTTAGGCGATGCGCTGCACAGCGTCCGCATCAGGTTGGAGCATTCCTGCCGGCTCTCGAGACTGAACAACTTGTCCTGGTCCGGGTGGAAGTGCCGCATAAACGACTTGAGGGACTCTAGCACGGATGTGCGCTGCTTGGTCGATTCCAGACTGCCGAGGCCTTGCACTGCCGTGAACAAGGTCGACAGGCCTTGGCTCTCCACGCTGCGCAGGATCAACTCGCCGCGCTCGTCAACCTCCTCGGCCGCAGAGAGGATAAAGACCACAAAGTCGGCAACCCGCGCAGCGTCGAGACAGGCAATGACGTCGCGGTCAGGCGGCACCACAATGTACTGCAGCTGCTGCTTGAAGCGCTCGACTAGGACCCGAACGGCGCCCGCCGCGACGTCCACGTCAATGTCGAGGCTGGCATTGAGCGCCCGCACAGCGTCCGCCGCATCGCAGCCGTTGCACAGTGGAATCACTGCCACATTGCGCGGGGCGCCATCGCGGCTGGCAAAGATGGAGGCATCGAGACGCTGCTCCTTTTGTTTCTCCAGTTGGCGCTGGCGGTTCTGGTTGCGGCGGTCAAGTTTCGACAAAACTTGCTGGTGCTGGGACTTTGGTTTCTCGTCCAGGGTTTTGCCTGTATTTTTTGCGCACATGTTAGTCGTGTTCTCCAGAAATCGATAAATCGCCCAATATGGGCACCAACCTTTGCGATTCCGTCCTTTGCCTCCTTTGAAAGGCTTGTGGCCGACTTTCGTCGTCGACTTATGGCTATGCTCAGCCATCTTCGACGGCGGGTTAGCGACACACTTCAGTGTTGAATGGTTGTCGAGAACGGTTGACGGCACTTTGCCTATTTATTTGCGGCAGAATTTTTGATTTTTCTACTCGAAAGTTGTGAGGGGTTGCTGTAATTGGGTTTCGATAAGAGCTGATAAGGAGATAAGAATTTAGTGTATATCGATAAGAATTTTTTTTGATCCATCTCGTCGCCGAATTTGTTTTCGCTTTCTCCACACGACTACCGACACAATGGAAGACACAACGACAACGGCGCAAGAGCGCCCGCAAAAGAGAAAGATGACCGGACTAGGCTCAGAATCAAAATCTGGGGCGGGTGCCATGGTGCAGCACAAGAATGGCGCAAAACGGGTCGACGATCTGCGGCTATCGCTGCGCTCCAAAGACGAGCAGGAGCGGATACGGAGACACAAGGCGGCGCAGAAGCAGTACGGACGTGGCAAGCAGATATACCTGAATGCCGTCCAAGACAAGAAACTAAAGCGGACGTTGGGAAACCTGGAGAACCGTTTCCAAAGGGCGGCCGACCAGGCCAAGGACGCCGAGGTGCTCTTGGAAAACGCGAGCGGCTTTCTGGAGGCCGAGACAGACCTGGAGCGGACATACAAGGTGCGACAGGATGAGATCACCAAGGATGCGCCCATTGCGGTAGCGCAGAAGCGCTTCGATCTCAAACTGGACCAACTAGGGCCGTACCTGTGCGAGTTCACCCGGACAGGTCGTGAGCTGCTGCTGGCCGGCCGCAAGGGACACGTCGCCACGATGGACTGGCGCGAGGGCAAGCTGGGCTGCGAGCTGCAGCTGGGCGAGACCATCCGTGACATTCGGTGGCTGCACAACAACCAGTACTTTGCCGTAGCGCAGAAAAAGTACGTGTACATTTACGACCGCAACGGCGTCGAGCTGCACTGCTTGCGCAAGCACATTGAGGTCTCCCACATGGAATTCCTGCCCTACCACTTTCTTCTGTCGACGATTGTAAGTTTATACGACCTGTCTGTCTGGAGCGTGCCGTTCTAACCCGCTGCAGAGCCTCTCTGGGCAGCTCAAGTACCAAGATGTCACCACCGGCAAACTCGTTTCCGAAATCCACACCAAGACCGGTCAGCCCTGCTCGTTTACGCAAAACCCGTACAATGCGATCCTGCATGCCGGCCACCAGAACGGCACGGTCACACTGTGGTCGCCAAACTCGTCCGAGCCGCTGGTCAAGCTGCTGGCGCACAAGGGACCGGTGCGGGCTCTGGGGATCGACCGCGAGGGCCGCTACATGGTGTCGGCCGGGCAAGACTCACGGATGGCCGTGTGGGACATTCGAATGTTCAAGGGCGAGGTCAACAGCTACTACGTCCATCACCCTGCGGCTTCGATCGCTGTCTCGGACGCGGGCGTGGTCGCCGTCGGGCATGCTACACGCACGACCTTGTGGAAGGGCATCCTCACGGCACCGACAGAGGAGCGAGTTCTGCCGTACATGAAATGGGGCGGCGACGGCAAGATGATTGAGCGGGTGCGGTTCTGTCCCTTTGAAGATGTTCTGGGCGTCAGCCACAATGCGGGCTTCTCGTCGCTCATCGTGCCGGGAGCGGGCGAGGCCAACTTTGACGCGCTCGAAGTGAACCCGTACGAGACGCCCAAGCAGCGACAGGAGGCAGAGGTGAAGGGCCTGTTGAACAAACTGCAGCCGGAGATGATTGCGCTGGACCCCAACTTCATAGGCAAGCTGGACCAGCGGTCGGACGAGCAGCGGCGGGCGGACAAGGACCTGGATGCGGCGCCGGTGGACATTGCGGACGAGATCCGCAACCGGATGCGCGGCAAGAACACGGCGCTGAAAAAGTATCTGCGCAAGCAGCGCAAGAAGAACATTATCGACGAGAAGCGCATGAAGGTGGACGAGATCTGGAAGGAGCAGCAGAAGCGCAAGAAGGAAAAGTACGAAGCGTCCAAGGAGGATCTGGGACCGGCGCTGGGGCGGTTTGCACGCAAGGAATAGTTTTTGTATATCATCCTTGGACATTGCAGTACGAGGCGCGCAAGAGAAGAAGACCAAATCTGTATTATACCCAAGATCTTGCATTGGCTGGATGTCTTCGGCTGTGGGGGCGCTGAAACGGAAACTTTAGTGGACTGACCCGGGAAAACGCCCCTGAAAGGATGGGTCAGCTAAAAAAGGACAGTCTACGACGTAAGCTGCAAAAACCATGACGCAGCCACCAGCAGCTCACTTTTACGCCTCACACACCCCTTTCCCGACCATTCCGCCCAACACATTGCGACAATGTCTGCGTGGATAAACCGGGCGCTCGAAAGCCCGACAGCCATTGCGCTGGTCACCAGCACGGCGACCTTTTTGGCAGGTATCGTGCTGGGCGCGTACTCGGTCCGCGGCTACGTGCTGTCCCCCGAGCTGGTCGAAGAGCGGCGACGCTTCTACGGAGACCCGGAGGAGAGCGAGGAGTCGGATATCGATGACGACACAGTGCTAGACCACGCGCCCAACTGGGCCAACGGCGCCGAGGCGGACGTGCGGGACGGCCTGCGGCAGCGGAAGAAGAGCGGCAAGGCCGAAAACGTCGACAAGGCGGAGAAGGAGCCGAGCAAAGAGAAGCCCAAGAGCAAGGAGCCGAGCGGCGGACTGGCCACGGGCTCGAGCGATGAAGAGTGCAAGCTGGTGCTGGTGGTGCGGTCCGACCTGGGCATGACCAAGGGTGTGTTTGCTCAATCCATTTTTTTCGTCTTCTTTCGGCATTCTCTTTGGTCCTAACATTTCCAGGAAAAATTGCTGCTCAATGTGGCCACGCCACGCTCGCCTGCTACAAATCGATGCAGCGCCTCGCCGCCCGTGACCCGACATCCGCGGCGGCCCGCCTGCTGCAGCGCTGGGAGCGCCACGGTCAGGCCAAGATTGCGCTGCAGGCCAAGGGCGAGGACACGCTGCTGACACTGATGGGTGTGGCGCGCAGCCTGGGCATCACGGCCGAGGTGATTGTCGACGCCGGGCGGACGCAGATCGAGTCGGGCAGCATGACCGTGCTCGGCGTTGGGCCGGCACCCAAAAGTCTGGTGGACAAGGTGACGGGAGACCTGAAGCTGCTATAGGCAGTGCAGGGAGAAGCAGCCGGGAGAAGTGTCCGTGACAGGCTCGAGGGGAAACGGACTGACCAGTCTAATGTGTGTCTTACAATATACGTAGATGATAAGCATGACAAACTAGAGCAAAATAAGCAGGAGGAAGACCGACGCTCTCAAAACAGCAGGTGAAGGACAAGGACCAGACTAGCTGGGAGAGCCGCTACGGAAATGTATATGTGTGTATGTCGAGTCTGCACGATATCTTCCCTACACGTGACGGCGATGTGACTGCCAAAGCACTAATCTCGACCGGCTGGCCGTCTCGACCCCACATCCTAGACCTCGTTCCCCAGACCCGTCCCAGACCCCATCACGTCCATTGACAGGAAACGGCGTCGCCATGGCCGCTGCCGACCGCAAGGCCGTCATTGTCGGCATCAGCGGCTGCTCGTCCAGCGGCAAGACGACGCTGGCCCGTCTCCTGCGCGACATCTTCCCCCACACGTTCATCCTGCACGAGGACGACTTTTACAAGCCCGACCAAGAGCAAGTTCTCGTGCGTTGTCCGTGTCTGATGGGAACCTGCTAACCGTCCGCGGCAGCATCCCCATCAGGGCGGACGGCCTGGCCGACTGGGACTGCCCCGAGGCGATTGCATTGCCCGAAATGGTCAAAGCCCTTGCGTACATTCGCACGCACGGTGAACCGCCTGTCAGTGAGAACCCGCACCTGTCGCACCGGACCGATCACGGCCGCAGGCGTCGGCGCCTCCTCGCTCGTGTCCCTTGTGCTCCCGCCTCTCCCGCCTCTCCCGCCTCTCCCGCCTCTCCCGCCTCTCCCGTCTCACTTCTCTCTCCTACTTGTGTCTCTTGTCTCTCTCATGCCTCGCACCTTTCTTGTCCCTTCTCTCTTTCACCTCCGCTCACTTCCGTGCAGGCCGACCTGTTCTCCAAGGAGGACCAGAACTCGGTTGGGCCGTGCCCGGTGCCGGACGCCACGATCGCCGCCCTCAAGGCCAAAGTCACCGCGTGGACTCAGCCCGGCCAGCCCGGCCACGCGGCGCTGCTGCAGCGGCAGCATGAGCCTGTCTCGCTCAACGTGTGCATCCTGGACGGCTTCCTCCTCTACACCGACGCTATGCGGCCGGCCATGGACCTACTCGACGTGCGGCTCTTCTTGCGCGTCAGCCACGCCCGGGCGACCAATCGACGCGAGCGCCGCGACGGCTACGTGACGCTGGAGGGCTTTTGGCAGGACCCGCCAGGCTACATGGACAAGACTGTGTGGCCCAACTACGTCGAAACACACAAGTGGATGTTCCCCAGCGGCGACGTCGAGGCCGAACCGGACCACGCGCTGCTGCAGGCCAACCACATTGAGACACAGCTCAATAAGGGCGTCGACATCGACATGGAGACGACGCTGGAGTGGGCGGTCGACACGCTGATGCGCGAACTGGCAAAGTTTTGATACGGTCACGGCAAAACTAAAAGGGTCTTGAGCATGTGGAAATGTAACGGCAGTCATGGTTTGCCCCTGCCTCATGGATCGACGATCTCTGGCAACGGAGTGGAATATGACGTTCTCGGGATTCCCAGTCCGCGAGGCTCAGCTTTTGACGGCGAACCAAGCATCTCTCCGGGAAGAGCCCAGTTTGTTCTAGGACCTGTCGATAGGAAAATTGACACCATATTCCAAAAGGAAAAATGCGATGTCTCCATAGGAGTTATCGAACTGCCGTAGCCATCAACTCTGAACTTGCATGCAAGCAGAGGACGGCTAGGCACAGATCCGTGGTAGAAAAGAAGGAGAGAGGAAATGAGAAAAAAAATCTTGAAGCAGACTTTTATGGGAGACGCGACGGTGCTCCACTTAAAAAAGTTTGTTATGTAATCGCGCATGCAAACGGCCAGCCTTCTCCAACATGTATCTAGACCGTGTATTCGCAAACCGAGATTTTGCTTGGTCCCAAATCAACCTGGCCTGGTCTCGCGAGCACATCCATATACCACACGCCGAGATTTTGTCGGCTGCTTCAGCTTGTCCATCCGAATTCATACTCACAGCTCGCCCGAACCGCCCGCCATGGATCTCGCCACGCTCAAAGAGGCCAACCGTCTCCGTGTGGAGATGGGCATGAAGCCCTTGCCGGTGCCCGGCGAAGAGCCCGAGGCCAAGGACAGCGACGAGGAAGAAGAAGACCCGATGGCGACGCTCGATGGCCGGTATTCGCTGGCGACTGGCAACTTCCAAGCGGTGCAGGAGGCCGAGCAGGCCAAACGGCGACGCGAAGAAAAGGCCGAGGCAGTCAAGCGTGCGCGCGAAAAGGCACAGCGGCACGCGCTGCTGGCGGGCAGCACGCTGGGCGACGCAGACGGCAGTATCCTCGGTGGCGGCAGCAAAAAGGACACGGCAGACACAGACGCCAAGGCGTGGCTGCGCGGCCAGAAGAAGCGCCAGAAGAAAATCGAGAAGCAAGACCAGGTCGATGCCGAAGCAGAAGAGGCGGCGCGGCGGCGACAGCAGCAGGCGGCTGAGGATGCCGAGAATGACCTGTCGGGCATCAAAGTCGGCCACGACATGGAGGCACTGCTGGACAGCGGTGATCAGATCCTGACACTCAAGGATTCGACGGTGCTCGACAACGAGAACGACGGCGACGAACTGGAAAACATGGACCTGCGCGAGCGCGAAGAGCTGCAAGAGCGACTCGATTTAAAGAAGAAGCGGACAGTGTATGACCCCCTCACAGATAGCGATGAATCGGGCTCGCGGACGATCCTAGGCCAGTACGACGAGGAGATCAACGGCAAGAAGCGCAAAACCTTTACATTGGACCCCAACGTCCTTCTCGGTCCCGACGCGACAACAGGCACGGGAGGCCCTGCTGCGGTTCTCGACTTTTCCACGGCTGGTCTCAGCAGCAAACACAGCGTGCTGCAGCACGTGGACCTCAACGACATTCTCACGGGCGGCCCGTCGTCCGACTACATGGATGTGTCCGAGATCAAGATTAAGAAGCCCAAGAAGAAATCCAAGGAGAAGAAGGCATCGCGGGCGACACGGCGACGTGGTGGCGGCGGCGGCGACAATGGAGAGGACGACGTGCTCTTCCCTGCAAACGACGCCAGCGAGCCAGCTGATGAAGCCACAAAGATGGACCTGGACGACGCGGCGACAGCAGCGGCGGTGGCGGAGCGCAAGGAGAAGAAGCGCAAAGCCTTGGAGGATGTCGAAGACGATCTGATGCGCGAGGACGACAGTCTGCAGGCGGCGCTGGCGGTGCAGCGGCGAGAAGCTCTCAAAAAGCGGAAGCGCATGCGACCGGCTGACCTGGCTAGGCAGCTGCGGGAAGCGTCAGAGCAGCCAGAAGAGGGAGCCGGTGCCAGTGGTGGTGCAGGCGCGGCCGGCGGACTAGTGATTGATGAGACAGCCGAGTTCATCAGCAACCTGAAGCGGCGGGAAGACCGAGAGGACGAGAAGCCACGGGCACGCAAGGAGGCAGAACCCTTGTCGGTGACGGCGATGGGAGCGGGGAGCAGCGATGACGAGGAGGACAAGGACGTGGATATGAAGGACGAGGATGGCGAGGCCGGACACGACAACAGCGACGACGATGGTCACGGCGCCGCGGCCGGGCTGGAAGAGGAGAAGAAGATCAGCCAGGGCATGGGTGCGACGCTATCGATCCTGCGGGGCCGCGGCATCCTGACGGATGAGGACGGCGCCGAGGGGTCGTCGCTGAACACGCGGATGCGGGCACACGAGGAGTTTGTCAAGGAGAAGCGGGTACGGCTGGCACGGCTGGAGGAAGAGGCGCGACGCCGGCGAGAGCAGGACCGCGCGGCAGGCGGCGCGCTGTCGCGGATGTCGGCGCGCGAGCGGGAAGAGTATGCGCGGCGGCAGAACACGCAGCGCGAGTTCCAGACGTCGCGGATGCTGCAGGAGATGTTTACGGAAAAGTACACGCCCAACTTCCAGCTCGAGTACGTGGACGAGCATGGCCGGGCGCTCAATCAGAAGGAGGCCTTCCGCGAGCTGAGCCACGGCTTCCACGGCAAGAGCAGCGGCCGCGGCAAGACGGACAAGATGCTGAAGAAGGTTGCGGCCGAAAAGCGGCAAATGGCCGAGGGCATCCTGGACGCGAGCGAGGCCGTGGGCATGAGTTCGGCGGCGCAGCAGCAGCTGAAGAAGCGCAAGGAGGCGGGCGTGCGGCTAGACTAGAGGAAGACTGGCCTGGATGATCTTGCAAAGCCTGTAAATATTGACTAAATATAACTAATGTGCCCAATTTCCTCGTGATCGTCGTGGTTGCTTCATGCTAAGCTGGTGCCCACCGCACCTTCTGTTTTTGTGTGTACCCATCACATCCTACAATTACCATTTCCTTCTCCTCTGAATTCCCTCTATGCACATTCCGACTACACCTCCGTCTCAATGTCTGGGGTGCGGCCCTCCAGCTTGCCGACCCGGAGAGCCCGCCGCACGGCAAACGTCGCCTCGTCCTTGGCAAACATGATATTGCGCATCGGTTTCCTGGTCCGTCAGTACGAAATCGACTAGAACGAAGACGATTCAAATTGACCTCTTTGGAGAATCTTCACAAGAGCTTTCACTCACCACTGCATCAAACCCCGGTGCTTCCGATGGAGATCCCGGCTGCGCCCCTTGAACTCCTTGTACTTCTTCACCGGGTTCCTGGTTTTCCGGACACTACCCCTGCTGCCGCTGCTTGTCCGGCTGGCGTCACTTGGACGGGCCCTAGAGTCGGACGTTGTCGGGGAGTTGGGATTTTCGCTGCTGCCGTCCCGCAGGCCCAGGTCGACCGAGTTGCGGTTGCTATTGCTGCTACTCGTCGTGCTGCTGACATCGTCATTGTCGTCGAGAAATTCGTCCTCGGAGGTTGTGGCAGTCGCTTGCTGGGCCTCTGTGGGCGACTGCTCTCGGTCCGTCTCTCCCTCCCCTTCGCCCACACCGGCGCCGGCGCCGCTGATCTGCTCCATCTCGGCCGCGTCCTTGCCAAACGCCCCCGACCAGTCCGTCCCGTCCACGCCCACCCACTTCTTCTTGTCCTCTTCGGGAACCTGGGCCAGCACTTCGCGGCCCTGCGACAAGGATTTCTTATGCAGATGGCGCACCAGCTTGGGAACGTCGGCCTTGACCTCTTCGCCGCGCACGCCCTCGGCATAGCACGCCTCCCAGCTCTCTATGGTCTCGCGTGAATCGTTGTCGCTCACAAAACGAAGGTGGTCCCGGTCTGTGCCCGGCTTGAACCGTCCTCGGAAGCGCAGCCGACCGACCTCTTCCAGTTTCAGATCTGGCACATCCTTCCAATTCGCCTCGGTGATGTAACTCTGCGAGAGCCGCATCGGGTTGTCGCACTTCCACACCGGCACATCAAAGTCTTTGACCTCGCCGTCCACAAGATCCGGCAGCCAGATGGACGCAAAGGCATTCCGGCTGTGCGAACCGGCGTGGAACTCGAAAAATACGGGCGACCGATAGCGGTACTGTACTGGCAAGCGCACATTTCCAGTCAGCTTTGGGACGTTGTTTTCATGGCTGTGGCTGGCCTTGATCCGACGGGTGATATCCCAAGTAAGGCCGCTGCCGTCGCTGGTGCGTGAGCACCGGTCTCTCCGGATATGTGCCGTGCTGCCACCGGTGCGCAGGCGGATCTTCACATGCGACGAGGGAGCATAGCCTGTTGTGGTGATGGTGTCGGAGAGGAACTCAAAGGTGCCCACTTCGCCGAAGCTGACCTGGCAGGGCGGCAGCAACAGGTCGATGGAGCGGAACAGGATGCTGATGCGCACACGGCCAAAGCCAATGCCGCCGTCAAGCGGGTACCAGCGGGTGCTTTGGCTGCTCTTGATCAGAATGTCGGACAGGCGGAGGGGCACGACGCCGATGATGGGGTCATGCTCGCGATGGCGCGAGTCCCGCACGGTGACTGTGGCAATGGCCGAGCGCCAGTCCCGAATGAAGCGTTCTGTGCCGGCCTCGAAGATGGGCCGCGACGAGACGACCTTGGTGCGTGTCTTGTACACGAGTTCGTCGTTGAAGATGATGGTGCAGTACGAGCTGGGCAGCTTTTTGCCTTGCTCTTCCTTGAGATCGCCAGCCTCGGGCCGGGCCGGCTCATACTCCTTGCCCTTGCGATTCTTGCCATCTGAGCCACGAATGTTTTCGAGCTCGAGTCCAACGATCTGGTGCACGACAACGCTGAGAATGCCGCTCGGCCACAGGGGGTCGGGAGGAGTGCACATGACAGCATCCTCCTCTGCGTTGTGGGCGACGCCCGTGTCCTCGCGCAGCTCAGCCCTGTCCTGCAGCGACTTGGGCATCGACGGGTCTTTGCCGTCGGTGCGCAGGGCGCGGCGGAACTGAGTGCGACCAAAGAAGCCGACCTCCCAGTGCAGCTCGCCTGGCATGGTGCTTTCCGCCTTGACACCGCGCAGCTTCGAGACCTCGGGGAACATGTGGCCTGGGTGCTGGATCAGCTTCTGGATGCTCAGCTCAACCTTGCCGACGAGGTCATCAGCGGACGAGCGATCGCTGTCCCAGAGCTCGAGCGAGAGCTGTTCGTCGGCACGGATGACATCGGCGGTCACCAGCAGCGCGGCGGTTTCGTTGAAGATGGGGTTGAGGTTGTCCTGGATGACACGGGTGCAGTACTGGGGCTTGCCAAACTTGGAGAAGGCGACGCAGATGTAAGGATCGGAGCCGCCACCGCGACTGCCCCGTGCGTCCTGCTTGCTGAGACCGGTGGCCTTGTTGATGCGAATGAAGAGGACGCCGAGGGCGTTGGTCTCCTTTTGGATCGAGTCGCCCTGCAGCATCTTGCCAACGTCGAGAGTCATGGACTTTGGTGCGACATACATGCTGGCGGCAGCAGAAATGGCCCAGTTGACAAAGCTCGAGATGAGCGGCAGGTTGAGGATGTTGGCACCCTTTTCGATCAGGGGGATGCAGCTGGCCTGGACCTGGGGCAGCCCCATCAGGGTGAAGCTGAGCGTCTTGACAAAGGGCGGGCTGGGGCCGAGCGAGACACGCAGACGCACAGTGGCAACAAGGCCGTCGAGTTGGACCCCTGGTGGTCAGCGGCAGAACGACGGCAGGCGGCAGAAGAGAACGAGACTTACAGATGGGAAACGGCACGCCAAAGAGTCCCCGGACGCCGAGAAAGAAGATCAGCTGCATGCCCATGTTGCGGGCCTTGGAGGAGACATCGGCACCCGAGGGCAGCGAGTGATAGGCAACAGTGGCCTCGAGGTTGTAAAAGTCGCCGCCCTCTTCGTCGGCAGCCATCTCCTGGGGATCTTTGACCTGCTCGTCGCGCCTGCGGATCTCTTCGCGCAGGTCCTCGACATGGCTATCGGGCAAGGCGCGCAGACTGAGGACACGGATGGGGTTAGTGCCCTGGGAGATGTCGTTGACCTTGACATTTTCAATGACCGAGGGCAAGCTGGCCTGCATGACGTCTTCGAGCGTGTCGGCGACGGCGGCGAACATTTCAGGGTTGATGAGGCCCCAGACGATGGCGGTGGCCGAGTTGAGCCATTCGACGGACTCGGGGATCAGGTTGATGACGGCGGTCTCGCCGCGCTTCTGCTCGCTGGACCACTCGACATCGCGGCCGCGACGGATGAGGTCCTTGGCCCAGAGGAAAACGGCCGAGGCGGCGACGGCAGCGAGGGGGATGAGGCCGATGAGATAGCCCCGGAAGAGGTGGCCGAAGATGATGATGCCGAAAAAGATGCCGACGCTGACCAGATAGGCGCGGACCTCGATAATATCAAACATCGGCTCATAGCTGACGGCGGGGGTCGGATGGAAGAGCACGTTGGTCTTCTCGCCGTGGATGGGCACATCGCTGGTGGAGCCGGGGGCAATGGGATCCGGCGGGGCGGTGATGTCCTGGTTGTACCGGTACTCTTCGCCGGACTGGGAGGAGTCGGTGCGGACGGTGGTCGGCTTGCCGAGGTTGGCATTGGGGATGGAGATTTTGGGATCCTGGGCGACCTTGAGCATGGACGAGTCCATGTCGTCGATCTCGACGTCTGGGGCGGGTCAGCACTCGGACACAGCCGGCGACGGTGGAGGCACACAACCGACCCTTGCCGGTGACCGGGTCGGTCACAACGCGGCGGTTGTTTCGGCGGCGGGGTTTGGCATCCTTGTGATCAGTAACTTCGTTGGACAGCTGATTGGTCAGACAGAGGCGCTGGTCGATTTGAGCGTCGCGCAGCCTCTTTTCCTGGTCGAGGCCCTCAAAGAACTGTTTAATGTTGGGGATGCGGTTGGTGCCCGAGTAATGCTGGCCCGAGGGCACCAGGTGCTCTTTGGTGGCAGACATGCGGGAGAAAGGGCGGTGCAATTTCGGATTTCGGCTGCGGCTTTCAGCGGGGATCTTACGATGGACCGGGAGAGAGGCGGAGCGACGCGGGGGACGCAGAACGGATCGGGGGATATATCTGGACGCTGGACGGACGCATTCAGCCCGAGCATGTCGTCACCAGCGACAGGCCGGCGTCATCAGGTTCACCGTTTCTGGCAGTGAGTGGATGCGGTCTTCCAACCTTGTCGTGCAGCTCTGGCGCTGTGGGGCCTTGGCCTGACGTCACCCGATAGGCAGAGTTGGCAGAGTCAGTCAGCCTTGCTCAAACACAGTGCGATTTTTTTGTTCGACCATCCAAAGCAACGCTATCCATTATGCATTTCATACGGGTCGTTACGGAAGAGCATGTTTACACGGGCACCCGCTCGGCCGCTGCCGTGGCGGCCTGCATCCAGGCGCCTTGCAAGTGCAGTCCCAATTCGACCGTCGGCGTCTGTGTCTCGCCATCGCCGCGGTCGTCATCAAAGTCGTAGGGCACCGGCGTGCTCTTGCGCTTGCGGCCAGCTTGCGGCCGGCCGGCTTCGGCCTCTGCTGGCGGCGCCTCCGTGTCTTGCATCTCGACGTCTGTTTCTGCCTGTTTCTCGGCCTCGGCCTGTTTCCTCGCCTTCTCCTCCGTGCGCTTCTGCTCGGCCGCCCGCTCGGCCGCCTGGGCCGCCCGCAGTGCGGCAATGGCGCCGCTGAGATGCTCCTCGGGCACATCGCCGTCCTCGTCATCCTGGCCGAGCGTCCAGACCCAGCGACGCTTCTTGTCGCGGCGTGACGAGGCGGCCTGGCGGCGTTGCTTCCGGACACCGGCACCGGTGCTGGCGCCGGGCGTCGGCGTGATGGGCGAGGCGGCAGGCGAGGATGCGTCCAGGCCGGCCATGCGGCGGCGCATCTCCTCAAAGGGGCCCGGCGTGGCGCCACCGTCACGGGTCTCGGGCTCCGTGGCCATGTCGGCTTCCGTCTCGACAATATCGGCGCCGTCGGCGCCGACGGCCTCGGGCACCGCCGTCTCCTCGCACAGGAGATCAATGTGTGAGCGGGTGTAGGTGTTGGTGGTAATGGTCTGGGTCAGGGGCGAGTGGTACATGACGTGGCGCGAGGCGCGCTCGAGCAGGCGCTGCGACTGGCGGCGAGGCGAGACGGGCGAACGGGCGCTGTGCGGCGGCAGCGGCGAGTTGCGCAGGATGCTGTGCAGCGAACGAGGATGCTGGTAGGGCGGCAGCTGGCGGCCGACGAGGTGGGCAGCGCGACGCCGCGACGCGCGAGTAGACGCAAAGGAAGAAGGAGCAGAGGGAGCAGAAACGGGGATGGCCTCCTCCTTGTGTTCTGGCGGCGCGGTGACCAGGGCCTCGACTATGGCATCGATGCTGCGGCTGGTGTCAATGGCCGTCTGGACCTCCTCGGAGCTGCTGCGGCTGCGGCTAAAGTGGCTGTCGCCAGCGGCGGCATTGCTGGCGGCGATGGCGTGCATGCTGTCGAAAAAGTCGCGGTGCCGGTCGGCGGTGCCGTCGGGCGAGAAGCAAAAGACGTGGGCGGTGCCCGGATCGACGGGTCCGGCCGACAGCGGCGGTGTGGCGGTCATGATGGTGCTGGGAAAGGCCATGTCGGGGCCGGCCATGGCGGCCGCGCTGGGCGACAGCGGGTGCGCCGTGACGGGCGTCTCGGGGAATTGGGTGGTCACGTAGGGCGTGTGGGTGCGGTGGTCGGGCGCGGTGTCGTCGGGCATCAGCAGCCGCGGCAGCTTGGGCAGCCGTTTGGCGATGCCGGTCGGGACGGCGGTCAGCGGTTCGGGCGCGGCGACGGCGACGGGCGTGGCTGCAGAGCGGTCAATGGCGGTCGAGTAGACATTGGACAGCGTGTTGAAAGAGGTGGGCGAGCGGGGGTTGACGACGGCGGCGAGGGTGCGCGACGTGCGGATGCTGGGGCCGGTCGAGAGGGCCTTGATCTGCAGCGACAGCCGAGGCCGCTTGGGAGGGCTTTGTGCAGACATGGCGAGGAGATGGGGGACAGAAATGCCAGGGTCAGAGACAGCCAGACAGGAGGCACGCGAGCAGACGACCAAAGAGGATGACCAGGACGGGCGGCAGAGGCAGGCCGACAGACGGACGACAGACAACAGACGACAGACGACAGATAATCAAACAGACGAGGCGGGACAAAACAAAGAGACCGACCCGGGCGGCTATATAGAGGCCAGCCGGACTACTGCACGAGCCGTCACACTGACAGCAACGGGCTAATATTCGCGCGGCACGTTGATTAGGCGCGGTGCGGGTTGACAGGGGCTGCAGGTGTCGGCGGTGGCTTTTGGCGATGCTGTTCTGTCGGGATGTGCAGTATTTTTGCCGTCTTGCTTCCCGTCACATGGTTGCTCGATTTGCGATTGCTTTGGCGATTCTCTCATTTTGTCAACTAGCGATTCCCCGTCTTTCCGTTTCGCATCCGTGGTCCTCGACATAGCCCCTCTCAGGTAAAACTCTTCCATCGACCGTCATCGACCGTCATCGATCACCAACCACTCCCATGGTCTTCTCCTCCTCTCCTCCTCCTCTCCTCCTCCTAAGCGCCGAACCCCTGCTCACACGACCAGTGCCCCGACCGGCACCAGCCAATGAGCACCACAGGACCGCCGCTGGCCATTCACACCACGGCGTCTACGCATGCAGCCCATGCGTCCCGTGCATGAGCTCCACCCGGCGCCTGTCCTGTGCTTTTTGCTCGCCCGTCCGTCCGCCGGGGCGGCCTGTCGTGTTCCAGGCCGTCCCCCAGGCCCGTCACGCTGTGCCCCCCTGGCGGCCCTTTCTGCAGCCCCAGGAGCCTGCACCAGTGGGCGGCGTCCGGTGAGCGGCCATCGGTTTCGCTTCGTCGACCACAGTGTCAGCGCTGGGAGTCTGGGACGCTGGTCCAGCGCGGCTACGAACAAGCTTTCGTTGGTTGTGGCGGGTCCGGCGATGTGACCCACCGCATTCCGCCAATCACAGCACCCCGCTACTGCAACTCCAAGCACACCGTCCCGTCGTCTTGGCGGCCGGCTTTCTGTCAGTGTGACTTTGTCCGTCTGCCGTCTGCTGCTCGCTCCCGCACGGCCATGCGTCGTCTGCGCGCCCTCTGGCTGCGACCTGCCGCACGTGCACCCGCCGCCCCAGGAAGCTTACCGGCCGGATGGCTCTGCGGCGTCGCGACGACCGCGTCATTTTGCATTTTGTAGGTGTTGCCTCCTTTTGTCTTCTCCTCTCGTCTCCGTCTCCGTCTCCTCCTCCTCCTGCACGCCGCTCACCCACAGGACTATGACTGCTTCTATGCCCAGGTCGTGGAGAACCGCCCGGGCACGGGCGAGCGCCTCACGGGCCGCTGCGTCGGCGTCACGCAAAAGAGCATCCTGGCGACGTGCAACTACGCGGCGCGTCGACGCGGCGTTTGCAAGCTGATGCGCATCACCGAGGCCCGCCGCGTCTGTCCCGACCTTGTGCTCGTCGACGGCGAGGATCTGTCGCCCTTTCGCGATGCTTCCAAGCGCCTGTTCCGCCTCGTGCGCGCCCTCGTCGCCGGCTGTCCCGTCGAGCGGCTCGGACTCGACGAGGTCTTTGTCGACGCCACCGCCCTCGTCGCCGCCAACCTGGCGCGGCTACGGGCGGCGGGTTGGGCCTGGGGCGACGACGCCGTATTTTGCCTGCGCAACGACGACACCGACGACGACGGCAACTGCTTTCCGTTGAACACCCGCGCGTTTGTCGGCCACGTCGTGGGCCAGACCGACGACACGCTTCAGCTGTCCGCCGCCCCGTCCGACGCCCATCTCCGGCTCCTCCTCGGCTCCCATCTAGCTGCCTACCTGCGCGGCCGCCTCGTGGCCGACGCCCACTACACCGCCTCGGGCGGCATCGCCACCAGCAAGCTGCTCGCCAAGCTGGCTGGCAAGCAGCACAAGCCGGCCGCGCAGACGGTGCTGCTGAGCGGCGCCGACGACGACGCGGCCGTGCGCGGCTTCATGGACGTCCTGCCGCTGCCAAGCGTGACCGGCATCGGCTTCAAGACGAGCTGGCTTGTGGGGGCCTTTATAAAGCGCCAGAGCACAGATGCCAACGACGACAACCCCGTCACCGTCGCCCAGGCCCGCCATCACCCCGGCATGTCGCCGCGCCTGCTCGACACCATCCTGGCGGCCGACCCCGGCGCCGCCTCCAACGGCCCGCCCGGCGCGCTCGTCTGGGCCCTGCTGCACGGCATCGACGACACGCCCGTGCGGCCGACCGCCGACGCCCCGGCGCAGATCAGCATCGAAGACACGTACGCTGGCCCGCGCCGCCACCTGCTGCTGCCCGGCGTGGGCGGCATCGCCGGGGCCGCGCCCACGCCGGCCGTGGTGGCCGCGCTGCACCAGCTGGCCACGTCGCTGCTGCGGCGCATGCACGCGGATTTGCTCGGGGCGTCGGGCCCCGACCGCTGGCTCGCCCGCCCGCGCACCCTGCGCCTGACCCTCCGCGCCCAGCCGACCGACCCCGACTACGTGCCGCCGCCGCCGGCCTACTACGCCTACGCCCGCTCCAGCCACAGCCAGCCGCTGCCGGCCTTTGTCCTCGGCCTGGCCACGCCGCCGGCGCAGATTGTCGACCGCCTCGTCACGACCTGCCTCGTGCCCATGTTCCGCCGGCTGTCGGCGGCCGTGGTGCCGCTCGACGGCAGCGTCGGCCCCCGTCGCCCCGACGCCGCAGCCGTGCCCTGGACGGTCGGCCTGCTCAACGTGTGTGTGGCCAACATGGCTGTGGCGGGCGAAGGCGGCGACATTGCCGCGCTCTTCCGGCGGCAGCACGACCAGGACCAAAAAGACGGCAACGTCGAGGCCGACGCTGATGAGGCCGATGACGACGAAGACGCCGACGACACCGACGCCGCCTGGCTCGCCGCCGACACCACCGCCGCCGTCGAGGCCTGCGTCCAGTGCGGCCGTCTGCTGCCGTCCTTTGCCCAGGCCGCCCATGCACGGTTCCATCTGCTGGGGGATGCGTGAACAAGTCCCCCCGTCTGGTATTCCCACAGTCTCTAGAACAGCCAAGAAAGAATACAATACAAAGATACTCCGCACGTGGCCGCGCGCTGCTGCCAGCCGACCTGATATCAAGTCGCCCCCTATTTCCCAAGATGCCAAAACGCCTGACGCCATTCCGATGCACCGTACATTGATCCCGCTCGCCCGTATACCATCCCTACATCACGCACCCACCCAGCTTAGAGCGCGCGCAGCTGCTCGCGGAGCTGCTCGTTGCCCTGCAGCAGGCCCTCCAGCCAGTCCGTCGCCATGGACAGGATGACGCTCTTGCTGAAGCCGCCACCGCGGAGACTGGGCACGAGCGTGCACAGGTCCTGGAAGCCGACCCGGATGATGCTGCGGCGCTTCTGCTCGCTGTCAATGTGGTTCTGGCGCTTCTGGCCTTCCGTCAGGTTCTTGCGTGGCGTCTTGTCCAGGAGCAAGCTCTCGTCCGTCGTCGTGCTCTTGGTCCGGCGCCGCTTGGGCGGTCCCTCGACGGCGGCACTCGACGAGGAACGCGAGGCTATCCTCTGCTGCTGCGGCGATGGCGACAGCGAGCGCTCCTGGCTGGCGCCGTCGACGACGCTGCCGTTGCTGGCCGACACGCGGCTCCTGCGCTTCCGCGGCGGCGCCCCGGCGTCGAGCGACATCTCGTCGTCGTCTGGCGTCGAGTCGTCGAGAAGCGCACTCATATCGACGCTAGCCACCTTGTCCCGACGGCGTTTGCGCGGCGGCGGCGGCGGCGGCGGCGGCGGCAGCGGCGGCAGCGACTGCGGTGCTGAGCGGCGGCGGTCTGGCTCCACGGCCACGGGCGAGTTGCGGTGCGTGGTGAGAATGAGCTGGTTCAGGTCCGAGGCGTAGACGGGGCTCGACGCCCGCGTGGTGTCGGTGCTCTGGCTGACCTCGAGGCACTGCATAGACTGCAGGCGGGCGCTCTCGAGGGCCTCGGTCGTGTCCTTTTCCGACTGCGGAATGAACTGGACCTGGTTGAAGTTCTGGTCGGAGCCCCAACGCAGCTGGGGCGGCGGCGCGGTCTGGCCACCATTCGTCCGCAGCAACGTCATGGCGGAAAACGGGTTGCTCTCCTGCACGGGCGAGGCCATAAAGCCGTCGTGTGCCAACGTGCTGAGCGGTTGCACATGGTTCGGGCGGGTGGTGGAAAGATGCTGGTCGTAGGCGAGGCCAGGACGCACGAGGGATCCGTTCTGCAAGACGGAGGCAGCCTCGAGCACGTCGGCAGAGTGCTGGTAGTTAGTGACGGGCGGAGCGCGCAGGACGGCCGCCGGAGCGAGAGCGTTTGTCTGTGTCTGTGACGGCGGCGGCGGCGGCGGCGGCGGCGACATGGAAAAGGCCGACGAGTCGGCGGTTAGGAGTGGCTGAAACTCGGCGGACAGGGACTGGAAGCTGGGGTGTTGCTGCTGTCCAAAGAAGCTCGCAGAGCCCATGAACTTGGGCGGCAAGTCCATCCAACTCTCGCTGTGCGTGGGGCCGCCGAGGAGGGACGTCGGGACGGGCGCGTCAAAGGTGCGGTCCTCGAGAAAGGAGTAGAGGGCCTGCTGTTCATTGTCGGAGAGGAGCGGCGCGCCCGAGGGCGGGTCGGGGGCGTTTTGCAGCGAGACATTGTCAATCTCATCTAGACGAGTTGGTCAGCAGCAGTTGGACGTGGCGGAAGAGGGCAACAACTTGCAGCCAAAGAACATTGGAGCGTCGGGGTTTGTGCGGTGAACCGAAGCCATGGTCGCGGTCAGCCAGGGAGGGGCATGTGGAGGTGGAAACGAGTGGCGAGATGTCGGTGAAACGAGAGACCAGAGAAAGACGGAGGACAAAAAGGGAAAGCGAAGAGGAAGACGATTCGGACAGCGGCAGTTTCTCCGTCTGGCCGCGCACGGCTCGTAGTCTGCGAAAAAAGGCGCAGTCGATGCCGGACAGGTGGAGAAGCGGTCGAGGGAGCGGAAGCGTTGTCCTCGGTCGACTTGGCACGGGACGATCAGGCTCGAGGAGGGAGAGGTTTTGCGGGGAGAACAGAGAAGCAATTTGCACATGCAAATGACGGGAAATGTGTTTGCGCCGGCGGGTCAGGTCAGGTGATTGATTGGTTAGGGTCGGGAAGGAAGGCGCAGGACGGCAAGACACTTAGGCGGTGGGGCGCTGTAGTTAGGGACTTTTGGTGCGGCAAGGATGCGGGGGAAGTCAGTGCCGTAGCGGGCCTCTATTAGGTCGCGCAGGCCGCCTTCACCTGCGTCGGGATTGGTGGTGCTTTTCCCCTGTCTGGACGGGCCG